>CAWUFW010006984.1:105000-692500 GCA_963921515.1 Calotriton arnoldi
ATTATTGGCCCCGGGGACCCCATCCCCCAGGGCATTGACTCATTTAATAATTTTTGTAATTTTTATTTTCACGGGAGGGGGGCCACTTTTGGCCCTGGGACCCCATCTCCCGGGGCCTGGCCTCAACGTTGGGGACCACGGGGGGAGTGCTAATGCCCCCGCGGTCCCTGCCGGCTCCCTGCCTCCTGCGGGAGCCGGCATTGCTTTTGGGCAAAGGGAGCTGCTAACATGCAGCTCCCTTTGCCTTAAAAAAATTCTGCTTTGCTTTGTGGAAACGAGAGCAGGTTTCCTGATCTCGCTTCCGCAAAGCAGTGTTTGCTATGGCAGGGCGGGAGCCGTGCTCCCGCCCTGTCATAGCAAACTGCAATGTCCCGGGGGTTGGCACCCGGGACATTTCTGGAGGCGGACCTGGGGGGGGTGGTCCCCAGGGCAATGAAGGGATCCTGGAGGGGGCCGTGTGGCCCCCCCTCTCATCATGATTGAAGCCCGGGGGAGGTGGTGGTCCCCGGGGCCAGGGGTCCACAACGGACCCCCACCCTTAATTTAAAATTGCCCCGGGGAGGTGGTGGTCCCCGGGGCAGTGTGAAGCAGGGCAGGAGCCCGCCCCCCACGCTTTCTCATTTAAATTTAAGCCTTGGGGAGGTTGCGGTCCCTGGGGGGTGATGGGGGCCCGCGAGGCCCCCCGCCCATAATCAGGAATGCCACGGGGGTGACAGTGTTGGGGGGGGAAGGAGCACCCCCACACATTTTACGAAGAAGCCCCGGGGATGTGGCGGCCTTCGGGGCTGCAGGGGGCCGCGTGCCCCCTGCATATTATTTAAAAAGCCCCAGGGAGGTGACGGTCCCCGGGGCTGCGGGGGCCCACGTGGCCCCTGCATATATTAACAATATTGCCCCCGGGACCTGGCCTACCCGGGGGCTCATTAAAACGAAGTGCGGGACACCACGCTTTTTCTCTTTTTTTTTTTTTTACTTTAGAGTACGCGAATCCTGCCAAAAAAAAAAATGCTTTTTTTGCCCCTGGGGGTCCCTGTGGGACCCCCAGAGCAGGCCTAGGGGGTCAGAGTATTTCTACACTGCCCCCTTTTCATGTTTTTTGTTCTTGTTTCTTGTGACTCGGTTCAACCGAGTCACAAGATGGCTGCCAACACTTCTTGGTTTGGAGTGTTGGCAGCCAATCGGAGACAAGCTCGTGATCAGGAGGGTTCGCGGATCCACTGCGGTCACCAGATATATAGATATTTTAAATATGAATATTTCAGGAACTACTAAACGGATTTACACCATTTAAAAAAGGTTGCTTTCTGAACCAAGAGCTACCTTTTTGCCAAATTTGGTGTAATTCGGTTCAGCAGTTCGGGCTGTAGCCTTTTCCAAAACTTCCTATGGAAATTAACATGGAGAAAATGCGTTTTGGTACCCCCTTTTTTCTTGCCCCCCGCTTGACGAATCACCCCGAAACTTGCAAGACAGCTGACCGGAGCGCCCCATTAGTTTTGAAAATTTCAGAAAGATTCGTCAAATGGCGCCAAAGATATTGGCAAAAGAAAAAACGCTTTTCTTATGGAAACTAGGTTCTAACTAGAACTAACTACTGGCGACCACCAGTAGGTAATATATATATTCTCCAACCAAAAACAAATTCCGCACTCTCGAGAGGATGATTAATCTTCAGTTCATTTGCTGTGTGCAGTTTCCTATTAATTATACCTATCTCCCATGTTATCCATTAGGAGGCATTATGGAAGTGGTAGTTTAACACATCATATCATTCAAATCAAAATTCCTAGTGTTGCCTAAAGGGATGTACATTGATTCTAGACAATATAATTCAAAGAATTGGATTGTTTTTTCACCAGTTTTCAATTCATACACTTATGATGTTAGTGTCTTTTTTGATCTTATATATTTCTCTAATATTCTTTCTATATATCGTCCACATACCAATTATATAAACATTGCTTCCCATGTGTGCGCGTACATTCATTATGTATTTCTATGCATTTTAGATAATGATACACTTTAAAGTCTCTGGCTCAGTGCCCTTCTACGACTCCAAACGATCTACCTATTGCAATGGTCACTCACTGGTGAAAAAACAATCCAATGCTTTGAATCTCACAGTAATTACACATGATATCATTAAAATCAAACTTATGACTCTAGACAATATAGTCTAGAGTCATAATTTTGCTTTTAATGATTTGATGTGTAATTACTGTGAGATTCTGCACTAGATACTCCCGGACTGGTATCTATGACATCAAGAGTTCACATGAGGTGTATTTACAGCACTGCGACCTAAGTGCATGGCCAAAGAGTGTGCAATCCCCCCGCCCCCCAGCGGAAAGACTTGGTTTGCTCCATCGTTCTACAGGGTGAATGGAAATCCGGAAGTGTGAGTAGTGGTTTAGTATGTGGTTTTGTTACCTGTGGGAACTTCATTCACAGATCTCAAAACTCCCTGCCCACAGATCTTAAGTTATATTTCTGTAGCACAATCTATGTGCCTTCCTAATACTCCACTTTGAAAACTGATGTACATGTGCTCAAGGGCACACCTATGCAAACCTAGGCTTCCTGCTCTGGAGCTGGGCAGGAAGTACTGTAAGGGGTGGGCACTTCAGGTGCGCAGAGCCGTACTGAGTCCCACTGTCCAGCTGTGAAGCGCTGGCTGTGACCTGAAACAAAATTTACAAAACTGAGCGGCCCTTCCTGTGTCCATGAGGAAGCCATTCCAGGAGAAACAGGCAAGGGGGGAAATTTGCATCCTTGCATTACTTAACTAGGTTGCTGAGTACGCGGCCTAAGATGGCAGTTTTGTTCACTTAATGGCTAATGGTAGCTGCTTCCCCCATGTCGCATACCAGAAACTGTGTCTTTTAGCCCTTGACTCTTGACAGGACAAAGTGCACACTGTGCACCATACAGTGTGCAGGGGTGAGTGGCAAGTGTGCCTAAACTCCGCTCCGCTGGTGGTAGGCAGAGGTTTTTTGACGAGTTGCAAAAACTCCGTGAACTCCACCGGCAAAGCGCAGTGCTGGAGAGGAACTCCTCTTAGTATTCTGTACGGTTTAACTGACGCCACATCAGGGCATCACCATTCACTTCACAACCGTGGGTCAGTCTTCATTGGTTGTTCTCTGGACACTGGCCGAACAATACTCCGCATGCGGGCTGAGCTCTGTGGATTTCGGCAGAGTTTTTTGGTAACTCAGTGGAATTTTGCGGCATACAATGCCGCAAGCTCCGCCCAGCCCTAGTAATATCCCCCCAAAAAGTTCTTCCACCTCTGCTCCTTCCTGGAACGTTTTGAGGTCATCTGTGAAGCGGGGGCTGAGAAAAAGGAGTGGGCCCCAACACACGTTTTCCCCATTCATTTTCCATAGGAACTTTACACACAGCTACATCCCAAACGACTGGAAAGATTTACACCAAATGTGGCAGAAAGCTAGATCTTGATCCAGAAAGAGTGCGTTTTGTAGTTTTTGCGTAATTAATGTTAAAAAACTTTGTACATTTCACGCCACGGATGATCTGCGGGCCGACAGAGATCTCATTGGCTGCCACCACATCAACAAGGGACCCCATCCCCCGGGCCGTGGTGTAAAATAGGGGGAGGGGGTGCACGGCCCCCCTCCCCAAGCCTTAATATGCTCCGGGGACACCATCCCATGGAGTGGAATGCCATTAATATGGGGAGGGGGTTGAGAGCCCCCAGCCTTAATAGGCACCACGGCCCCCTCCGTGAGCCAGCAAAGGCCTCAGGGACCCCAACCCCTGGGCCAGGCTCAATTACTGTGTCCCGGGATTCCACCCCAGGGATACAGTAGTTTCCCTGCCCGCATTAGCACAGGCATGGAAGGCATGTCTGCTCTCACTTTGGGGGAGCTTTAAAATGCTCCAGCTGGGTAGGAGCAGACTTCTGTTTCCCTGCATGCACTCTTGCTGACGGGGAAATTCACATTCCTCCCGCACAGAGGGAACAAACTAAAACAACTGGTTCCCCTGGGTGGGAGCAATGCTGGCTCCCACAGCACGCAGGAATGGTTGATACGGGGAGCCGGCTGAGGCTGCCGGTTGCACTGGGGAGTTGGATTTACGTATGGTAACAAAATATTCCTTTATGTCTGTTCTGTCCTGGTTTTTGCTATCAAAATCTGGTCACCCTATCTTGCAAGCCATGTTTTATTATTTAGCTCACCTCTATGCCTGCCTCAATTCGCAGCACTCAAACTTCTTTTTTCCACAGTGACGTCCCAGCCTATATAAAAGATGTGCATGGATGGTGCTATGTGTACACCTCAGATAGGTTCATGTTAAGTATTTAACACCTTCCTGATGCTCTGTGCTTCAGACAAATGACAAAAGTGACTGAAGATTTGCTACCCAGGACATGAGAAATGTATTGTGGGACGCTCTGTGCTGTTATTGCAAGTCAGTGTCACACCTCACTGTTCTTTGTCTCAAAATACTGAGAAAAGACTGGGCTAATAAATATGGTTTTACTGTCTGATTTGGGCCTCGTCCTGTACTACATGGCCATAGAGAAGACGTCTGTTAAGGAATGAATATGCATAGTGTAAGCTATAGGGTCTTTGATGACATCATACTGTACTGATGTGTGAAGGAGCAGTGTGATAGTAGATAAACTTTATGCCTTACAGGATGCTTACAGACATTTGCCTGTGCCGTTCACATGGTGAATTAAGTTTATTTTACATTTTTGGGTTCTGCCTATGGGAGTTTTAGTTCATTTGAAGGCCAGCCCAAGGGTCACTAGGCTTTGATTTTTATCATGCATAGGGGCCTTTGTTTGAAAGCAGCACAGGAACTTTACTTCTACCAGGCTGTGTGAGTTGCTCAAGGCAATTTACCCTTGTATTCTCTCCGTTGTTCACTGTTCTACTGCATTTCCATTCCAGGGTGTTAGAACGGGGAGGGTTCAAATCCCCACCCGTTGCTACCCAAGGTTAGAATTGGGGGTCCCCAGTTGGCTGAGGTAGGTACCTTAGTCCAAATAAGGACCCTTGCTTCTAAGTCAGGGAAAGGAAGGACACCTTCTCAGATAGCCCCTGCTCACCCCCTCTGTAGCTTGGCACGAGCAGCCAGGCTTATCTCCAAGGCAATGTGTAAAGTATTTGCAATCCCGCACTCAATAACCCAATGATGACACCACAAATGGACTCCACACGAGTTTCATAAAAAACAAGTACAAGTTTATATAAAAAGATATACGATGAGACCACACGATAAAAATCCAACATATGCGTATTTGTAATATTTCACCTGGCCGGTTATTAGGCCAGCCAGCCCTTGTAGGTTCTTGCAGTATTAATGAGCAATTCTCAATGATCCAAATGCAGTCCTAATGCAATGCTATGCAGTTCGTAATGCAAGAATCAGGCAATTCGTAATGTAAAAATAATGCAGTTCGTTATGCCAAAATAATGCGATGCGTAATGCAACAATCAGGCAGTTCGTAATGCAAAAATAATGCAATGCGTAATGCAACAATCAGGCAGTTCGTAATGCCAACAATAATGCAATGCGTAATGCAACAATCAGGCAGTTCGTAATGCAAAAATAATGCAATGCGTAATGCAACAATCAGGCAGTTCGTAATGCCAACAATAATGTACTCCAGCACCGTTCACCGTGCTCTGGACGGACTCTATGCCACTCGTACTGACTCGCGGTCAGCTACTGCCAAAATATGCCCCCAACACTGGTCTGGTGTAAACAAAGTGCAGCTCCACACTACGGCCCCGGTACTGCCACTCCTCGGCAAGTACGGGCCGCGATTCTCAATTGAGCGGGGGCTCGCACTGCAAGGATGGGAAAGGCCGAGAGCGTTTCTCTCCGAGACCGCACACCGCCCCAGGCGGAGACACACGCTCGCTGAGCGTTACCTGGGGGGTGCGATCTCGCTCTCCTTTCCTCTCCTCGCAGCTTGGCCTCCGGGGCGACTTAGTTGATCTTGGGCAGTGGAACACGGACCCCCGACGTGATGGTTCGAGGTCTCTCCTTGGCACAGGCAGGCTCGGGCCGGCGGCACCGCTCCTCTGGGGATGCCGGTTCGAGCCGATGGCAATGATGAAGGTCTCAGGCTGCAACAGGGCACACCCACACAGCGTCGCTGAGACTCACTTCAGCTTCGGGTGTACACGATCACAGGGCACTCCTCACGAAGGTCTCAGGCTGCATGAAGCACACGCACACAGCGTCGCTGAGACTCACTTGAGCTTCGGGTGTACACGGTCACAGGGCAATCCTCACGAAGGTCTCAGGCTGCACGAAGCACACGCACACAGCGTCGCTGAGACTCACTTGGACTCCAGGTGCCCACGATCACAGGGCAATGCTCACAAAGGTCTCAGGCTGCACAAAGCACACGCACACAGCGTCGCTGAGACTCACTTGGACTCCGGGTGCACACGATCATGGGGCAGTTCTTACGAAGGTCTCCGGCTGCAAAAAGCACATGCACACAGCGTCGCTGAGACACTCCTCTGGAAACTTTTGTGTTCCTGAGTTTCCACAACAGGGAGCCAGCTCTCCTCGGGCCCTTGGGGACAAGTTACTTCAGGACACAGCACACAGCAAAGTCCTTTCAAGCAGGGGGACACAGCACACAGCAAAGTCCCTTCGCCTCTCCTTGGTGGTTAAATCAGCAAACTGCAGGCCAGCCGCAGAACACACAGCAAGGGTCAGTCCTTTCCTTCAGTCTCTTCAGCTGTTCCTTCCTTGGCAGAGGTTCCTCTTGACCATGAAGTAGTTTCAATCCTTTTTAGGCTTGATCAGTCCATTTCAGTCTTGGACAGTCCTAGGTTCAGGGGTTTCAGTTCTCATAGTTATACCCCTCAATGTCTTTGAAGTCTTTGTGTTCAGGGGGCACTGACCCCTGTCCAAACCAGTTCTGGGTGTCTCCCTTTGATAGTGGGGGTCTGGATCCTCAATCACTCAGCAGGAGATGGAGCCATTGTTTTTTCTGGCGGCAGCCCAGGCCTCTTCACCTCCAGGGGCTACTCCTCCCTCCTACACTCCAGATGCAGGTCAGCCTGTAGCTGTCTCACCTCCTCCCCTGGGTCAAGACATTCCCCAGATCCTATCACTTTCAAATCCATACAGTCAATCCACAGCCAGGCAGAGACACACAGAATTGTTAGAACACAAAAAACCAGCCACTTCTAAAAGTGTGGTTTCTAAACACACAATGCAAAAACCACCTTCACAAAAAGATGTGTTATTAAATTGTGAGTTCAGGCACACCAAACTTCACCTCTCCATCGTAAGCCTATGGGAAGATAGGCTGGAAACATATTACACAGCCTTCCCCATTCTGTCCTATGGGCAAGATGGCCTTTCAACAGTGAAAAATGAAATGGAGAGTATTTCACTGTCAGGACATGGTACACACCTCAGTACATGTCCTACCTTTCACAAACACTGCACTCTGCCCAGGGGTGTACCTTGGGCCTACCATAGGGGTGTCTGATGTGCAAAAAGGGAAGGGTAAGGCCTGGCATGTGGGTGCACTTGTCTGGACAACATGGCAGTTTTAGCAAACTGCGCGCAGGCACTGCAGGGGCAGGCCTGAGATCCCTCTTTAAGGCTACTTGTGTGGGTGGCACAATTAGTGCTGCAGGCCCACTAGTAGCATTTGCATTATCATCCCTGGCACACATAGTGCACTTTACTAGGGACTTTACTAGTAAGGCAAACATACCAATTATGGACAACCAATTACCATTACACTTTACACAGGGAGCACTTGCACTTTGACACTGATCAGCAGTGGCAAAGTGCCCAAAGCATCTAAGCCAGTCAAACGAAATCCATCACAGCATCAAAAATAGAAGAGGTAGAGGTAAAACGTCAGGGGTAATCACGCCAGGAAATGCCAGGTCTAACACGTGTCCCCTCCAGCCGGAAAGTGGGGGGGGAACTACCCACCCTCATGGGAGTTCTCATCACTGAGGCGAAAAAATCTGGACAGACCATCAGCATTGGCGTGTTCCGTTCCAGGTCGGTGTTCCACCGTGAAGTCCATTCCCTGTAGGGAGATGGACCACCTCAACAGTTTTGGATTCTCACCCCTCATCTGCATCAACCATCTGAGGGGCCTGTGGTCTGTCTGAACCAGGATGTGAGTCCCAAACAAGTAAGGCCTCCGCTTCTTTAGCGCCCAGACCACAGCAAATCTTCCCTTTCAATTGCACTCCACCTCTGTTCCCTGGGAAGTAGCCTCCTGCTAATGAAAGCTACGGGTTGGTCCAAGCCCTCGTCGTTCAATTGTGAGAGTACTGCTCCCACACCATGCTCTGAAGCATCTGTCTGCACCACAAACTCTTTGGAGAAGTCAGGCGCCTTGAGCACGGGCGTCGTGCGCATGGCAGTTTTCAGGGCATCAAAAGCGGTCTGGCAGGCATCAGTCCAGATCACCTTCTTGGGCTGTTTCTTTGAAGTCAGTTCTGTCAAGGGGGCAACAATGGTGCCATACCCCTTCACAAACCGTCTGTAATACCCAGTGAGTCCTAAAAAGGCCCTCACTCCCGTCTTGGTCTTGGGGGGTTCCCAAGCCAGGATGGTATCGATTTTTGCCTGTAGGGGCGCCACCTGGCCGCTCCCTACCTGGTGTCCTAAGTACACCACAGAACCCTGCCCTATCTGGCACTTACTCGCCTTGATAGTTAGGCCTGCCCTCTGCAAGGCCTTCAACACTTCACAGAGGTGTTGCAAATGTTCCTCCCAACTGGAGCTGAACACAGCAATGTCATCCAGATAGGTGGCGCTGAATTCCTCCAGCCCACACAGCACCTGGTTAACCAGTCTCTGGAAGGTGGCAGGGGCATTCTTCAACCCAAAGGGCATAACTCTGAACTGGTAGTGCCCCTCTGGCTTTGAGAATGCTGACCTCTTTGGCCCCCTCGGTCAAGGCAATCTGCCAGTACCCAGATGTCGAGTCAAATGTACTGAGGTACCGGGCAGCTCCCAGCTGATCCACGAGCTCATCAGCTCTGGGGATGGGGTGAGCGTCAGTCTTGGTGACCGCATTGAGCCCACGGTAATCCACACAGAACCGGAGTTCTGGGGTGGCACCAGGCACAGCAGCTTTTGGCACCAGGACCACTGGGCTAGCCCAGGGCCTGCTGGATGGCTCAATCACCCCTAGCGCCAGCATCTTGGAAACCTCCGCCTTGATGCTGGCCCTGACCTTATCAGCTACTCTGTAAAATGTTTGTTTTACAGGCAGACTGTCTCCAGTGTCCACATCATGGACGCACCAATGGGTGATGCCTGGGGTCAGGGAGAACAGGGAGGCGAACAGGCCCAATACCTGGCGACAGTCCCTCTGCTGTTCCGGGGTCAGGGTAGGCGAGAGGTTCACCCCAGCCACTGACCCATCCTTCTCCTTGACTGACAGGAGTTCCGGGAGGGGTTCACTCTCCTCCTCCGCCCCATCATCTGTAGCCAAGAGTATAGTCACATCGGACCTCTCAAAGTGGGGTTTGAGTCGGTTCACATGGAGGACCCTCAAAGGGTTCCTAGGAGACTGTAAGTCAACCAGGTAGGTCACTTCGCTCTTGCGCTCCACCACCTCATAAGGCCCAGTCCACTTGTCCTGGAGCGCGCAAGGTTCCATTGGCGCCATCACCCACACTTTCTGTCCAGGTTGAAATTCGACCAGAGTGGCATTCTGGTCGTACCACCGTTTCATTTCTTCCTGGCTGGCTTCCAGATTCACCTGAGCGAGTTGCCTGAAACGCCTAGTTTGGTTCCTGAAGGCCAGCATGTAGCTATATACATCCTGGGGGGTTTACTAGGCACCATTTCCCAGCCCTCCTTCACCAAACTCAAGGGTCCTCTTACAGGGTGCCCATACAGGAGCTCAAAGGGACTGAACCCTAAGGACTTCTGTGGCATCTCTCAGTAAGCAAACAGCAGGCATGGTAAGAGGACGTCCCACTTAAGCCTCTTGGGTTCCTCAAGGCCCATAATCATGCCCTTCAGGGTCCGGTTAAATCTCTCAACCAGACCGTTACCCTGGGGGTGGTAAGGCATGGTAAACTTGTAGGTTACACCGCACTCTTTCCACAGACATTTCATATACCTCGATATGAAATTAGTACCCCGGTCGGACACCACCTCTCTCTGGGGAAGCCCACGCGGGAGAAAATCCCCATCAGCGCCCGGCCCACCACGGGGGCGGTCACCGTCCGGAGAGGGATGGCTACCGGGTTGCATGGTCAACCAAGACTAGGATAAACCTGTTGCCCATGGCTGTCTTGGGATCCAGAGGCCCCACGATGTCAATGCCCACCCTTTCAAAGGGGGTGCTGACTACAGGGAAAGGTTGGAGGGGAGCCTTGCGCTTCCTCCCACTCTTACCACTTGCCTGGCAAGTCTGACAGGTCCTGCAATGAGTATCAGGACTCTTGCGCATTTGAGGCCAGTAGAAGTGGGTGACAAGCCTCTCAAAGGTCTTGTCCTGCCCCAATTGTCCTGCTAAAGGTACATAATGAGCCAACCCCAGTAGGAAGGTTCTGAAGCGCTGGGGTACCACCAGTGTGCGGCCTGACCCAGGCTCAGCAACCTTGGGCTCACTATATAGAAGATCATTCTCCCAGTAAATAAAGTGTGACCCGGCCAGATCACCTGCTGCCTGGTTTGCTGCCTGTTGCCGCAAACCTACAAGAGAAGGGCACTTCTGCTCCTCACAGAATTCCTCCCTGGAGGGCCCTCCCTCCTGCTGCCATTTGGTCAGCTCAGGTAGGTCCCCCAGTTCAGCTACTTGCTCCCCCGTAGGCTCCAGGTCCTCTTGAACACCTTTACTGGCTGCCATAGCCCGAGTGGTCACACAAGCCCACTCAGGTAGACCCAACATCTCCAAATACGCCTGGAGCTCCACCTCCTTCCAGGGGGAACTCTCCAGGTCATTCCCCAGCAGACAGTCTACAGGCATGGACGGACTTACAACAACCTTCAAGGAACCTGAGGATCCCCCCCCCACTCAAAGGGAACTAGTGCCACCTTGCAGAGGCGCACGGAGTTGTCTGCTGCCACTACAGGGTGAGGTACATTGGGAATTACCTGCTCCTCAGACACCCACTGACACCTAACAGATGTCAAACTGGCTCCTGTGTCTCTCAGAGCCTCCACCCTCCTTCCATTGATGGTCACCCACTGCCTGTACTTTTTAGTATTCTCAGGCAGAGAGACTTCCTGGACCATCTCTCGATCTCCTAATGAGACCAGGGTCATAACTGCTTGCTCCTCCCCATTCCAAGGACTCAATTCCTCCCCCAACGCTACACTCACCAAACCCGGTGTTGGAGCACCAGTGGGTGCAGGTGGCTTCTTGGGGCATTTAGGGGCAATGTGACCCACTTCTTTACAGAAATAACAAGTAGGGGGACCTCTGTTGTCCCGCTTGCCCTTATGGGGCCAGGACCTCTTAGCCTTGGGGGACTGGGACCCTTTTACCTGGGAACTACTTTGGGGCCCTTTAGAGAACCCGTTGTGGTTACCCTTGTCCTCCCTACCTTCTGCGGGGGACCCTGGACACCTTTGGTGGTGGTACCTCCAATCCCCTTGTGGACCCTGGTGCTGGTCCAGTGGTCCGCCTCTTCAGCAAGCTTACCGGGATCAGTCAGCTTACTGTCCAAAAGATGCTGGCGCAGCTCTGGAACACACAGACTACTCAAGTGCTCCCAACTAATCAAGTCGCATAAGCCCTTAAAATCAGTTACCTTGCTGCTCTTCATCCAACCATCCAGTGCACGCATGTATGCATTCACACACTCAACCCAAGTACTGGATTCCAGTTTCTTGAAGTTCCTGAATTTCTGCCTGTACTATTCAGGAGTGAGCCAATACCTGAGGCATAAAGCCTCCTTCATATTGGCGTAGGTCAGGGTTCCCGCCCTCTCTAAAGGTGGTAAAACATCCCTCCCAGAAGCCTCAAAGTGTTTCCATAGGCCCGCCCCCCAATGCTTCTCAGGCACCTCATTCATCCTCAGTGCGATCTCATATGCTGTGAACCACGCATAAATATCATCACCCCTTTGATAATCTCGCACTAAGTCTTTGGGAATGTACGCCTTACCCGCTGGCACTGGTTGGGTGCTGCCACCATTCGAACTGGACTCCGCCTGTTTAACCTTCATGTCCAGTTCCCTCATGCTTAACTCATGAGCTAAGAGAATCTTCTTTTCTTCCAAGGCGAGAGCGTTCCTGCTCTCCTCTGCTCGCTTTTCACTTTCAATTAGCAGCTTTTTCTCTTCTGCTTGAGCTTTAAGTTTTAAAACCTCCAACTCATGCTCTCTGACCCTTTGGTTTTCCTCCAGCTCCTGTGGGGAAAAACTCCTCCCTGAATGGTTACTACCAGCCCCTGAGGCTGGTCCTTCCACTGGCAAATCCTGTGGACCAAATCCATTCCCTGGGTCATCCTCATCCACCTCAACATCACCTGTCCTCTGAGTCTCTTTGGCTTCCCACCAGGCCCTCAAGGCCGTTTGCAGCTACTCCTTCTTGGCGCTACTTTTCATGGGACATCCCAAAGCTCTGCAGAATTGCCTCAACTGATCAACTTTGTAGGTAAGCAATGCCTCAATGTCGAACTCCAATTCTGCAACCTCACTGGCTACTTGACTCCTCTGAGACATGATGTGTGGCTTAAAGGTCGCTCAAAAATAGAACCAAAAATCAAAACACCATATGTGGTTGCGTCGTGGTCTGTGCTAAACTAGTGATGTACACCAATCACTGTGAGTGGATTTGCAAATACACGTTCCAATCCCACACCGCTGACCAACAATGTTAGAACGGGGAGGGTTCAAATCCCCACCCGTTGCTACCCAAGGTTAGAATTGGGGGTCCCCAGTTGGCTGAGGTAGGTACCTTAGTCCAAATAGGGACCCTTGCTTCTAAGTCAGGGAAAGGAAGGACACCTTCTCAGATAGCCCCTGCTCACCCCCTCGGTAGCTTGGCACGAGCAGCCAGGCTTATCTCCAAGGCAATGTGTAAAGTATTTGCAATCCCGCTCTCAGTAACCCAATGATGACATGACAAATGGACTCCACACAAGTTTCATAAAAAACAAATACAAGTTTATATAAAAAGATATACAATGAGACCACACGATAAAAATCCAACATATGCGTATTTGTAATATTTCACCTGGCCAGTTATTAGGCCAAAGCAAAACCAAAGGGGATGATGGACGGAGTGTTGACATTACAAGCACTCACCCCCAGTCATCTGATCTGGGTTTAATCCATCATCATTCTTTAGCTCACTCCGCCACCCCAGTTCAGACATGGCATATGCAAATCATTCTGACCCTGTGCCTCATGGGAACAGTCCAGCCCGAACTGCCAAGCCATGTCTTCCCTAGACCGGAAACAAGCATCCTGGGACCGGTTTCGGGCTCACAGCCCTCATCAGCCAGGCTATCTTGAATCCAGTGGCAAAGTGAGCAAGGGACCCACGTCTGGGCATACCCTGCCAACTTAGGGCAAACAAAGCAAAACCAAAGGGGATGATGGACGGAGTGTTGACATTACAAGCACTCACCCCCAGTCAACTGATCTGGGTTTAATCCATCATCATTCTTTAGCTCACTCCGCCACCCCAGTTCAGACATGGCATATGCAAATCATTCTGACCCTGTGCCTCATGGGAACAGTCCAGCCCGAACTGCCAAGCCATGTCTTCCCTAGACCGGAAACAAGCATCCTGGGACCGATTTCGGGCTCACAGCCCTCATCAGCCAGGCTATCTTGAATCCAGTGGCAAAGTGAGCAAGGGACCCACGTCTGGGCATACCCTGCCAACTTAGGGCAAACAAAGCAAAACCAAAGGGGATGATGGACGGAGTGTTGACATTACAAGCACTCACCCCCAGTCAACTGATCTGGGTTTAATCCATCATCATTCTTTAGCTCACTCCGCCACCCCAGTTCAGACATGGCATATGCAAATCATTCTGACCCTGTGCCTCATGGGAACAGTCCAGCCCGAACTGCCAAGCCATGTCTTCCCTAGACCGGAAACAAGCTTCCTGGGACCGGTTTCGGGCTCACAGCCCTCATCAGCCAGGCTATCTTGAATCCAGTGGCAAAGTAAGCAAGGGACCCACGTCTGGGCATACCCTGCCAACTTAGGGCAAACAAAGCAAAACCAAAGGGGATGATGGACGGAGTGTTGACATTACAAGCACTCACCCCCAGTCAACTGATCTGGGTTTAATCCATCATCATTCTTTAGCTCACTCCGCCACCCCAGTTCAGACATGGCATATGCAAATCATTCTGACCCTGTGCCTCATGGGAACAGTCCAGCCCGAACTGCCAAGCCATGTCTTCCCTAGACCGGAAACAAGCATCCTGGGACCGGTTTCGGGCTCACAGCCCTCATCAGCCAGGCTATCTTGAATCCAGTGGCAAAGTGAGCAAGGGACCCACGTCTGGGCATACCCTGCCAACTTAGGGCAAACAAAGCAAAACCAAAGGGGATGATGGACGGAGTGTTGACATTACAAGCACTCACCCCCAGTCAACTGATCTGGGTTTAATCCATCATCATTCTTTAGCTCACTCCGCCACCCCAGTTCAGACATGGCATATGCAAATCATTCTGACCCTGTGCCTCATGGGAACAGTCCAGCCCGAACTGCCAAGCCATGTCTTCCCTAGACCGGAAACAAGCATCCTGGGACCGGTTTCGGGCTCACAGCCCTCATCAGCCAGGCTATCTTGAATCCAGTGGCAAAGTGAGCAAGGGACCCACGTCTGGGCATACCCTGCCAACTTAGGGCAAACAAAGCAAAACCAAAGGCCGGCCAGCCAGACCTTGTAGGTTCTTGCAGTATTAATGAGCAATTCTCAATGATCCAAATGCAGTCCTAATGCAATGCTATGCAGTTCGTGATGCAAGAATCAGGCACTTCATAATGTAAAAATAATGCAGTTCGTTATGCCAAAATAATGCGATGCGTAATGCAACAATCAGGCAGTTCGTAATGTAAAAATAATGCAATGCGTGATGCAACAATCAGGCAGTTCGTAATGCAAAAATAATGCAATGCGTAATGCAACAATTAGGCAGTTCGTAATGCCAACAATGTACACCAGCACCGTTCACGGTGCTCTGGACGGACTCTATGCCACTCGTACTAACTCGTGGTCAGCTACTACCAAAATATGCCCCCAACACTGGTCTGGTGTAAACAAAGTGCAGCTCCACACTCCGGCCCCGGTACTGCCACTCCTCGGCAAGTACGGGCCGCGATTCTCACTTGAGCGGTGGCTCGCGCTGCAAGGATGGGAAAGGCCGAGAGCGTTTCTCTCCGAGACCGCACCCCTCCCCAGGCGGCGACACACGCACGCTCGCTGAGCGTTACCTGGGGGGTGCGATCTCGCTCTCCTTTCCTCTCCTCGCGGCTTGGCCTCCGGGGCGACTTCGTTGATCTCGGGCAGTGGAACACGGACCCCCGACGTGATGGTTCGAGGTCTCTCCTTGGCACAGGCAGGCTCGGGCCGGCGGCACCGCTCCTCTGGGGGTGCCGAGCCGATGGCAATGATGAAGGTCTCAGGCTGCAACAGGGCACACGCACACAGCGTCGCTGAGACTCACTTGAGCTTCGGGTGTATACGATCACAGAGCAATCCTCACGAAGGTCTCAGGCTGCACGAAGCACACGCACATAGCGTCGCTGAGACTCACTTGGACTCCAGGTGCCCACGATCACAGGGCAATCCTCACAAAGGTCTCAGGCTGCACATAGCACACGCACACAGCATCGCTGAGACTCACTTGGACTCCAGGTGCCCACGATCACAGGGCAATCCTCACGAAGGTCTCAGGCTGCACAAAGCACACTCACACAGCGTCGCTGAGACTCACTTGGATTCCGGGTGCACACGATCACAGGACAATCCTCACGAAGGTCTCAGGCTCCACAAAGCACACGCACACAGCGTCGCTGAGACTCACTTGGACTCCGAGTGCACACGATCACTGGGCAGTTCTTACGAAGGTCTCAGGCCGCAAAAAGCACATGCACACAGCGTCACTGAGACACTCCTCTGGAAACTTTTGTGTTCCTGAGTTTCCACAACAGGGAGCCAGCTCTCCTCGGGCCCTTGGGGACAAGTTACTTCAGGACACAGCACACAGCAAAGTCCTTTCAAGCAGGGGGACACAGCACTCAGCAAAGTCCCTTCGCCTCTACTTGGTTAAATCAGCAAACTGCAGGCCAGCCCCAGAACACACAGCAAGGGTCAGTCCTTTCCTTCAGTCTCTTCAGCTGTTTCTTCCTTGGCAGAAGTTCCTCTTGACCACGAAGTAGTTTCAATCCTTTTCAGGCTTGATCAGTCCATTTCAGTCTTGGACAGTCCTAAGTTCAGGGGTTTCAGCTCTCATAGTTATACCCCTCAATGTCTTTGAAGTCTTTGTGTTCAGGGGGCACTGACCCCTGTCCAAACCAGTTCTGGGTGTCTCCCTTTGATAGTGGGGATCTGGATCCTCAATCACTCAGCAGGAGATGGAGCCATTGTTTTATGGCGGCAGCCCAGGCCTCTTCACCTCCAGGGGCTACTCCTCCCCCCTACACTCCAGATGCAGGTCAGCCTGTAGCGGTCTCACCTCCTCCCCTGGGTCAAGACATTCCCCAGATCCTATCACTTTCAAATCCAGACAGTCAATCCACAGCCAGGCAGAGACACACAGAATTGTTGGAACACAAAAAAACAGCCACTTCTAAAAGTGTGGTTTCTAAACACACAATGCAAAAACCACCTTCACAAAAAGATGTGTTATTAAATTGTGAGTTCAGGCACACCAAACTTCACCTCTCCATCGTAAGCCTATGGGAAGATAGGCTGGAAACATATTACACAGCCTTCCCCATTCTGTCCTATGGGCAAGATGGCCTTTCAACAGTGAAAAACGAAATGGAGAGTATTTCACTGTCAGGACATGGTACACACCTCAGTACATGTCCTACCTTTCACAAACACTGCACCCTGCCCAGGGGTGTACCTTGGGCCTACCATAGGGGTATCTGATGTGCATAAAAAGGGAAGGGTAAGGCCTGGCAAGTGGGTGCACTTGTCAGGACAACATGGCAGTTTTAGCAAACTACGCGCAGGCACTGCAGGGGCAGGCCTGAGATCCCTCTTTAAGGCTACTTGTGTGGGTGGCACAATTAGTGCTGCAGGCCCACTAGTAGCATTTGCATTACCAGCCCTGACACACACACTGCACTTTACTAGGGACTGTACTAGTAAGGCAAACATACCAATTATGGACAACCAATTACCATTACACTTTACACAGGGAGCACTTGCACTTTGACACTGATCAGCAGTGGCAAAGTGCCCAAAGCATCTAAGCCAGTCAAACGAAATCCATCACAGCATCAAAAATAGAAGAGGTAGAGGCAAAAAGTCAGGGGTAATCACGCCAGGAAATGCCAGGTCTAACACAGGGGATAAAACAAGCACATCTTAATGCATTTCCACTAAATACGGTTCCCCTAGGCCTGTACAAGTGATTTCGCAGTTTCAGACTTCGTTTCAGCACCATGAGCTCCAAGCTTCAATTTGATATGGTAGCAGTAGGAATGAAAGTTGAACTTGATTATTTTGAGGCTGTATCGTGAACATGTTCTACGTCCGTGTGCAGGCTCGGAATAGGTCGGAACACCGGTGTTTGCTCAAATTGTAGTGTCTGCAGCACATACTAGGAAACCGAGCAGATGCTGCCTCTTCCTGTTTCCGAGCTCCACTGTCTGCATCTTATACAGTAACTCCAAGATTTTCTAAGTTTGTGTATGCAATGAAGGAAGTGCAGTTTCAGCAAAACGGTGCATGGGCCCCTTCTGGACCTAAGCATAGTTGCTGACGATGTTATCGTCCTATTGTATGAGGGGATGTGGCTCTTTATTTATCTTTTTTCAGGCCATCACAATGTAAAACTAAGAACAGGAGTGTTGGATACAGAGCTTTATGGGAATACATTGATTCTGGATGCAGCCTTATGAACATTCATCTTTGTTTCCACAATACTAACACCTGAGCTTTCAGAAAGCAAAGCCCCATCCCAATCTCCCATCCCAATGAAACCATGGAGCTGCCATTTTCTATGGAATGTGATTCTGCTCATAGTTTATGTGCAATACTACTGGCCACTACACAGCAATGTGCAGTGGGTAAGGGAGTCCAATGGGTCCATGAACCCTTTTGATGACCAAAAGGGTATGTGGATTGTCACAAGGGAATATAAAATAGCTTACCGTAGACCAAGACAGTTGCAGCTGGTACATCTATCACTAAAAATGGTTTAAGGCTACTGTATACTTAGGCTTTCCTGTTTTCAGTTTCTATTTTTGGTAAATTCTGGTGGTGTTTTTTCAGTGTTTTCCAGTGATTTCAATACTTCAGAAAATCAGTGCTTTTCAGTGGTTACTCATTTTCGCGCCATAAAAAACAACTGAAACAGTGTTTTACCAGTGTTTATGGAACGCTTTGCTTTTATTATTGTTTTTTCCATTTTTCTTTGTCAATAGCTCAAACTCGCGTAAATGCGAGACCTATTGCATTGCAAATGCTTGTTTTTAGAAGCAGGCACATCTTGCTACTGCGTGTTTTTTTTATAGCTGCGTTTCTTCGCCCCATAATTTTTTTTGTTTATGTGGACTTTTGTTGCAAGGAGATGGTATAGAGATTCCAACTTTGAAAATGGGAAAGCATGTACTTCAGGTCTTTTGATTTCAAATGCAGTTTGTGCCACTTCGTTTGTGCGTGTGTTTATTTTGTAATTAACTGTTTCGTATCTCACAGCGCGTTAATTATACCAGTATGTTTTTTCATTCTTAAAATGCAGTCCGTGTGACTATTGTGGGGCACAGTTCCAGCTCAATATATACGAAAGTCCAATGAATCAATAATTGCCATAACAAACATTTTTTTTACATTTTCGGTTGATTCATACAATGGATCTATTCAATTTAGAATTTTTATTGTCTTCATGTTAACTTATATTCAGCTGTTGATTTTTATTCTATAACAACCTCCTGGAGTGCCACAAATAATCATATTCTTGCTGCAATGCCTTCAACTAAATTTGACTGTATATAAAATTAATCATCAACATTGGAGCGCTTACCATCTAAGTTTTATTCCTACACAAGCGATTTGAAGCACGGGTTGTATTTCCGAGCTACTATAACACAAGGAGCTTTCCTTCTTTCTCCAAAGGCAATCCACTGTTAGCTGTGCTTTTTTGCACTCTCAGGCTCTTTGTCTTTAGGGACTTTTATTGCAAGGCTTTGGCATTACGGTTAGAGAAACTGACTTAGGAAATTAGGAAACGTGTTTGATTCTCTGCATCGCCTTTACATTCTGTGATTGTGTGCACCTTCCAGTCCTTATCTGATTTAAAATGCAATCTTTGCCAATGTGTCTGTGCTTGTGTTTATTTTGTTATTAACTGTGTCTTGCCTCATGGAGTTCGTTAATTTTACTAGCAGGCTTTTTCATTCTTAAAATGCAGTGCGTGTAACTGGATTGTGGGGCACAGTTTCGATTCAATGGATACGAAACATCGAACAGTGTGTGGCATTACAGACAGAGCTGATAAACTTGGAAATAGAGAAACACATTTGACACTCTGCGTCACCCTAACATTTTGTGACCTTCCGCAATTAGCAGTCTTAAAACCCATTCAGTGTGGCAACTCCAACAACATTACAGCGCTTGATAAAATCTCTTCTCACTAAAGAACCATCCAGCCAGTGCTTGCTTTCCGCGTTTGGCCTTTGATGTGCAAACAGCATGCTTCAAGCTTAAACCATATGTGCCATGTACTATCCTCGGTTCAGTTGTTTTAAAAGCTTGCGGTTAGCCACTCGGTCTATTACTTCGAAGCGTGCCTACAATGTGACTTTAAATTTGAAACATATTCAATTGCCACTTTTCTTTCTCAACGCCAATATTTTCCTATTAATCGCGTATTACATGCCTTTTTAAAGCAAGATTTACCCTAAAACAGCAGTTTTTCCCTCGTTAAGTAAATGGTCTTTTTAAAGACCTGTGAAGTACTCGGGTGCGGCCGCAGTAAGACAGCCGGCAGACCAGAACATATTTCATATGCGAATAAGTGAACTACGTGTGCAACTTAATAGGGTACACGTTATACTACTACATAACGAATATGCATGAAGTAATTCATTTCTGCAATCATTTAAACGCATTTCAAATAAGCATTACATTTGCATGATTATAATAGCACAATTACACTTCTATTCACTAATAAATGCGGTTTAGAACTACATTTTACTGGCCACTCAGTACAAAACTGAATATATGTGAGTGCAGACTAACTGTGATTATGATGCACCCCTACAAATTTCTCGAGAACATGGTGCTCTATCACGTTGAACTGGGTGCATATGCCCTTAGCGGTATTAAAGCGGGCAAAAATGAAGCTGTACTTTTCAAAGTCTGGAGAAAATTCCCCTTTACGGAAAGGATCTATAACTTGTGCAGAGTACCACAGTGAGGCTTCATTGATATGGGCCATCACCCTCCTGAGATGGCACGTTTCATAGTAGGGTCTAGAACTTGCCCCAGGTGAGTGGCTTTTGTTAGGAGCAGACTCCAATGAAGCTTTTTAGGTGGGTGGTTTTCAGGTGGAGTGGGGCTGGTGTGGTAGGAGCTCTCCTGCATTACAACCCCATGGCTTCTACCAAGGCCTGTTAAGCTATCCTAGGTGTCAGAAGAATCACTAGGTTGCCAACGCAGAGTTTTTTTGGCAGGCATAGGAGTCCTTCACCAAAAGTCAACCTGGCATGATGAGTCACAATGAAATGCACTAGGTTTGGGAAAACTATATATCTAAAGTTTATTTATTTGAGAGTTTTATATAGCGCCGGCTAGACCCAAGGGTATCGGAGCGATTTACAAGGCATAGCATTGATAGAAGGATTCACAATTGACATCGTCTTACAAGAGGGAATGAAAACGGTGTAACATAAAATACATATCTTAAAGAGTAGCTGATTGTGCAACATTGGCCGAAGTATAGACGCAGAATTGGGTCAGGTGACCATATTGGATGGTCCTGTGATTCTGGGCAACTCATTTAATATCCCACGGGCCTGTTTTTGTAAAAACAAGCGCTTTTTATAGTCTATTGATGTTCCTAAGGGTTATTGAATGTTTGTTGAACATCACTGTGCACCACTTTCCCGCGAATTCATTAAGAAGGCGATTTCTTACAAAAACATTATCTTGAACCACAAACATGTAATAACAGCTGCGAGCTGGAGGTGGGCAGTAACACGAGACATCAGTAGATCGAGGTTAAGTGTGTACTTGAAGACTACACTTCCTGACATGCCTGTGCATATATTTAGCAAGAGAAAATCGCTTTCTAAAATTCTTAACTATTGGCTTTGTTATTGTTGTTAACTAAAAAAGCCAATAGTTAAGAATTTAATATAGCAATTTTCAGAAACTTCTGAAATATTCACTAGCATTTGGGCCTGTTCAAAAAGATAGTAGGCATGCAGAAAGGTGTGTAGAGAGGAAGGGTTAGAGCTAGGATGAGTCGGGGGCAGAACGCAATGTGTGGTAGTGATGTGAAACATTTTGTGCAAGCTCACACATCTATGGGGGACAAGCTCTGCAAAATAACGCAGTGTAGCAAAGCAGGCATATTTAAATATACAAGACAAAGCCTGCCTAAAAAAAGTCACACAAGTGGATTTATAACCAGCCCACAGAACCTTTCTGCACAGAGATCAATACTAGAAAACAGACGATTCACAATAACGAAAAAGAAGAGCAACCTGAATTGAAAAATGTGGTCATTCAATATGTGAACAGTAAACAGACTTCGAGGTCAGCCACCTTAGCAAGAATAACTTTAAAATGCACATCTGGTAGCCCTTATGTGGGCAACCAAGCACAGTAGGACACTATCTGGTATAATATTGTACTCCTCTGACGTGTGGGAGACAAGTCTCCTCAGGAAAGTGCAGTCCTCCGATATGCTAAAATGCTACAAAAAAATAAATAATGAATCCTCCTCCACTCGGGATTACATAAACTAATGTCCGTGCACATAGGCACCAAGACTTGCCTTAAACCTTCTGACAAAGTTTGAAAAAACAAATGGTCTCATTTCATTCGGGCCTTCCAATACTGCTCTTGGTCAACACAATGATGGCAAAATAGACAATTTAGCTCTATCTTACTTTTTAAACTGTTTGTTCCTCGCTCGAAGAAACTGGCCCTACAATTTTGAAAACAACGACCGAACTGCTCTCATCCAAGGTTGCTTATGTGGGGGCAGGGGAGACGGGGAGAGTACAGCAGCGTCCCTTGGGCCATCTTCATGTTACACCCTCCCTCCATGTGAGCCAGGCAGGGGGCCTGGTGTTGCTCTGGCCCTTTGGCCATTCACACCTCGGCTCCCCATATGCAGGACTCGCCGAGCAGCAGTGTTTTCCCCCGACCCCTCCGCGCCTGGCCACCACGTGCAGGCCAATGTGGGTGGGGAAAAATAAGTAGGCTTCACACAGCACTCAAACTGAAGGATGTTTCTGTATTCACTGTAAACTTCCAAAAGTTACAGAGCGTGCACTGACAAAACTTAAAGACATATTGATGGTCTGTGCGAAGCGTCTCAGATATGTTTTTCAGCAGTAAAACAGTAATAAATGAATAATTCCATGGGAATATGAGAACTGTATTTATAGGCAGATAAATGAGTGGCAGGGAAGGATGAGACGATGGATGAGTGGGTGGAAGGATGAGCGGATGGACAATTAGGTGGGCAGCAAGAGGGAGGGACGAGGGAGCGGATGAATGACGAGGTCATCGGGCGCCTGCTTTGATAGAAGAGTGGGTGGCCAGAAGAGCGGGTGGAGGAATGGACGAGTGAGCAGCCGAGTGGATGGATGAAGAGACTGGCAAGTGCATGCGTAGATAGATGCGCGGGTGGATTAGTGGCTGGGTGTTCTGATGAGTTAGATACGGGGTTGAATTTGATTCATCTCCATGGTGTAAGGTTGTAGTAAAGGAGCCGTGTGTCAAGGTTATCACGCAGCGTGTTTGTTTAAAGACCCGATTAAGCTGGACAAGAACACAAAGGTCTGAGGTGTGAGAGGACGGACATTGCTTTTGTCTGGCACGTCAATGTATGCCTTGCCCAGTTTCTAGATCACGTTTATTCTGGCAGTTTACATGGTCCTAAACACTCTCAGTTAGCTGATCGAGGACTTGACACTATACGCTTAAACTCGCAGAGTGACGTCATCAGTCAGATCTCTTGTTGTCCTCTGAGTACTTTTCATCTGCACTATTTTTGTTTCTGCTGTCTCCACCGTCACACTCTGTAAGTCATGGACCTAGAGCCGGGGCGGTCCAGCATTTGCCCAGGAAGACTCGTTCGATGCCAAATTTTTTTAGGACAATCACTGACAACATAAATTGTACCTTTTCCTTTGAATGAATTCTCCCGACCCGTGTGCCCATTAGACTACAGCGCCCATGCAGAGACGGTACAACATTACAGGAAAAAGGGCCTGAAAAAGGCTTCTTAGTTCTTTTAGTGAACGGGGAGACTCAAGTTGGCGAAATTGCTCTTTAACAGTTAGATTTAAACTATTTCCACCTGTACAGCATGCTTTATCCTTTGATAAGTAAAGGACCGTGAAACTCGTTTATCCAATATAACAACTGGTGCCAGCGCAGGTTGTTCTGAATATTTTAGGCTCTGGTTAATTTAAGCGCTTCATGTACAACAAAACATGGTCTAGGCCAGAATGGCATGGCCCTCACCCTGTCCTGCCCCGCCCTCAGTTCCCTTCACCCATCCACTAAGCATGGACTGAGGCTCCAGCAGACCTTGCGCTGCCGAAACAAAGATGATTTACTCAAGTCATTCGATTCAAATGCTGATATTCAGCGTCACTCGACCTTCTCCCAAAAACCGGGAAATAAAAATGTCACATGCGTCATGACACCCCGGGCCGACATCTGAAGACCGGAAGTGTCTGCGGAAATACGAGACGTCTCGTCGCCCTGGCACGGATCCAGCACTTGGGGAGCAAAGGTGGACACCCCTAATGTAGAAGGTAAGCAAGGGGAGGTAATTCTCTCGCTGTCTGGCAGCCTGCAGGGAGCTCTACAGATTTGCAGCCAGAACTTACCTGCTAGGCCTTGGAGCACTGGCGGTCGTCGTCATCTCGTCGTCTGAAGTGTGAGGTGTGTAGGGCCATACAAAGTCTGGACAACAATTTCAATCGGATCTGTCCGCCCCCACCAACCTTGCCAACCAATGTGTCTCCCCTAATTTAATGGGGGTGACTCCCGTTCTGAGCTGTTTATTTCTAGGGCATAAAATTGCAGTTTGTTTTGTACTGCTTTGGTGCCGCCAAGAGGTGCAACGAATATGAAAATCAGTGACACTCGGTTTAAACCGGGTCAGCTGATTTTCATCCCGTAGGGTAATGTCGGGCAGAGTCGGTTTTAACCGATTTCCGGACAGCCTATGTATACTGTTTTGACACTAAGAGGGTACCAAAGCAGAAAAGGTGCAGAAAACTCTGGTGCTTTCCAGTTTCTACTGAACACCAAATATTCCATTTGCTGGTGTTTTATTAGTCAGAATTGGTTTTAACTGAAAACCGGAAACCCTACATATATCCCAAATTACTTATCTTTGTCCAGTAAGTGTTGAAAAATCCTGTCAATAGTGCTTTGACCGCTAATCTCTAGAAACAAGGGTTCGGGTGCAGCAACTAAGAATTTCAATTCCATAGCAAAGATCACTCAGAAACAGAAGGAACTTATGCTCTATGAATGCATGATGACCACCACCACTGCAAGCCTCATGACAGTCCCACAGCGCTCTATGACAGATAGTGTGTCTTGACTCCATTTGTGCATTTTGTGCAGAGACGTGAAGTCTCGCACGAAGCGGCCCCCACAATCTCGTGTCACTGTCCTCCTCCTTGGAAGACTCAACCACTTAAAAGGTTTGGCGGAGTGGATGTCCATATCTGTTAAGTAAACACAGGTGAGTACAGGCTATGAATCATTAAATCCGTATTTGTAAAGCGCGAACTACTCACCCTTACGGGTCTCAAGGAATCATGACAGTTCCTAGGTGGGGCTGTAGTGATTGCTCAGATCTGTCAGTCCACTGATGGAGTAAGAGGTGAGGGATGGTTGTACATTCATGAAATTATCCTGGGGATTGCTCTCGCCACAAAGCTACATAGGAAGTGAGTTTGGTGATGGCTCTTCCCAGAGAGGCAGTAGAGATGAAGTTGGGAAGCTTAGTTTAGTGTTGGGTAGCAGTATGATGGTCTGATAGATGTCTATGGATTCTGTGGATGATACCCATGGTCTATCGGGTTCTCATACCATTATGATAGCACAGTCCAAGGGCAATCTGAAGTGCAGGGTTTGTCTGGTTCATTAAGAAGGTTCCATAGGCACTGGACTGGGCTATGATGTTTGTGAGGCTGGAGGAAACAGAGAATATAGTTGAGGGTTATTTAGAGGTAAGAAATTAGGGCCACATGCATCAACATAAGGAATTGCGATTCCTAAATAGCGATTTTTAAAGAATCGCTATTTAGGAATCGCAATTCCTTATGCATGTAGGAATCGCAAAATAAATTGTGATTCCTAAACATGACCTAATAGCGAATTGCAAATTGCTATTAGGTAATGTCACTTCATTCATTCCTATGGGCCTATAGGCCCATAGGAATGAATGGGAATGTATTTGCAAATTGCGATTACCAAATTGGTAATCTCAAATTGCGAATGCAATTCCAAGGGTGCCAGGGGCCTAAGGCCCCCCTGATGCACCCCCCCAAAAAGGTAAGTGTGCACATGTGGCACACACATGTGCCCTAAGGGCATGTGTGTGCGCCACATGTCACTTTGAAAAATGCACTTTTGTGCATTTTTCAAAGAATTTGCAAATTACCATCAACTTGAAGTTGATGGTAATTAGCGTTTCATAAATGCACAGTTTGCATTTAGGAAAGGTTTGATGCATCCCCTTTAGGGAATCGCAATTTGCGATTCCCTAAATGCATTTGCAATTTAGGTAATCGCAAAAAATTGTGATTACTTAATTTGCGAATGGAAATGGGTTCATGCATCAGAAAAGGGCTTTTCCCGGTCGCAAACGGGCCGATTCTGCGAATCGGCCCGTTTGCGACCGTAAAAAAGCTTGATGCATGTAGCCCTTACATAGGTTAGGTGTACATGTGGGATATAAAGTCTGTGACGAAGTTTGCAAATTTTGTGAAGGTATTGTCGGGCTGAGTGCTAAGCAGAATGATGCATAGCAGATGCAGCTCTATTTGGAGATGGACATGTATTGAATACTGAGAATGATTTGTGTCTTGCATGGCAGATTTGCATAGGTTGCGTGGGGAGGAAATGAACAGATTGCAGTTTTTTAAACATCATTCAGATTCTAAGGTACTTGCATGGCCCATGGAGAGAATGAACCCCTGCTCTGTGTTAGTTTTCCCATTAAGTCACAATAGCTATTTGTCTTTTCCACAGTGTGCTTGGCAATCATATGTGCTCACATTGATCCCTCCGTATTACATAGACTGAGACCCCCGAGACTGTCCCTGAATTTGAGGCAACACACCAGAAGTCCACCCATCTTTGAGAGAGTAGCCTATTGCCCTCTATTTGGGCTTTGTGGGATTGGCAACGATAGCAGTGCAGATTATATTACAACCTTGGGATTTCTACTTGTCTCCTTCGGGGGGGGATAAGTATAAATCCCAGTGCTGTAATATATTGTAATATATTCCTACAGGCATCTCCTCTTTAGGAGCTTCTGCCAGTTTCCAATAGCCAGAATCTTTCACTCCCACATGTATAGGTTATAGGTGAATGGTGTAAGTACAATGTGTGTGCGGCGCAGAGTATGAAGCCTATGTGCATGTGTTAAGTGTATACAGCAGGGCTTCTTTTTTAAGTTGAAGCCTACCAGATAGCGCAGCTGTCTGGTTGCAAAGACCTATTGGGTACACACTGAAAGCTCCCTAGGAATGCATTCCACCGATTGCATACCATTGGCTTGGTGTTTTGTAACTCACATTTGTTTGCTTTCTATTTGCTGGCTTTATTTGTTTTAGGCTGTCCAGATGTCTTCGTCCCACCCATGGAGTATAACCTGTTTAGCACCTCTCTGACTAGCTCCTTGTATTCTTCCATGAGTGCGTGTTTTATGGGAACTCTTTTTTCATTTGTGTGAGGCACTCCAGGAGAATACATGTGTTTTCAGTGGTCTCCTGTATGCTCGTTCACCGCAGTAAACCTGCTTTATTTCTCTGAAAAGGTTTCCTGCTGCCTCTTTCTGCTTGACTGATTCTACTACCTCTACCAGTACATCAATTCGCATGCCTTTGAGGAAGCTTACGAACATGTTTATTTGGGTCAGTGCTCCTTACTAATAGCATAATTTAAACAATCCTCATCCTCAATTTAACGCCCATGGCATAGGCGCTGTAAGTAGGGAAATGGGGGCACTCTCTCACTCCCAAGATAGCCATGCTGGAGTTTAGAAGTGAATAAGCAATAAAGAGGCCTTTAAATTTTGGTTTTATCTTTTCACATTTGCTATGTGAAGACAGAAGTCAAATGTTAGGCTCTGTCTTCGAGGGAACTTGGTGTTTTCTTTTCTTTTTTTTTTTTACTTCAAATTGAGAGGATTTATGTGACAATCTTGCTGGGTATGTGAAAGGAAATGCTTTAGAATGTTATTAGATCTCGCCTGTGACAGCATATGTGCTGCATGCGCTCTCGCTTGCAAGAGATGAGGTGTATAACAAGGGTCTTGGAGCCGGCCCATTGCTTAACATTCGTTGGTTCACTGTCACTCATATTTGCTGTCGTTTAGTTGGCCAGCGTGTGCTGACTTCAGTTCCTCTTTTTTCAGATGGAGCATGGACCAACTACTGATTACTTCAGCTTGATTGCTGTTCTTCCATTGATCGCGCTGTGATTGAGGCACTACTTTTATTTTTTCTTATTCCCTGTCCTCCTTGTTTAACCTATTGCCATTTGTAGCTATATTTTACTATGCCACACACACTTCAGAGAAGCCCTTTTCACCTTCAAAATAAATGTTTATTGTAACACCAGGTATCATTTGCTTCCAAATGTATTTTCACTACGACATGACCGTGGGTGCAATTGCTTTCTTTAGGTCATAGGAGTTTTTGCCAAATGTCACTTTTTTTTCGTTTTCACGCATTGTGGAGATTAACTGGTTTGCGCAGGATCACAGGGGTATTGTGTTGAGACCTAACAAGCATTGGTAAAGCCAACAGGTCTCGCCTTTGAGACTACTTGCTCTTCCATTGTCTTTAGTTCATGCTGTACAGCATGGGCATTTTCGATTTTGGCAAAGATTTTAGCCATGCTATATATCAGCATGGGTAAAAGTAATAAAAAAGGTTTATGATGCAGACAGCGCAAATGCGCTTAAAAAAAAAAAAAAGCGTGTTATCCCTGGCCATGTCATAGCACTTTCTTAAATTAATTTTAGCCACACTGCAAAGTATCCGTCCTGCTGTACAGTATGGCTACAAAACATTGCCAAAGGCAATAGCTCTCATAGTTGAGGCCTATTGTGTTTGCCAATGCTTATTAGTGTATGGCAGCAAAGAAACTGAGAAGGGCTTTGTGCAACGCTATCCAGGTCCATCCATGTGTGACTGTAGAGGTTGGTGGGCCTGCCAGATTCATCCCATTGTTGTTGATCCTCAGTTTCTGTGCAAGATGACTCATAGCTCCACTAGGGCTGATTGGTCAGAACTGTTGTCCATGAGCAGATGAGGGTTCAAGGATTTCTCACTGCCCAGGGAGGAATTTTCACCAGTACAGTTGAAAGATACTGTGATTCAGAACCAGGATCTGCGATTGCCTGTCTTCTACCAGGCTGGAAACTGAGGGGCTTATTTATGAGAAGCGACACATCGCTGCGTGAAAACAGCGATGTGTCACTTCTCAGGGCGCCCTCCTTGCGACATGGTGGATGCGTCATATTTACTGTATGATACATCATGTCGCAGGGAATGACAGATACGTCAGTATTACTGATGTATCTGTCTGCGCAGAACTGACGCATTGCTGGAGTTGTGTCGGAAGCATGATGCAACTCCAGCAATGAAGGGGAGAGGGCTATGAATATAGCACTGCGTTACCCTTATGCCTGCTATGAGGCAGGTCTAAGGATTTGACGCAATGGAGTCCTAGAAGTGGTGCACAGAAATCTTATAGATTTCAATGCGCCACTTCTACGAGGCTTGGATGAGGGGGAACGCCCACCCTGCATACATTATACCTGACACATGTATAATGTGGCACAGGGCTTTACAAAGTGATGCGTCTGCCTAGATGCATCACTTTGTAATTAGAGCGCAACGTGGCACATATTTTATGCCACCTCTGCATCACAAAAAGTGACGCCAAGGCGGGCCAAAAGTGACGCAGGGGCTCATAAATAAGCCCCTGAGTCTGGATCGAGATGCCTGCTGGAGGCTCTGCTGGTATGCCTGGAGTAAGGAGCAGTGCCCTGCCCACTCGGAGACGGGGTAGTTGAAATATACACCACCGAGGACAGCCTATCTGAAAGCAGTTCATGTACTCTGCTGCCTGAGCACCTTTGGGAACCGCAGTAAAGTCTGCTTTTCACACAACAGAAGATGCCACTCAACTGCTGTACAGGGTAGAAAGCACCAACTGTCATACCCACTGCCCAGTTCTCAGGGGAAAGATCATAGCGTATGGCGAATTATGGTGACCCTCCTTCTGCCCACCCCTGACCCCTTAGTTGCCGCCACAAGACTTTAAGGATGTCCTCGTGATATCTACTGGCCTGGAGATTGTCCGAAAGGGCATGGCTGATCTCAGAAATGCAAACACTGTGTTAATCCCTTGCACAGTTGCAGAGATATCAACATTTGAATCCCGACTGCTTACATGTCTTTGTCCATGCAACTGTGTGGTGAGTCAACCATATTCTTGGAATAGCTGGTTTTTGGTATAGGGCTGTTAACATTTCATCATCCCTGCTGTGGGAAAACTTTGAGGGTGACCAGTGGTTACAGAGATATCCTGCTTTTTATTTAAATTGTTCTGTGAAGCATGTGGATCTCAGTGTATGGGCACCAGGACCGCCTTTAGTCCCACAATGTTATGCCCCCTCATAATTTGCAACCTGAGGCACCCTTCTTCTAAGCATTACCCAACCTTCAGCCCCTTTCTGTGTTGGAACTGCTTTTCCAGAGCCTGGGTGAGTGAGCCCTTAAGGCCACTTTGTGTGGCAGGATTTTGTTCAGACCTGAACGGTCTCTCCAAGCAAGCACAAAGACTCTGTAACAGACTGCAGTTCTTTAAATTGTGCACAGCCGCCTACCTAATTGAAATATACTGCTGCAGTTCCCCTGAAGTTAACCACCATCTATCGTGTGGACGCTGATCAGCATCTGAAGAGAACTGGGGGCACATAAGAGCATTTGATTTTCGATATCAGTGGCCCTTGACCGGATTGGTGGATACAGTATTCGCAGCAGTGGCTATCCGCTATGGCGGAGAAGCGTCGCCTCCCCTGCCAGCACCTCAAAAACTTTAAAAACGATAATAAAACGGGTGTAAACCCTGTTTTATAAACATTTTATTTTTCTTGTGGTAAGTCTTGGGGGCGGGTCCAGGGAGGTGACAGTACTGGAGGGGGAGTGGTGGGCACTGTTATCAATGTGCATGACGGTCTGGCCGGCAGTCTCAGGCCGCCCAAACCTCCATGAGCACTGAAGCTCTCCACAACCCGAGCTGCGTTGCCGGGCTGGAGAGAGCAGGCACAGGCTCCCAGTCTGTCTGGGAGTGCAAATTCTTGGTGCTCAGGCCAAACCTGAAGCTGCTCTCATGCTTGAGAGCAGCTTTAGTATTGGCCGCAGGGCAGTCTGGGAGGCTGTGCCTGCCTGCAGTGGAGAGGAGAGGAGCAGAATAGCAATGCTGGAGAGCAGAAGGTAAGTTATTTTTTAATTTGTCTCTGTCATCCCACATCCATTCCCCTGATCCCTCGCCCCGCCTCATTTCCCTGACTCGAGCCGCTCCTGAGTATTCGCGAGCCCCACAAAAGAGACACTGGCTTTGGGTTACGTGCAATATGAACGTAGCACCTGGTGCCTAAGAAGTAATACTGACAAATTTGAAAACTGTAGTCTGGCTAAGAAGGGGTTGGAACAGTCTTGTTTTCATTGTTCATCATCATTTCATGTGCATCTTTTAGTTTTGCGTGTAATAAAGTAATTTTATTTTTATTAAAACTAAAGCACTGAGTGGATATTGATTTATTAAGAGGTATTTGATGCCATACTCAGCTCTGTGTGTCATCTCCTCCCTGAGTTAGCCTTGGACTACTCTCACTCACTCACTATCATGAGAATCAAGGACCAGATTGATCAAACTTTCACGCAACACAGCATGACATCAAAAGAAAGAGGGCAAGAATGCGCCATATTTACCAATAGATCAAAAAAAGTACAACATAGAACAAAACACTTACACACACAAATAACAACATAGGACATTTAAAATGCTCATTTGTCGGTCCATTACAATAGCAGCACAATGAAAAGATGGAAATTTAATTTAAAAAGACCACAGAAATTCACCATAAAAATGCTTTTCTTTTAAAAACAAAGAATAAAATACAATGAATATCTTCTATAAATGTTAAAATACATAGGTCCGCAGGAACTCGTCCAAGTGGCACGATACAGTATGAAGGGACCCTTCATTGAGTGGCAGCCTGTAGACTACCAAGAGAACACTTGGCACGCCTAATCCACATTGCCATTAGGAACTTAGCTATACAGAATACAACAATACGAGATGTATCTGACTGGAGTATTCTGTACGCCTCCTTGTACTTTCTTACTCCCAGGTTTCTGCAAAGTGGAACTATCCATTTAGCTCTAGACTGATTATACAAAGGACAAAAAAATAGAACATGCTCAAGTGACTCTGGTCTGCCTTGGCAACAAGTGCAATTTCCATCTACCATGTCCACTACTTTACACCATTTCCTTTTAAACGTTTTTACAGGTAGGCACCCATACCTGAACTGTAAGTATAGCTTCCTTGCTAATGGAGGGACAATTTCATCTATAGTGCTCTCAAATAATGGGGTTGGTTTAAAATCAATAAAAACAGCAGAGAGCGATCCTTTACAATTTAGTATGTTGTCAGTCTCAGCAATACCCCAGTAAACAGCTTTGAGACTAGTTTTATGGATCTGACACAGGGTTTCTGGTTGGTCTCAGTATTTGTCAAGGCTTAACCTCTGTAATAGGTTCTTAAGAGTGCGGAGCCACAAGATCTTGCTCACACATGTTGGTGTCATTAAATCACGGAGGCCCACCCTATAAGACTCAAGTGCTGTGGTAGACCATAGCCGATGCCAAAACATAAGCACTCTGAGCTCGATTTTGTGAATAATTTTTTTCTGGGCAAAATCTAAATAGAGTGGAGACAACGGGATACTCACCGGAAGATTTAACAGAGATCTAAAAAATGTGTGTTCAATTACTGACAAATTACTGACTTTTGAGCAACCCCATAGCTCTGCACTGTATAAAACTGCTCCTGGAGCCTTGACATTGCAAATCTCTAACACGGGTGCCACCCTTCTGGATATGGTTTTCCTGTGGATTTTTGCTATATTTACCGTTTGTTGTATCAGGGATAGCTGTGCCCTTTCTATCTGAGGAACCCAACATAAATTCTTTGTAAGTTACATACCAAGATAATCGAACTCAGCCACTACTTCTAAAGAGACATCACCCACATTCAGCTGCTTCTTGCACTTGGTTGTTAATCTGGAGGAGAAGATCATACATTTTGTTTTGGAGCTGTTAAGCTCCAAGCCCCGCTCCAGCAAAATGCCTGAAACTCATTCAGCAATTGTTGGAGCCCCTGAGGCGACTTGGAGATAAGCAGTGTATCATCCGCAAAGAGGAGTGCAGGGGCCCTCTGCCCTCCTATTTTTGGTGTGTCACACCCATCCCTGCTCATAGACTTTATAACATCATTTATATACAGAGTGAACAGTGTGGGTGCTAATACGCACCCCTGTCTTACCCCTTTTTCAATATGGATTACTTCCGTTAACACCCCGTCTTCCCCCCACCTCACTTGGGCCAGGTTGTCAGCTTGCAGCCTTTTTAAGATGTTTAGAAGGGGAGCCGGAACTCCCATTCCTTCTAAGACTCCCCATAGCTTGTCTCTAGGGACCATATCAAAGGCTGCTCGAAGATCAACAAAGGCAACATATAAGTTGCCCCTGTTGATAGTCACTTCCCTCCAGTAAGTACAAATGAAACTAAAAATCTGGTCTATGGTACTCACATTTAATCTAAAACCTGCCTGCCACTCTGAGATGATATTCCCCTCACAAATCTAGTCCTGGAGATGATCAAGAACTTGCTTGCAGAAAATGTTCTGAAGGGAGTCTATGAGACTAATAGGCCTGTATTTCGCTGGGAGTGCACGATCCCCCTTCTTAAAGATGGTAACTATTTCAGCTAGCTTCCAAGAATGGGGGATTTCAATGCCTGAAAGGATACTGTTAGAGAGCAGATTGATGTATGGACCCCATATTTCTGGGTTTTCTCGATATAGGCCATTGGGTATCCTATCAGGCCCTGGGGCACGACCTGGAACACAGGAATTGATTGCCTTTACGGTCTCACTTAACGAAAATTGCACGTTATTGGGCTCAAAGGGGACACCACTATCTAGTGAGACACCACTAACATTCGCCATCCTAAGCTTGTTTGAGTACAGTTGACTGAAGTGTGTTACCCACTCGTATGGTTGAATTCAGAAATCAAGCATTGGCTTGTTTCCACTTGAGGCCGCAGCTGCTGCTTTCCAAAATACTTTGGTGTTCTTATTTACCAAAGCCTCATGCAGGTTCAGCCATAGCGAATCTTCCCACTCCCTCTTTGCATTAATAAGCACTTTCCTATGGTGTGCCCTAGATTTAGCAATCTCTACTTGGGATCTGGTTTTAATGGAGGCAAGGAGCTCACCTTTAGCCACTCTACAAGCATCATTATACCAAGACTCGAGCTTTGGGCAAGATTTCTCTTTTCTTCTAGGCTTTCCCAAGACATCCCTTATTTTCCCCCCTAGCTTGTCGCGAGTTTTTGCCATCACATCATTTCTCGGTTCGCTGGAGAGTTTAGACAGATGTTCATTGTCTGCAGTGACAATTCCCTTGATAATATCGAGGGCTGGGGGGTTTTTAACTACCCAATCCCACCTGATGGATCTAAGGTTGTTGGTGGGCTGGAGTTCTCCTATCTCACAGTTCCCACTGCCCCGTGGTGTGAAGTTGTTTTAATGCGTAGTGTCAAACTAAGGGCATCGTGGTCGCTATCTACTTGATCTATCACTTCCATATCCTTGATAGCAGGCCAAAGCTCAACATGTACCAGAAAATAGTCTATTCTACTGCAATGGCCCAGTCTATTAAAAGTGATTTTGCCCTGGTGATCCGAGGGACATCTACCATTTGTGGCTCTAAGATCGAAATTAAGTGTTAATGCCAGCAAATGGCCTGCTTTTGGAGTCCATCTTACTTTAGGTAGTTCTAAGTGAGGTATACCCCATGGGTTATCTGTCTCACAAGTTAAATCATGTGGTGCAGCAGCCATCGGTTCAAAGGCTGAGTTAAGATCTCCTGCCACCAAGTTAAGGTCTTTCCCCTTGTGTTTCAAAAGCAATTGCTCCAGTTGGTTAATGGTGGTAGTTTCTTCATTTCTATCCTCTACTCTATTGTATAAATTGGATATTCTTAGAGATAGGCCAGAAGGAAACAGAAGTCTGAGTGCTAGGATAGCTTTAGAATCACAGGGCAAGATGCTAATTCTGCATCGAAGCATGGTTTTGATCCAAATGCCCAGCCCCCCCTGAGGGCCGATCCGTTACAGTCTTAGTTGCTTTGACACAAAAGGTTGTATACCCATTTCTATAAAAAGGTGTAAGGCACCATGTTTCCTGAAATAGGCATATATCGAAGGTGTCAATGAATTTACCCCACTCGGCGTCGGGCAGTAGTTTAGCTATTCCTGCTACATTCCATGAAGCAATCCTTACCAGCGTTTCCGGCGTCAGTTCAACAACCAATGGAGTGTAGCTAACATTGAGGTTTCTATCAATAGGCACAACATGGAATTTAATTGCCGACGCCACTTCCTGCATATTCAAGCAATTGCTAAAAAGCCCTGAGTATACCTCCCTATCCTTAGGGCCTTTCTCTTCTTGGGAGAGGTGTGTTGACATACTCTCTACCCCCATCTCAGCGCCAGTGTGCAAACAGTTCGGAGTCATAGGCTCCAGTCACAGAGAATCCCTGCTAGCTCCACTAGTCTCTTCACCTGCCCCCCTATCTGACTTAGCACAATGAGGTCTCAAGGGATCTGTCGGGGCACAAAATTTGAGTTGAATGGCAGTATGTGCATTAGAAATTGTATGGGCTTCAAAGGCCATTAGTCCCTCCACTAGATCATTACTTGCAAAAGAGACCCTAATTAGGTCTTGCGTACCATCTGGAGTTGAAAGCCTCTCTACATTTAAGATATTGCTCCTGATGATCGAGTAACAGTGTCAGGTTTCACTGAACCAGTAAATGACTTTATTTACTAGGGACTCCTTATCTTCCCATGAACCGAAAGGCAACTTGGGGACATGAGCAAGATATACATCTGCACTAACACCTCCCCCCCCTCAGGGCCCCACCTCTTGACCACCAAGGTCTAGCAGGGGGGATAATGCAAGGCCCCTGAGTCCCCCCTCCACTGCTCCTTGCTTCCAGCCCAGGGCTTTTCATACCACCTCCCTCCACACAGCCGCCGTGATGGCACCCATTCCCCACTATTTCTCATATGATTTTGCATCACGGGTAAGACTGTAGGGGACTGGACACCCATGTTTGGAGCGGGGCAGTACAAATCCGATGGACTGGGTGGGTTATTAACATTGCCACAACTCGTCTCTGGTCTCCCCCTTCCACCCCCTCCTCCATCCATGCAACAGCACATATGGTTTTTAATATTGCCCTCACCAACCTTTCCCGCAGTGGCAAGGAGAATTTTGACCTGCTCTCTTAGCTCTTCGATGACCCCCATCAAACTCTGAAGCATTATGACCATCTCAGTGCTCATACAATTCCTCCTGTGGATACACATCTCTCGGGTTCAGTGTCATCGGTAGTCAGCATAGAATATCTATTACTACATTCTATCCTTGGTGTCTCGTGTTGCAGACAGTCTTTCACGGCTAGCATGGTGTGGCAGACCCTCAATTTCCTTGGGCACTGACAACTGAGAGTTCAGAAGTGGCTTTTCAAACATTTTGTGAATCGCTTTGCTGTGTAACTGGAAGGAACCATTAAGCTCGGTTTAGTTGGCCCGGGGTTAGAGGAGATAATGTCGGTGTACTCTGACAGTAGCGAATCTATCCTATCTATTACACCGCTGTCCACTTTCCTATTTGGCGTTTTTTTCTCCCTTCGGTGCCCTAGCGGCCCCTTCCGTAGCTTTGCGTTTTCCAATCTCGCCAGCCCCGTGATTTAACTCTGGGAAAGAAGATAAAAATAAAAAATAGTTAAATGAAAAAAAAGTGAAAAAGGGTCCCAGATAATCTTAAGGCCACTGTACCTGGTCTGGCTGAGCTTGGGTCCACTTATCGTTCAGTCACCACATAGCAGGGCCAGGGGGGGGGGGGGGGGAGGTGGCCTGCCCTGGCGATGACAGGTGGAGTACGGGCCCACCCTTGGCCCGGGCGCGGCCTGCGAGGGGGGAGAGGCAGCGCTTTATGCGCGTTGATCACGCCTTCCCCACGGTTGCGGCTCAGGAGCAGGTTGCACCCTGGGACTTGCAGTCCCACCAGGGTGGGCGGCAATGGCGGAGTGTGGCCCCCAGCAGCGGCACGCAGGCAGGTTGCACCCTGGGAGAGTGTGCAGAATGCAGGATTTGTGCCCCCAACAGGTGGCCCCAACAGGTAATGGCGTCCACCACAGAAGAGACACCACACCAGTTTAGAAAAATAAGTTACGTTTGTATAACTTTGACAAGACCGAACGGTAGTTATCCAACATACACCAGTGCATGAACAAGAAATGCCAATTGCAAAAAGTGGGTCCGGTGAAATCAGTAGGGATCTGTTCATAGAAGAGGGAGCACAGGATTACTCACTGCCGAAGGTTGTTAGGCGATCTCCGGGCTGTTCACGGTGGACCCACAGCTCCCGAGACTGCTCCTCCTAGCTGAGTCACAAGGGCTCGTCTGCCCAGCTGATGCAGTGCCCCTAGATCGGGCGACGGGGAGCTACGGCATGCCTCTGGCCTCCCTCTTCAGCACAGCAGCCCGTCTGGCTCTTGTACCGCGACCTTTAGGTGGGGCCAGCTACACGGCTGCCGTTTTTCACGACGGCCAGACCAACGACAACGCCTCTGTCTTACTCACAGGTGGCCACAGACTTCTTCGGCTCCGGTCGGTGGCGAGGTAGGCGGGACTGGGTCTGTTCTTCTCCCAGCAGTGCGGGTGTGCCCCGAGTCTTCCACCAAAAGAAGAGGCATAAACTAAGAAGAACTCAAGGTCCACAATGTCAAAGTCCAGTTGGAAGAGTAACCCAGTTTCAGCAGCTGTGGGAATACATGGCACATTCCTGCTCTCTACCTGCACTTGCACATAATCTGCTGCCTAGTGCCAACAGAAGCATCCTTGCACCATGGTTCAAAGGTGTCTGCGTTGCAGGCAGCATTGTTTTTGTGCAGGAAGGGACACCTTCCTTCACAAAAACAATCCTCTGAGGCTTTTTCCTCTTTCTATATGTGCAGCAGTATGCACCACACTAAAAAGAGGAAACAACAAGGAGAAATAAAGATGTTTCCCTTGATGCGCCTCTGTTGGGAAGGCATATAATTTTGACGCATTCCCAGCTTTACCAGTATTGGTGATTCTGGGAATGCACCAAAATCCATGGTTGGATGCATGAGAACACCCTCGCTCCACCCATGGAACGCTTTTTCAGGCGTTCGTTACTCTGGAATTCGTTACTCTGAAATTACCAAACAATGCAGGGCCATGCAAGGTGGCCTTGAGTTTCTTGGTAAACCTGACCTTAGAATTGTGTTAGACTAAAACTAATGTGGACTCAGATATCAGTGGTGAACATCTCCAATTCTTATAACTGGATCTCAGAAATCCTTGAATACCCGGGGAATGCCCCCACCAGGTGTCACAGACAGGTAGAAAGAGATGGAAGTTAATACTGAGATAGTAGATGAAAGGAACAGGAGAATACCTGTGGGGAGTAGGACTGGGGCTCCACAGCTAGAGAGTTAGTGACCAGTCTGTTTGGTCCCCCCTCCCCCACCCTTGTTTCCTAAATTCATCATCTGGGCTATATTTTGAAGGCCATATTACAAAGGTGACATTTTCCTACTATTTTGTTAAAATGTCTCAAAATGATTATTCCTCTTCTTATATTTAAGGCTCCCAAAATATGTCCCTCCATTAGTTGGAGTGGCAAAAGCATCACATTCATATAATGTGTGTGTGCCTCGGGCTATTCACAGTAGGGGCTTACTTTTCTCTGTTCCCATCATTTTAGGTACAGATCAGCCCTTGATTTTAGATCCTTAGCTTTTTCTTTGGTTTCATTCTATCCTGTTTTTTTATCTAGATTACGGTGCCGCACATTCTCCAACATGATGGTCAGAGTATGGAACAGTTTGCTGTTGAATTTCGTTTCCCAAGAGGATTATCAGACATTTAAGAAACATTTGAAAATGTGATTTTTACTAGGACTTCCATTCATTAACATTTTATTCTGCTGTACTGATGTTTAATCATAGTCTCCGGATACAGGTTCTGTTACAGCAAATTGGAGACTACCATGAATACTTGGATACTTCTTAAAGATGTGGAAATACACAGTCTGGTACAGGCGAATGTAAGGTATCAGAACCACTTTGGTACTTCTTGAGTTAGGCAGATGGAGTACGATGAGGAGACATGCAAGCTAGGTTAATAGGACCACCCGGAGTTCTTCTTCAGCTACGTTGTGGGTGGAATAATATCTGGAGCACTGCAAGCTAAGTTACCAAGACCACTTGGATATTTTTTGATTGCAAGGTTGACAAGTCTGGAGCTAGGTAATATGGTAGGATTTGGAGAAACAGATGCTCAGCTCTTAGGACCACATGTTATGATATGTTATGTGTATTTGTATAGTGCACATCTCACAGGAAGGGTATACTGGCGCTGAAGTAGAAACTGTATGGGCCGAGCCAGGGTCGGGGCTAGGGCTAGGTGAAGATTCAGGTCTTCAGTTTCTTGCAGAATTAAAGAACTGCAGAGGAGGCACTGATGTGCAGGGGTAGATCCTTCCAGGCTTTACGAGCAAGGTAGGAGAAGGCACGACTTTCAGATCTGGTTCTTAGTTTGCGGGTTGTGTGTGAGTAGGATTCCTGCTGAGCGGAGGACTCTGGTAGGTTTTTGGAAGTTTATGTAGTTGTTGAGGATGTGGGGCCAATGTTGTATGAGGCTTTGTGTTTGTGCATGAGAAGTTTGAAGAGTGCTCCTCTGTGAATATTTCATAAGCTGGATGTCCTCAGATGGTTTAAAAAAATGTATGCAGTCTTGGAAGGTCTGCTACTGCGAAAGTTGAGGTAACTTGACATCTCTGACAATTTTAATTGGAAGTCTAAGGAATGTTAGAGGTTTTGAGCTAGATGGTGGTGCAGACTGGCAGCAATATAAGCACATCTATCAAGACCACCTAGCTATTTCTTAGCTGGACATTCTATAGAAGTTAACTGGTTTGCAATCTGAAGGTCACCTAGAATCAAACATGGAGCAAACAATCATATAGCAGTGGACACCACAACAGTAGGTCTATGTGGAACATTTAGAAGTGAAATTGGAGAAAACTGGGATAAACCAACAGACACATCAGAAGTTGGTCTATGGGTGTGTGGAAGGGACTACAGGAGAAGTTGTGGGAATTCCAAGATGGCCACCACAGGTTCCCACCAAGATAGGGAGAGTGCGGCTTGAAACTTCGATAAGCATGCAGAAATCCCCCCAGAGATTTTTCTGCCTCCACAGAATACAAAATCAAGGGAGGACGAGGAGAGCAGCGCAAAGGAAGACGCCTGATCGATGGAGAGAATAGTGGAGACAAGGAGCTGCGTGAAGAGAGAGAACGAGAAGCTGGCTTACAGCTTGGCTGCTTTCCATAGAGATGACTGAGAGGAGCCAGCCTGGAAACATCAAGAGCAGAGTGAAGCTGACAAATGAATGACAAGGCTTAACCCTGTGCATACACCTACCCGGCACCCTGAGGGAAGAAGGCACTGTGATCCTGACTGCTGCGGCCCAGGTTCAGGGCTGCGGCACCAGGCAAGAGATACTTTACTCAGTTACCAAATGGCACCTATAAGGGTTCATAATGACACTGTGTGGTGACGGAGGTCTTGATAAGAGCCCAAGAGGTCTGGCTGGGGCTCACCAGGTGGGTTGTGAGAAGCATGGACTTCCCACAAAGGTTTTTCCGAGCACTGCACTAATGGTTGGTGAAGGGGAGAAGAGTAAACATAAGACTTGATACTCGGGGTCTGATCTATTTTCCCGAGGGTCGACAGTGGTATACAGAGAAGACTTGAGAAAAGGGGAGACTGAGCGAGGAACTCCCCAAGGTGACATATGAGAAGGCAGGAGTGACGCAACTCTGTGACGAGTCGTGATTGATGAATGTATTTTCTTTTCCACAACCTTCACCCTCCTTATACTACTATGTCAGGTGCCTAATAAAGGAAATATACACCACCACTATTTGACTTGTGTTGAGTCCTGTAAGCCTGTTACAGGGGGCCACCCAGAAGCGGAATTGGAGCAACCCAGGATAATCCAACCTGACAAAGCAGGTGTAAGACACTACCCAGAAGTAAACTTGTAGCAACCTATTGGATAGGGTGCTACCCTTGAACTCCGCAATCCTGTGGGAGAAGTATAGTAAGATTTTCAGAGGATGAGGGGAAGTTAGAGGGGTAGGGATTCTTCTGTCCTCATGCCGTTTTTGTGTGAAGTCAGGTAAGGTGCTGTAGGAAGTTTCCCTTAGACTCTCTGCCTTTCAACTAGATGTCTGGGCTTGATACCAGGGGCGAGAAGTTGTATGGGGTGTGTGGTATGGGGTAGTTTTGTTTGAGAAGGCGAAGGGGGGACAACGGAATAAGGGACAGGATTGGAGGTACAACAGTATCATAGAGGGTCATCCCTACCTGTTGGGGGAAAAAAACACTCTTTCAGTCCCATTTCCATGTCACATATCCACACATTCAGTAACTCTTCCACCATCCTATTTGCCTGAGCTCCTTTTCTTCCAATCCCTTCTTGAACCCCTCTTTGGCCACCCATATATAAAAGGATTATGCACTAAACGTCCTCTCCTTTCAACCCCTCATGGCAGACAAAGCCACAGCAGCCTTAATAGCTGCCGGTCTGTCAACCCGCTCCCATCAAAATGGCCAAACAAGGGGCCCCCTCACGACCCCTATATTTTCAACCGACTTGCTACTGCCCACACCAGGCAAATGTACTCCCCAGTTTTGCCTTCATAAACACCAAACTGCTCTTTCCTCTTGGATCCATCTTGCTCTTTTTTCAATACACCCTTACCATGTGACCCTGCATCCCAATGTCCTCCTGGCGAAGACCACCACCAGCTTTGGTTCTCACTACCTCCGACACCCTGAACAACCAAACAACATAAGCGTGAATACAGCCCTAAACAAGCAGAACTCCCAGATGGCTGCGCACGCAGATCTCACCTGGTCCATCCCCAAGCCCAATATGTCCATGGTAATCAGCCACCTCTGATTCCCCTGCTTTTCCTTGCTCCCTTGGCCATCCTTCCAAGCCCCAAAACACATTTTCCAGTATAATGCTATGCCTGCCAAATTTCCAGCAAGTGTCACTGGGGAGCCCCACTTATCAATCAATCCTATCAAAATTGCACTGCACCCGCCTGACTCTAATTCCTTCTTCCCCCCCGTCTTAGCCCTCCAGTTCGCTGCTGACTTCATGCATTCACTCCACGCTGCCTGGTTTGATCATCTCATGGAATCTGCTGAAGATTTTTCCACCAGTCTTCTGGCATTCAGTCTAGGGTCCACATCTCAGGGGATACTGATTTTGTTGCTGCCTCGTTTTCTCCTGGCGCCAAAATACAGAACCTCTATCACTGCTTATGAGACAGCGCACCAGGCACCTAATTTTCCAACCCTAGAGTATACCTAGTTCTGGATTAGTCCGTAGAAAGAACAGCAAAACAAATTCATGTTATGTTATGTTGATTTGTATAGCACACTAATCACCCCAGAGGGTATCCAGGCACTTGGGCAAGGTGTGTAAGTGTGTGGTGCCAAGGTGCTTGTATGAAGAGTCAGGTCTTCAGCTTCTTGCGGAACTCACTAAGTGAGTGAGTGGATGAAACTGTATGTGGCTGTTTAGGTAGTCTGGTTCTGTGTTATGTAGGGCTTTGTATGTGTGCAGGAGAAGTTTGAATTGGCTGCACTTGTGAATGGGGAACCAGTGAAGCCTTCTGAGGTGCGGAGTGAGATGGGTGCAGCATGGGGGGGTCGGGTATGAGTCTTGCGGCTGCAACAGGCTCCGCACATGCTGGTCCTTTGTGATATATCAAACGCACAAAAGGTGATGGGAGGAATGCTTGCAATTTATCTAACCACTGGCAACAGCTAAGGGTAGCATTCCAATCCATTGTTCTTTTGCCCACCATGCCACCTCAGTTCAGACCCAGCCATAGGCAAATCTTCAGTCCATGTCCTGTAATGTTTTTTATTTGTCTGATGGCAAGCACAACTCTGTGGCTACTGAGTCAAGCTCTCTGTCCAGAAAGGTCAAGCTATTTCCACTAGTCTTCTCTTCAGCTAGAGGGATGCCCATGTATCTAGTCACTTCTTTTAAAGCCAACATAATTCTAGCACACTCACCCTCCTCGTACCTCACTCCCATCATTAGGAAATTGCCATGCAGCGCATGGTCTGACCGCACTACTTTTCCCACTGCTCATTCCATGAATGTGCTAGATTTTTAAAAGCTACACGTGCTACTAAATAGCCCATTGACATTGCTCTATTCACTTAAATGTGTCCCTGGAATTGTACACCCATTAACTGCATGTCTTGGGGATTAACCAGCAGCCATCGGTATGCCAATTTAATACCAGTCTTAACTATTTTAGCTCCCACCCCACAGCTCCCGGCCATCCGTATTGCCTCACATAGACTCTTGTACACCAACGAACACTCACTCTGATCAATATAATCATTGATCCGGCTACGACTAGTGGTGTATCATGCTGTATTCTTCTTTTTCCTTCTTATGCACCAGACCTATCGGTGAAATGATGAGGTCCACTTTTGGGTGGTCTGTGAATGGACCAGCATTCTACCACCCGACCTCTTTCTCTAATTTGTCCTGTATAATCTGTTCTTTCTCCCCTACATTGCCCACCTGCCTATCCTCTGACCCATATAAGGGATCTGAAATCCCTCTGTAAAACGTCTCTCAAAGTAGTCCACTGCTGCTCTGTCCAAGTACCTTGACCAACCTCAGCCAAAGTCACAGCACCTCCATGTTGCTTGGTGTACCTGACTTCCCCCTGCCTCTGCCCCCTTGCTGGCCCCCTGAATCCCCGCTGCAATGCCATGTTTGCTGTCTTCCACTGCAGTGTGGACATTCATGTTGGAACTTGCATGGGTACTGGTAACAAGCCATGTTGTTATAGTTCCAGCAGATGCCAATGGCATCCCTCTCCCTCCTTGAACAACTCCCCAAGGGGTGGAATACCCTGGAAAGTGCTGCACAGGAAGTGGCCACACACTTACCATGTGTGCAGTGTTGGCAGCAGTCTGGTGGAGTTCATCAATTGCAACCATAACTTGTTGTCCAACTCCCCCCACATCTTGGAGGGGTTCACACTCCTGTGAAACCAATGCTCCTCATCATGTTTCAACCAGGCAAGTCCACCAAAACTGGTAATGGCCATTCCAATCACATCCATGTATTTTCAAAGACCTGCACTTGCCTCTGGCATCTTCTCACAGATTATGCTAGCGTATATAAAGAACGTTACCATTTACGTTTCTAGGTTCCTAGGCCCTCATGGACATTTTGCCAATTCCTGATGCTGTCAACCCTTATTGCACATTGTCTCTCTGTTTAACAACTTAAATATGTCCACATACTCTTTGCCCAGATTTTGTCTTTTGTACTCATCATTAAGTGGCTACCTAAAGCCTCCTTAACTCCCAACGTACGTTAGCTTTTTCCCTGTGTTTTCCTCTACCACGTTCGCAGCATCTTCCTTGCTCCGTGCCGACCTGTTCTACTCCGCTGGAGGATATACCCTTGCCTATATCCGATTCCCCTTCCATCACTGCCTCCTGATCACCCTTATCCACACTCTTCTTCTCCCTTTGTCTCCGCTACTTCTGGGAATCTGTACTGCTCCTTCAGAGCCTCTACCTTTTGTTGCCTGCTCCATTCATGTGCTGCTTCCTTTTCTCTTCCAGATATTTGTCACATGACTCAAATAACATTGAAAACCAGGCCACTCCCCTTCCTCTGTGTTTCTCTACTCTCCACCTTCTATTGTGCTGTCCTTTCCTCTTCATTGCCACTGCCATTGTCCCTTCTCACCATTCCTCCTCCTACTCACTTTCTAGTCAGTCTGGTCCTCTTGCTCTGACACTGCTCTGCACATCCTCTTTCCTCGACCGCTATTCCTCTGCAGTGGTTCCTGGCCAATGTAGCTTATTTCCCACAGTCACCTTGTTTTATCCGCCCAGGCTGCTCCTTCTCTCTGTATCCTTTGCCTGGCCCCTCACTGCAGGCAACCCCTTCCTTTTCTACCACCATTCTGTTGCCCATCGTCTCCTCTCCTGCTCTTCCCCACTGACATTGATGTAATCTCTCCCTCACTCCTCGTCCTTACTTAACTGCCCCAGTCGATTGGTCATCCCCATCTTCTTTCAACTCCCCATCCCTATCTCTCCTTGTATGCTTTGTCCCACTGCCAGTCCCCCACAACTCACTGTCCCCGTGTTCCACTCTTGCTCCCACCCTCCACCTCCTGACTACCTTGTGGCGGTCACTACCACCATTGCTCATCACACCATATATGTAGACCCCTCATCCCCCTTGTATCCTCTGCAGCACCTGTGACTGGAGATATAATGTCCTTAGTGTTAGCCTCCATTGCAGCCCCATGCTGGTTACTTTCACTCCTCGTGTGGGTGGTGCCCACCCAGAAACGTTTTCCTGTTTGAACCGGAATCACAGACCTACTTGCCTGGTGGCCGCTTTCCTTGTCCAGAGCTGCTGTGGGGAGGGGGAGGGGGGCAATGGTCCCACTCAGTCTCCTCACCTACCTGCACCAACTGCCAGCCTCCCTTGAGCCACTTTGGGCTGTGTTGAGTATACCTTGCCAGACCTGGTTTGCTAAGTGCTGAAACCCTGGTCTCCCCTGTTCGGCCATCAGGGTCCAGAATCGTCATGGCACTCTCTTTCCTACAATTTGCAGCAAGCTGGATGTATCCTCTAGTCTCTGTCAGCCACCTGCCTTCCTATGATAATTCCAGCACCCTGGGCAGTTGAGGGCAGGATGGATTGGTGAAGAGCATGTATCCACATACTCGGCTTATGTGCAAGGGTGGCAGTGATAATTGGGAGAGGACTACAGTGTCAGACCCTGAAATTGCTCTGTGATACGGAAGGAAGATACATGATCCCTCATGGGGTCTTCCTGGGCAAGATAGTCACCATTGCCTGTGCATACAGCCCAAATGCTGACTCCCCAGACCCTTTCACTGCAGTATGGGACAAAATAGTAGCCCTTGACCACATGACAGTAAACGGGGGGGGCAACTTCAATGTAGTCCTAGATCCCCATATATACAAGTCTCAGTATAATCGGAAACCCGCTGTGCACTGGTGCGCAACTGCAATCCCTCTCGACCGACCATGACTTAGTCAGCGTCTAACGAGTTAGGCATTCCCAGGTGATAGAAGGTACTTGTGTTACATCCTGGTGCTGTTCCTGGTAGCGGATAGACTATTGGCTTATTACCAGGGATGTCTAAGTACACACCACAAGTGTTGAGCATCTAGCTTGATATCTATCTGCTCATGCCCCAGTGGTCGTAACACTCATCAGTCTTTGTGCCTGACCGCACCTTCAGCTGGAGACTTCCTCTGAATGCACTCCGAGACCTCCTCTTCAAAGTTGAGATATGGGGCACTATTGTTGAGTTCTTTATGCACAATGTTTGTACACTGCACTACTCTGGCATGCTTTGGAAAGCCTTGAAGGCCTATATCTGTGGTGTGTATATATATGTGTATATATAGTCCCTGAAAAAAACAAAGATTACAGAGACGTTATAGTTAGGCTCAGGTTTCACTGGTACAAAACCAGAGAAATTCAGCAGTTCTAGTTAGCTGAGCAAACTATAACTTGCCCCCCCCGCAATGCCCCGTTTATGACCTCACATATTACATCACTCATGACATGGTTAGTGACATCACTGATGACATCTCAAATGACATCACTGATGACATCATCCAGTGACTGTGTGCTTTCTGTGAATTTCTAAGGTTTTTAAAAAATCCATTTCCTAACTATGACGCCCCTATAACCTTTGGTTTTTTCAGTGAATTTCTGTTTTTTTAACTAGTAGTCACGTTTGCAGAGTCGTGGAGAAAGGGGGCTGGGCCTTCGACCAGATCTCAAGAATGCTGCTGTGTAGGACTTACAGGAGGTACCAGGAGGGCTTCTGGCCCCCCCAGGTCTCTCAGGCGTAAGGTGGACTTCATGCCCCAACCAGTAGTGCACCACAACCTGCTTTTGCAGAGTGGTGGAGAAAGGGGGCGTAGCCTCCGAAGACCTCTTAGCAATTCTGCTGCGTGGGACTTATTGGAGATAGCAGGAGGGGTAGTTGGCCACAAGGACACCTGGGGGGGGCAACTACCCCTCCTGTTACCTCCAGTAACTTCCACACATCAGGATTGCTGAGACCTGGTAGGATGCCACGCCCCCTTTCTCCACCCCTCTGCAAATGTGCCTCCTAGCGCACTACTAGTAGGGGGATGAAGTCCCCTTGTCTATTTAGGGTCCTTGAGGGCCAACTACCCCTCCTGTTACCTCCAGCTGGTCCCAGACAGTGGGTTTGCTGAGAGGTTTTCGGTGGCCACGCCCCATTTCTCCACCACTCTTCAAACGTGCCTCGTGGCACACTACTATTTGGGAGGATGAAGTTCCCTTGGCTCGTGAGAGTCCTTGGGGGGTCAACTACCCCTCCTGTTACCTCCAGTAAGACCCACACAGCTAGATTGCTGAGAGATTGTTAGAGGCCACGCCCCCTTTATCCACCACTCTGCAAATGCACCTCCTGGTTTCAGCAAGCGAGAGCCCCAGGAAAGTGGCGGTCCCTGGGGCAGTGGGGATCCGCAAGGTCCCCCCACACTACATGGAATTAGCCCCAGGGAGGTGGTGGTCCCCAGGACTGCTGGCGGGCCCAGTGTCCCTCTCTGGACTTGGATGACAGACACAAAGTCTTTCTTAACACTACTGGGACCACCTAAAGACTTAACTTGGTGCTTGATTTGGTGGTGGATTTTTGGTTTTAAGTAATTAGGGTCTTTAGATTTTAAGGCCCCCATGTTTTCAATCAAGTCGATGGACCTTGGACACGATAAAAAAGTTGACACCTTTTATTCCTCAGAAACCTTGGGTTTGACAGGTTGACAGATCAAATTAGTCTGGGTTCAAGCATCCCTGCCTGCATCCCATCAATCACCTCCATACCTTCTAGAGAAAGGTGACCGTACAGAATTATTTATGTTGAGATCATGGTCTGTAATGCTGAGATACTGGAATTCTGGGCTGAGCCCCAACTTCCGGAACGTATGATGGACACCCCTGCTTACATAGTAATTATTATTCTTTCACGAGTGATGGAAATTGGGAAGAGAAGTGAACATAATCGAAAAGTTCAAACCTACTCCACACTGCAAAAGGCACCCTTATAATGGGAATATAGGGACTTTTATGGGCCATGACAGCCCATCCCAGGTCTGAAAACAGACCAGCCACTCAGAAAATGCCAGTGTTTCAGAATAGCTACCCTTTCATAATTCAAAAGGTGTCACATTAGTGGATTGATGTGGAGTGAGACGATAAGCTTCCATCCTACACATCACCTCCTCCTTCCAAGACAAAACCATTTGCCTTCGCTAGTTGAATGCCTTCCTTGATGGTTTTGTTAAATCTCTCTACTACCCCATTAGTTTCAGTATGATAAAGAGTGTTTTATTCCATTGCATTCTAGGAACTCCTTAGTTTTCTCTTGAGCAAAACTGTGTCCCATTGTCTGTCAACAACGTTTTGGGAAGACCTTCATGCATCAAAACATCTACCAGAAATGTAATCACTGTATTGGAACTGATATCTGAAACCATTTTAATTTCTGCCCTTCTTGAGAAGAGCTCCACTAATACTAATATATATGGAGAGCTCTTTTCACTAGTCAACGACCCAACTATATCCATGGCCACATCCATCCAAGGTCCTTCAGGTAGTGGACGACACAACATGGGTGGAGTGTACGATTTCAACACCTTGACACTGTCTGCACACAATATACAATCTCTTGACTACTTTCTCCACTGTTCCATCTATCCCTGGCCACCAGAAGTTGAAACGTAACCTCTGTTTAGACTTGGTGATGCCAAAGTGACCTTCTTGTGCCAGTTCGATCAACCTCATCCATAGATTGCTAGGCAGTATTAACTTAGTACCCCTGAACAGACATCCATCCAACTCAGACAATTCCTCTCTGACCATCCAGTATGGTCGCACCTGTTCCTCAATTTTCCCTTGTGCGTCCCACACCTTAACTAGTTTTCTTTTTCACTAACTTTTATTAGAATGGGATCTGCTTGTAGTTCCTGTTTCCAACAATTATCTTCAATGGCGTCCTTGGTTGTTATACAGACACCATCTTTGGATATACCCACATCCACACTGTAGTTCATCTCACAATTATGCTCTGTATCTGTTTCTGTCACAAGACATGATAGACAATCAGCAGCACAATTCCTAACTCCTAGAACATACTCAACATGAAAACTGAACTCCCGGATATTTACCACCCACCTCTTGATCCTACTTGAGATTGCCATCAAGCCTTTTTTTGTAAATACTTCTTTAAGCGGCTTATTGTCCGTTCTCACCTTAAACATGGTTCCCCAGATGAAGTCTCTAAATTTATTAAGGGCCCAGTATACCGCTAATGCTTCCTTCTCAATCACAGAGCAATTGACTTCTACTAAGTGCTCTGGAAGCAAAGCCTATAGTTTGTTCACCTGTACTATCTTCTTGTAAAAGAACTGTCCCTAATCCTTTTGAGCTCGCATCAGTTGCCACTATTGTTTTCTTTCCTGGTGCAAATTATTTCAAACTGGGTCTGTTAGCCAGCCTTTCTTAATGTCTTCAAATTCATCCTCACACAACTTGTCCCAGGTGTAAATAATAGTTTTTGTAAGTAATTTCCTCATCTGAAATGTTTGGCCTGCAAAGTTGACTATAAATTTGTTAAACTCACCATTCCTAAGAACAACTTTAATTTATCCTTGTTCTCAGGAGCAGCTAAGTTCATTATTGTGTTCACCAATACAGATTTAGGTAGTATGTTTTGAGATGAAATGGTGTGTCCCAGATAATTTATTTCTGCACATTTGATCTTACATTTGTCTTTTTTGACTGTTACCCTATGCTCTAAACTTCATAGGAAACCGTTTTAGCGTTTTGTCACATATTGTCTCATTTTCGCCAAAAATCAGCACATCATCTTGATAAAAGAATACCCCTGGGAGCCCTGCTAGTATGGAAGACTTGGCCCTTTGAAAAACTGATGTCGCTGACACAAAGACAAATGGCATCCATTTCAACATGTAAGCCCCCATGGGAGTTATAAAGGCTGTAAGATCTTGTGAATCAGCATGTAATCGAATTTGATGATATGCTGTTAAGTCTACTGTTAATATATACTTAGCTCCAAGCTACTTGTAAAAATTTCTGTAATTTTGGAAAATGGAAACTTGTCCACTACAACCTCTTTATTAAGGGCTCTAAGATCTATGCATAGATGAATTTTTCCATCCACTTTTTTAGCGACTACAATTGGAGCCAAACATTCTGTTGCCTCAGATGGTGTAATAACTTCGAATTTGCACAATTTTTCCAACTCGGCTATGACTGCTTTATGTACACTAATGGGAAGGCTTCTTGCTTCAGCTGAAACCTGGATGGCATTATTTTTTTGTTCAAGTTTGTGTACAAAAGTTTTAAGGCAACCCAATTTGTCAGAGAAGACTTCAGGAAATTCTTTTTCAATGTTACAATTGCCATCCCCCAACTAAGATGTTTTGCACTAAAATTTGTAGATTAGAGTTAGGTTTGAGGAACACACCTTAATCCTTCTGTACAGTCCGGTCCAGGATATTGTCACCACGAACAAATATATTTTGCATACTTCATATCTTTTCTTGAATTCTGCCCTTCCTAGGAAGTAACCCATCATTTTTATAGGTTCCCTTCATACTCTCCTGGGGAAATATTCATATTATGAAGTTTGACTTGTCTCTTGTGCATTAAATTGAATATATTTTCAGAAATAATCGTTAACCTGGAACAAGAGTCAAACATTACTTCTATAGCTGTTATCTATCTTTATCTGATATTTTGGATTATTCAGGTTAGTATCTGACATCTGTAACACAATATCATCGCAGACTTCTCTTACATTCTTCTATCCAAGTTTCCCACTCTTGCAACGTCATGTAATATCCTTTTTCCCCACACATGTTGCATTGAGTTTTGATAGTCAGGCAATCTTTATTGTTTACAACTTTCCAAAAATTGCAGTGCACACCGCTTGAACATTTTCCGTAATTTTGCCATTTTTATCAACTGTCATCCGTTTGCGTGCTCCCTGGATAGCGTGATCTACCGTGATATCACGCGGTTATCGATACATCTTTTAGAATGGAGCGGAGTTTCCCTCCAATACCAGGTGCACAGCATCTCTAGTGATTATCACCAAGTTTATTCAACTACTTTTGCGATTTCAACAATGATTATTCCATGTACTCCAAAATCTTTTTATAACTTCATTTATTTTCGTTGTTCTGTTCACTCGTGTGACACTTATATTTCAACAGTTTCTCATGCCACAGATATGCCCATCCGAGCCTTTGTCTGGGCACGCCAAAAAATATAAAACATCCTCAGTTGCGAAATTGATGTTACCCAATGCATTTCGGGCCTTGTATTAGCCCTTCTTCAGGGGTTCACTACAAATGAGAGAATATTGCTATTAAAATGTGGCCTCAAACCGCTATGTTCAACATTAAATATTTTTACACAAACACATCAATACCATGTTCTCAGATTGACCCTTACACAGCACTTCCCTCTAAACGCGGAGCACTATGCTACCGCCGTCTCGCTTGAACAAACACCCTTCAGTTCAACCTCCTTCCCCTCATTTAAACCTTCCCTTCCGTTAACTTCACATCCCGCGACTAATCACCCACCTTAATACCCTCAAATTTCCTTATCTGTTACCCGTTCTCCAACCCTCTAATCGTAGCTCCATTATCTCATACCTTCGCAGCCTCTGCCCGTGTCTTTCTTTTCCAAATGGTTCCCTTTGCGAAGCAGTGCAAACTACCCCTTAATTAGCTCGTGCAACATAGTCACACCCTCAGATTTAGAATTTGACCTATCGCAGCCACCCTCCAATCACCATTTTAACAGTAGTAACTACGTAGCCCATAATGCACCTCTATGATGTATCACAAAGTCGTCATTCGAGGTTTTATCATTACCCTTACCTTCTCAAGCGATTCGATACTATACCCCGCCCACCCTATTGTTGTTATTTGCTGTGCTGAAGCTAAGATGTTGCACTTCATCATGAAACATTATTAATTTATGTGCGTCTGGTTAAAATACAATATATATATAATGTCTATTTCTCATGTTGTTTAAGTCCATAAACCGAGTGAAACCAACAGTCCAATCACAATTTACTTCCATTCCTGAGATGTGTGTCACACGAGTGTAATTATGTCCTTTGAAGTTGATTTGCCATTTTTTTTCTCCTCTGTGGGTGCAACTTGCAGTAGGGCAGATATTTCATACAACTTTCCAAAAATTGCAGTGCACACCGCTTGAACATCTTCCATAATTTTGCCATTTTTGTCAACTGTCAACCGTTTGTGTGCTCCCTGGATAGCGTGATCTACCCTGATATCACGCGGTTTTTCCAACTACTTTTGCGATTTCAACAATAATCATTGTTGAAATCGCAAAAGTAGTTGGAAAAACTTGGTGATAATCACTAGAGATCTTGTGCACCTGGTATTGGAGGGAAACTCCGCTCCATTCTAAAAGATGTATCGATAACCGCGTGATATCAGGGTAGATCACGCTATCCAGGGAGCACGCAAACGATGACAGTTGATAAAAATGGCAAAATTACGGAAGATGTTCAAGCGGTGTGCACTGCAATTTTTGGAAAGTTGTATGAAATATCTGCCCTACTGCAAGTTGCACCCACAGAGGAGAAAAAAATGGCAAATCAACTTCAAAGGACATAATTACACTCGTGTGACACACATCTCAGGAATGGAAGTAAATTGTGAATGGACTGTTGGTTTCCCTTGGTTTATGGAATTAAACAACATGAGAAATAGACATTATATATATTTTCATATCTTGTATTTTAACCAGATGCACATAAATTAATAAAGTTTCATGATGAAGTGCAACATCTTAGCTTCAGCACAGCAAATAACAACAATAGGGTGGGCGGGGTATAGTATCGAATCGCTTGAGGAAGTAATGGTAATGATAAAACCTCAAATGACGACTTTGTGATACATCATAGAGGTGCATTATGGGCTACGTAGTTACGACTGTTAAAATGGTGATTGGAGGGTGGCTGCGATAGGTCAAATTCAAAATCTGAGGGTGTGACTATGTTGCACGAGCTAATTAAGGGGTAGTTTGCACTGCTTCGCAAAGGGAACCATTTGGAAAAGAAAGACACGGGCAGAGGCTGCGAAGGTATGAGATAATGGAGCTACGATTAGAGGGTTGGAGAATGGGTAACAGATAAGGAAATTTGAGGGTATTAAGGTGGGTGATTAGTCGCGGGATGTGAAGTTAACGGAAGGGAAGGTTTAAATGAGGGGAAGGAGGTTGAACTGAAGGGGGTTTGTTCAAGCGAGACGGCGGTAGCATAGTGCTCCGCGCTTAGAGGGAAGTGCTGTGTAAGGGTCAATCTGAGAACATGGTATTGATGTGTTTGTGTAAAAATATTTAATGTTGAACATAGCGGTTTGAGGCCACATTTTAATGGCAATATTCTCTCATTTGTAGTGAACCCCTGAAGAAGGGCTAATCCAAGGCCCGAAATGCATTGGGTAACATCAATTTCGCAACTGAGGATGTTTTATGTTTTTTGGCGTGCCCAGACAAAGGCTCGGATGGGCATATCTGTGGCATGAGAAACTGTTGAAATATAAGTGTCACACGAGTGAACAGAACAACGAAAATAAATGAAGTTATAAAAAGATTTTGGAGTACATGGAATAATCATTGTTGAAATCGCAAAAGTAGTTGGAAAAACTTGGTGATAATCACTAGAGATGCTGTGCACCTGGTATTGGAGGGGAAACTCCGATCCATTCTAAAAGATGAATCTTTATTGTTTGCCAGATTGGACATCTGGCAAACAAAGATTGCCTGACTATCAAACCTATAACATCCCACTTTTAGTTCATAGTAGGTTCTTTCCATATGCGAGTCCTTTATTTTTGCCACTTGGGCATTACTTTCTTCCATTTCCATTTAATGTACATCCTCTTTACTCACATGATCTTGTTTTTTTTTGTCTCATGCACATACTTCAGCCAGGGCCAGACTGGGAACCAGAATCGGCCCTGGCAAAGTCCTCGGACGGCCCCCTGGGGTGTTGGGGGTGCGGCCGAGCTGTTTGCCAGGGTTGGTTTCGGCTGATTTTGTTACAGAGGCCGATATTGCAGTTATGCTGCAAAAACGGCCCTGTAACAAAAACGGCCCCCCAGGGGCCCAAAACCGGCCCCCACCCTGGCGGCCCACCGGGGAAATGCCCAGTGTCTGCTATGGCCAATCTGGCCCGGACTTCAGCATATGTTCCACTTGTTTGGCTACAATTAACATTTCATTTAAGGGGGGGGTTGTCTTTAAGCCACAATTCTTCCCATATTTTCTCTGTTGCAATTTATTAAACATTGATCTCTGATCTGTTCATCACAACTAGCCCCAAAGTTACATGTAGCTGTTAGTTTCCTAAGTACCAAACCTTACTCTTCTACACGTTCTCCCTCCTTCTGTGAACGTTTGCCAAAGTGAAGGTGTTCTAAAATAGGGCAGATTCTGGGGAGAAAATGATTATGAATTTTGTATTAAAAGATTGGATAATCATTTAATCCTCTAGCTTCATAGGCCCCTAGATCAGGAAGGTATTTTAATATTCCCTGCACCTCCGCCCCAAAACAATGACATGATAAGGCTGTTTTTCTTTTTAAACCGAAAATGGGTCCAAATAGTACAGCGTAATTGTGGAGCACCTTTTTCCACTTTTTCCAATTCAATGGCAGTTCACCAGGGCCTGATAAAAAGAAGAGGCGTGCTGTTACGCTTTGCATGTTTGGGGACTCGACTTTTGTAAAAGATTAACTATTATTCTGAGAAAGCACTACAGAATAAAACCTTCAAAACTAAGCTTAAGAATAACATACACTGTCAACTTCACCAAATTTGGAAAATTGATATTACATATGTGTGCGAATCACTTAAAACATAAATGTTTATTATCAAGTATTTGCAATGACATTCAGCTCAGTGGTGCAGGAGTGTGCGAATCACTGAATATGTTCCTTCACTCCTCCACCATAGTTGTATTACCTTACTTTTGAATAACGTTATTACTCTTCAAATTGTGTGAATCACTGGAGAAGATTGTGTCCATGTGTTCACAATAACAGAAGTGTAATTTTCCCACTAAAAAAGAAACTATACTTGACAATAGTTCCTCTAAAAACCCACCAGGTGGCAGTAGTAATAAAAGAAATGGTGTACTTGAAGGAGCTAAACTGTCTGTGAACGGGGGCTCTCAAAAAGACTAATAAAAAGAAGCATTTGTAATGCAATAGGTCTCGCATTTGTAAGAGTTAGAGCTATTGGAATTGTCAATGACAATGTCTTTTATCTATGTGTTTTGCTTTGAAGTGTAGGGGATGTGTGAACAGAGACACAGCTGCAGCACTGCCTAGAGGGCTTAGAATGGAGGAGTTACCACTCGGACCAGAGAAGCACCTGCAGCACTGTCTAGAGGACTTAGAATAAGGAATTACTGATGATACCAAAGAAGCAGCTAGCAGCACTAACTAGAGGATTTAGAATGAGGAATTACCGACGGGACAAGAGAAGCAGCTAGCAACACTGCCTAGAGGACTAAGAATGAGGAATTACCACAGTGACCAGAGACACAGCTCCAGCACTGCCTAGAGGATTTTGAATGGGGGAGTTACTGAAGGGACCAGAGGAGAAGCTAGCAGTCTAGAGGACAGAGAATGAGGAATTATCAATGGGGCCAGAGAAGAAGCTAGTAGCATTGCCTAGAGGACTAAGAATGAGGAATTACCACTGGGAACAGAGACACAGCTGCAGCTGCAGCCCTGCCTAGAGAAGTTAAAATGTGGGAATTTCCGACAGGACCAGAGTAGCAGCTAGCAGCACTGTCTGGAAGACTTAGAAGGAGGAATTACCAATGGTATGAGAGTAGCAGCTAGTAACACTGTCTGGAAGACTTAGAATGAGGAATTACTGACAAAACCACAATAGCAGCTAGCAGCACTGTCTAGAGAACTTAGAAGGAGGAATTACCACTAGGTCCAGAGAAGCAGCTAGCAGGACTGCCTAGAGAACTTAGAATGAGGAATTACCAACGGGACCAGAGAAGCAACTAGCAGCACTGCCTAGAGGACTAAGAATGAAGAATTACCACTCGGAACAAAGACACAGCTGCAGCACTACCTAGACGACTTAGAAAAGGAGGGACAAATTGGCAAGATTTAGCATTCAAAAGTAAGGAATTTAGAAAGGCACCTGGAACAACCAATGACAAGCGATCGGCCAGCTTGAAGCCCATGTCCTGAATACACCATGCCTCGCAGAGCAGTGCATGCGTGCTGCTTGGCTCGACCTAAAGCCAACTATCATGGCATTGTATTGTCTAAAGTGTATAATTGCTTTAGCATTCCAAGATGGCCAACACATTCGTTCTAAATGTGGCAGCCATGCAGGAATATATAAACAAAGACATGCTAACAATGAAACTACAATTTCAAGATGGCCACTGCATACTACGCTTAGTTTTATTTATGATTCAGACATATTCCCACCATGCCTAGACAGCAGCATGTTTTCTTTTTTCTACTTTTAATCTGTTAATTTATCTTACATATGCTGTTGACTTTGTGTGTTTTGTGATTGTGATAATGAGTAATTACAAGAACAAGTAAGTGAGAGTTTGAATGGATGCAAGAATGATTGACAGCGCATGTGTGATTGATGCCTTTTTGAGTCTCTAAAGCCATCGCTGACTGAATAGGCACTTCATGCCTGAATTTACTTTTAAAAACTGAAAAATGCAGTTGTTAGGCCATCATTTGAGTCTCTGTCTATTATCAGTCCTGTCAGGTCAACAGCTTTGCTGACAGAATAGAGATTCAATAAGCAAAGGATGATATTTACTATTTAATCTACATATAAAAAATGATATTTACTATTGAATTTACATATAAGTGCACGTGCTAATACTATACAGGGGGACACCCTCCCTCACTTTTCCACCCCAAAATCTGTCCCTGTATTGGAATCAGGTTAAGTCACAGCACAAGTGGTTCTAATGCTCCTCATGGTTATGGTGCATATCTCTTTGTAGTGCCAGGGCCGGTATGGTATTCTATAATGTAAGCATCGCTTGATACCACTGAGGAACTCCTGGGTCAGTCGATGTAAACATGAACCTTCTACTAGCCAGCAGCTCCCTGAAGCTCCTTGAAACAATTCGTACTATACGACTTGCAACTTCAATTTTTCAGTCACAAAAAATATGGATGAGAAGAACATAAATGCAGATATATACAGACCGAAACATCAAAAATGTATTCATAAACCAGGAGTCCGTTTACAAATGTGTCTACTTGCAAACTTTCCCCGTCGTCGGTCTCTCTCTCTCAGGCTGCCCCTCTCTCTAGCAAGAATACCCTTGTTAGGCCCCATCTACTCACATCCATCACCACCTGTGTTTTCTCCCACTTTCACACTTGTCACCGTAAGTGTGGAGCAACTGAGATTCTGCTGTCAAGTGAACGGGATAGTGGTAAATACCATAGCAAGTAACATGGATGTCCGTTCAGAAAATAAACACGCCAGGTGTAGCGGAAGTTACATCACACACCTTTGACCTCCCCAAAGGCATCGCTGAGTTGACCCCTTCTGTTTCCTATGGCCCCTCAAGAGCTCTCCGTTTGCTACGAGTTAAATAAAAGAAACTTCTGCAACTACATTAAACAAGAAATATAAATAGCCCATGGTTTTGAAATGAGGACATTCTCCTTATCATGGTACTAACCCCAGCGTGTGTTGATGAGGGAAGTTGTTGCTTGTGGATGCTGTTCAACTGCTCCGAAATGTTTCTGTTGTTTCTTTTTGTTATGGTTGGCTGAGCCATGGCCATAAGTGACAGATAAAGGAAGCGCCAGAGACTGGGCATGGTGAGAGGCAGTGGAAGAGAGAGAAAAAGGGGCAAAGCAGAAAAGAGACGGAGGCACGGGTGGGCAGAGTGAAAAAGCCACTGCATGCACACTAAATGAAACAGAAGCGGAGACACAAAAGAAAACATTAAAATAGAGCAGACATGCAAAAAACAGAACAGAGAGGGGACATGTGAATATGCACACCAATGATAAATGGCGGGGAGGGGTGAGAGAATGGGGGCCACCAACATAGAGAAAGTGATGCACGAGGATAAAAGCAGAGATAAGAATCATGCACAATCAGTGAAACAAAAGCGGAGGCAGAAAAGAAAACTGAAAGCCGTTACACGCTGCACGCAAAAGGAATGTGCCCAAAGTGCATTTATAAACAGTTGCAGAAATAGAAGAAAAAAAAGGAACGGAAATTTCATAATTATAAAGAATTTCTGCTATGATTGCCTAGTGTAAGGGTCAAAGGTTGGACAGCAAGGAAGCTCCGAAATAGAACGAAGTGCGGGAGGTGGTGAGGGTGCCCCTAACGGGAAAGCAGCGAACAGGGAGAGTATGACCAACAAGACACAAACACGACTGCGTGTGTCGGCTGCCGTGCGGATTATAAGAAAAATATACCTTGGAAAATGCAAGCGCAGCGTCCATGAAGCGGGCGCCGTGCTGATACATAAGGCCCAGCCACCCCCCCCCCAAAAAAAATTGTGCAGGAAGGAACATAGATTAAAAACGTGTAAGACCACATGTAGCAGGGGCAGTCTGCTCGGAGGGTCCGAAACACGAAAAGACGGGACTAATTATAGTCCGTGGCGGTGCGTCCATTGGGGCGCTGGGGCGTTGTCCCACTAAAGCCACATGCCCCCATTTGCCCCCATTCGTTTTTAATAATGTACGTCAAAAATTAGTATACTAACGCGCTAATTCCTGGCCGGTCGCCGGGCCACGCCCGAGGCAATCAGGAAGCTGAAGGGGGTCGGGCCGCAGCAGCACTCGGTAGTGCACATGTTCGGTTTTGGGCTGGTCATTTTTACGACCAGCCCGAACATGCGCACTTGCCTTCCCCTTAGGAGAGCGAGGGTTGCTCCATGCCGCAGCCCCCGGTCTCCTAATGGGCGGGGAGTATCCCTGCTCAAGCCAATCTGGCGCTGCTCCAGCAGTGCCAGGATTGGCTGAGAGGCTCAGGCACGGCACTCGTTCACACTTCCCCGCACAGTGAGAGGCTGCTGGCATAATAGCCAGGCATTGGGTGCCGCGCGTGGGTGGAACTTGATGAACGTATGTGGCCAATCACTGTGGCTTATCAAGCCATGCAGAGACACTGATTGGCCAATGGCCATTTTGTTATGATGACGTCGTCGGGACACACACGACGACGTCGACACCACACCTCGTGTTTGTTCAGTGAGTGCCTGCCTGCCTAAGTCTACTGCTCGGGTCACCATTAGATGTTGTCACCACGTATCGTAAGGTAAGTCAAGTCACTCAGAAGTGTGCAATGCATGATAACGCATTTATTTTATTTTATGTGACAAATGGTTTTAGGCGGCAGCTCTCGTTCGCCTGCGCGGCCTCGAGATCTTAGTATACAGCACTTGGAAACAGATTAAAAATGTAATCTGTTTCCAAGTGCTATAGTTACTAAGATCTCGAGACTCTCGGGGCCGCGCAGGCGAACGAGAGCTGCCGCCACAGATGGGGTCCGCCAAAACGCATTCATTAGCAGTTAGCAATAGGCCTTAGGCCGCATTGACACTGCAGCCCCTCGAAGCATTACAGGGATTATCGTTCGACGCAAGTGTGCAGGTGAGAAAGGCCTCGCCCTCGCCTCTTCTGAGCCCTAATCCCGGCCTCCCGCCCAAAACTCTCAGGGACCCGGACCCGTGCTTTTGAGGCGCTACCGGAGGTCTGGTTTACACTGGGATCACCTAATGAAAGCAGGGTGTTCCTTAAAACTGCTGTCTGGCTTCATCCAGGCCTGGGAATCCCGGCCCTCTCATACACACAAAAGTGCTGATGGATGTCTGTCTGTCAGTGCCTCGACGGCCTCAAGACTTTGTCTGACAAAGTGCCCGTCTTTCTGATGCCAGCCGCTCGAAGCTTACCTATTTTTATTTCGTGCATAGAAATTCCCACTTCTCCGTCAAAGAATGATAGTGTTTTGTTTCTGTTTCTAAATGTGTTTAACTAAATCATTAGAAGGTGTGTTAGTGTTTTACCAGATTCACATCGTAATTTGGGCACCTCAGTTCACAAATGCCTTAACTTTACATTTACGATTTGGATTTATACTCGAAAATTGAGTCAATGACATGTAAACCTACACCAGTATGGTACCAGTTTATGTTAGATTGAGTACCCTTAGAGGGTCGGATTGTGGATGTTTCTGGGTGGTAACCCCTGTAAAAGTAGGAGAAAATGCAGGCATTCAAAAGCTTTTGCAGGTAGCGTTGTGTATTCGATGTGGGCACACTCCAGAAATTGATGGTGATGGATGTCACCAGCATTCATTCCTGGGGACAGGAACTCTGGCCACCTTCCTGCGGACAGCAATCTCCAAACCCCAATTATGATTTTCATGTCTTTTCTGGCTCATATCATAATGCATGTTGCTTTAATACAACATGTGATGTCACTCCGTCACACTTTAGTGCTATTCATTGATCGTCATGACTGATACACTATGGCGTCTATGACTAATCTGCAGTGCCAGTGTCACCTGTCTGCTGCCTTAGTTAAGCACGCTAACCTATTCTGTGGTTCTACCGACCTGTGTGAAGCATGCCCAGATGTCTCCTTCCGCGCCCTCTTTGTCTGTCCCGCCAATCTTTCCCCTTCCTTGTACATTGCCCCCTCTCTACTTTCCTCTCATGTGTCTTTCTTCTCTCTGCATTGTTGTTTCCCCATCCAAGTCTCTCCATCTTACACTGGTTCTCACCACGCGTCTCCGTCTCTCTGTGCCCCTCTCCCTCCCAGTCTCTTTGTATCTCACCCTCTCTCTATGGTTCTCATTCCCTACCTCCTCTTGCTCTCCACGTGTCTCACACTTTCGACGCATCTCATCTCCCTCTTTCGAGCTTTTTCAGTCTCCCTCTCATTCCCTCTGTCTCCCTCTCATTCCCTCTGTCTCCCTCTCATTCCCTGTCTCCCTCTCATTCCCTGTCTCCCTCTCATTCCCTGTCTCCCTCTCATTCCCTGTCTCCCTCTCATTCCCTGTCTCCCTCTCATTCCCTATCTCCCTCTCATTCCCTATCTCCCTCTCATTCCCTATCTCCCTCTCATTCCCTATCTCCCTCTCATTCCCTATCTCCCTCTCATTCCCTATCTCCCTCTCATTCCCTATCTCCCTCTCATTCCCTATCTCCCTCTCATTCCCTCTGTCTCCCTCTGTCTCCCTCTCATTTCCTGTCTCCTGAAACCCTCTCATTCCCTCCGTCTCCCTCTCATTCCCTCCGTCTCCCTCTCATTCCCTCCGTCTCCCTCTCATTCCCTCTGTCTCCCTCTCATTCCCTCTGTCTCCCTCTCATTCCCTCTGTCTCCCTCTCATTCCCTCTGTCTCCCTCTTAACATTCACCTCAGTGTCAATTAACTCCTGAATACAGCAAGCAGCAAGGAAAAAGTGACCAATGAAACCTTTACAAATTGTCTGGCACTGCGCTGCGCCACATGTGGCACTTTTCTGGTAATTGTTTTCTTCAGTTAGAAATGTTTTATATATACATATACGATTTGGCAAAAGGTGAATTATGTGCATAGTGCGCAAAATTCTGCTTCAGTGTTCTTGCCCATATGAACTTTCAAATGTCATCAGCCGCCACTGGACTGGTCAAGTAAGGTTCAAACTATGAAAAATAAACAAAAACCGAAATAAAGCAAGTCAGAGTGTTCGCAAAGTGGCTACATTGATTTTATTCACACCCAAACATATAAGCGCTACTTTACAGAGTTTGCCAGTGAAGCAGTACTTTTGTTTTCTTGTCTTTTTTTGAACAGCATTGTTTTCCCTGGTGGGGAAGTGCACCAATCGTGGGGTACTGCAATGACTGATTGATGGGTGGATTGGTAACCATGTTCTTCCTGCTTACATTTCACATGCTTTACTTTGCTTTTTCCAGGATGTTGGTACTTTTTATTTAGGCAGCATATTGCTCTCTTGTCTAGTGCGTAATTTGAATGGAGTTGCAAGTATATTATGGTTCTAAAAGCACTCGCTACCACCTTCCTGGCCTCTAGCAATTTTCAGAAACAATACACAAATGTCATGAGAACGCTGATGGTTAATGTTTTTCCTAGAGAGAGATCAGAGTTTTGTCTAGTGGAAGTTTTGACTCATGGAAAGGTCGCACAGAAGTGAACAATATGTTGAATGCTGCTAGTTTGCGACCGGTTTAGTTGTTTGTTAAATAAAAAACATCTGTGAGGTACTCAGAAATGCATTGTATCTCGAAGTCTGTTATGAAGCTCTGTGGTTATACGGAATAAGCAGCTACCTATGTTATATGACATCTCTTTATTAATGTAATAACTACACTTTCACAATTGCTTTATTAACCTTCCAGCTTTCTCAAATTTGCTTGAAAATGCACCATTTGTCCACTCTTTTTTCAAAATTTTCTCGGGGTGAGAACCCCCCCGAACCCTCCTTAGGTTGTTCGGGCTCGCTCGCTACGGTGCAGTATAACAATCATTTTACGCCCTACCACTTTCAAATGTCACCAGCCGCCACTGATTATAGTTTATAGTTTATGAAGCGCCAGAATCACCCCCGAAGGGGTATCTCCGCACTGTTGTAGGCAGAATAGCAGACCAGCGAAATTAGTTGCAAAAGAGTTCAGTTTTAAGAAGTTTCCTGAAAAGAGAGATCCGCACACTTCCGAAGGTGTGGGGGTAGGTGATTCCGGAACAGGGGGGCCATGTAGGAGAATGCTTTACCCCATGTATGGGATTTCCTAAAATGGGGAGTAATAAGGAGGAATTTCTCCCCAGAACGCAAGGACCTGCTCGGCTGGTAGGGGATACGTTTCTCAGTTAAATAAGTGGGTCCTTTGCCATCTAAAGCTTTGTGTATTATGCAGCAGATCTTTAAATTGATTCTCTGGCATATAGGGAGCCAGTGAAGTAGTCGCAGAAGGCGGCGGGAAGCCATTCTGGCTGGCATGTTCTGGAACAGAAGAGCTGCTGTGTTCTGAACCATCTGAAGTTTATTCAATAAAGATTCATTTGCTGCAGCCAAAAGTGCGTTACAATAGTCCAAACGACAAACAACCAGTGCCTGAACAAGAGTTTTTGCACAGACAATGGGAGGAGAGGAAATATTTTATGCAAGAGACTCATCATATGAAATGGTTGCCACTACCTCATCTTTCATAGAGAGAGACTGATCCAAATGAACACCCAGATTTTTAACCACTGTCTTAGGGATAGGAGTTGTACCTAAGTCTAGAGGCCACCACTCTGCAGACCAGAGTGTTTGGGCATTGCCAAAAAGCATAATCTCCATCTTACCAGCATTCAGCTTGGAGAAAGTTTTCCGTCATCCAAGAGGAGATTGCTTTCATGCCTTCAGAGAAGCGGGATTTGGTGGACGTAATGCTATTGTTAAAGGATAGAACACAAATCAAATAATACAGTTGCAAAGAATCAAATGTAAGTAGCACAATACACAGTGGGCTCCCGGTGGAGACCAAACCATATACTAAATAAGTGGTACAAGAACCACAACTCTGGACTAGACCTAGTCTAGAAGGTGTAGAATTGCTGGGACCCCAAGGAACCACCCAAGGTGAGTGAGTAGGGACCCCACGGAGGACGGGTGCAGTGTGAGAACACGACATCGTGCTCCGTACAATTCAATGGGAAAGTCGCAATTGGAAAATCAGAGATTAAGGACCCTTCCCAGCAGATTACGAAGACAACCGTTGAAACTTAAGAGTTTGGAGGGCCACCCCACCCGTGGATACCTTTGTACCAGAGTTACCTATCCCAGAGGAGCCGGGTGCATAGGTGCGAAGTGGCGTCGGAAACCCTCGTCGTTCTCTATGGATGTCGACAAAGAAATGCTGCTGCTGGAAGAAAGAAAAGTGTCCGGTGGAGTCCAACCATGGATTCTAGATAAGAACCTGAAAGCAGAGGGGACAGAGTCTGGGTCACTTTGGAGTGACCAGGGGCTTGGTAGACGAATGCCCACCGATGTCGGGTGCTTCAGGTGTGTTGACGGTGATCTTGACTCTTCAGCTGTGCGGACCAGGAGACGTCTTGGACAACCAGGAGCCGGATACGAGCTGTTCCACAAAGGATGTTGAGTGCTGATGGGTCGGTGTCCGGCAGGAGCACCAATCAAGCCTTGGCAGCGGCAAACAACGTAGATGGTCAAATTCGGTGTCGATCTGGCCCAGCAAGGACCAGGAGACTCACCACAGCAAGGGGAGTCAGGTCAGGCCTGGGGCAGCCAGGGGTGCCCAAATAAAGCAAAGTTGACCCTCAAGTGGACCCACAGGCCGAAGGCACAGGAGTCTTGAGGGGACTTCAGGCGGTTTCACAGGATACCAGCTAGCAGGGCACAGAGTGCGAGGATGCCAAAGTCCTTCTTAGAAAAGATGCGCTGGAGTTAGGGCTACAAATGGCCCAATGCACGGAATTGTTGCACGGCAACAGCTGCAAATGGACGCAGTGCACAGGGGTATGGGTTATACAGTCCCCACAAGGGATATCTGCCTCAAACTCGGTAAGAGGGCAGCTCGACCTCGGAGACCTTCAGAAACCCACCTCCTGTGTTGCTGGAGCCTTTGGAGTCCACAGGAGCTCAGGGTCAGCAAACTGGTCAGATGCATTACGGTGCCTGCGTTTGCAGGGGTGACTCCTTCACTCCAAGGGAGATTCTTCTGTTGTCTTGGAGGTCCACAGGGTCCTGCACGGAGCCTGTATGGATCACGGACAGTGGCGAGACTGGGGACGGCAAGGGAAGATGAAGTCGAGCCCAAGGGAGGTCCAGCATGTCCAGACGGTTGAAGTGTAGTGGTATCTTCTTGCAGAATCTTGTCCACGTAAAATCTAATGTCCTGTAGCCAGGTAACCCATTTTATACCCACGGGAAAGAGTTGGACAGATTCTAGGGACCCTCCTAGGGGAGGGACAGGACAGAGGGGTGGCTACACCCATGTCCTTTGTCCAGTTTCGCGCCAGAGCAGGAGCAAATGGCTCCTAGAACTGGTTTGAACTGGACTATGCACAGGGACACCAAGTGTGCCCCTTGTGCAGACTTTCTGGCACTGAGACAGTGCACCCACCCAGCCCCAATACACTAAGGGGCATATGTATCAAGAAATCGTTTTGCGAGTCCTTAATAGCGAATTTTAGCGATTCGCTATTAAGGACTCGCAAAAGGCAATGTATGTAGGATTCGCAATATTAATTGCGATTCCTACGTATTCCTTAATTGCGAATCGCAAATTGCGATTCGCAATTAAGGAATACCTTCCCATTCATTCCTATGGGCCTCTAGGCCCATAGGAATGAATGGGAAGACATTCGCAATTTGCGATTACCCATTAGGTACTCGCAAATTGCGAATGCAATTTCAAGGGTGCAAGGGTGTCAAAAGGACACCCTGTTGCACCCCTGAAATGTGCACATGTGGCGCACATACACCACATGGCACTTTGAAAAATGCAAAAAAGTGCCTTTTTCAAAGAAATCGCAAATTACCACCAACTTGAAATTGGTGGTAATTTGCGATTTCTAAAGGAAAAAAATCGCACAACTAGGGTGCTTCCAGAATTGCATTTAAGGAATCGCAATTTGCGATTCCTTAAATGCATTTGCAGAATAGGGAATCGCAAATTTTGCGAATCCCTATTGTGCGAGGGCCTTTTGGGATGATACATCCCAAAAGGCTTTTTCCCGTTCGCAACCGGGCCGATTCTGCGAATCGGCCCGTTTGCGAACGGGAAAAAGGCTTCATACATATGCCCCTAAATCCTGTCTGGAAGGTGGTAACACCTCCCTGTGACAGGATGCCTATTGTGCTGCCTTCCCCTGCTCGAGCTTGGCTCAGCAGCAGGAGGGCAGACTCGTGTGTGGCTGGCAACATCCATTTTGTGCTGTAAGGCTCAAGAAAGTTGGTACCGATAGATTTAGGTACCCCCAGAACCTCAGTTCTGAGGTGGGGGGGAAAATCATACCTCCCACACCAGTTACTGGTGTGGAGGTATGATTCCAAGCTGTTTGACACCAAACACGACATACTTCGTTGCAGTAGTTTTCGAGATAGCATTTACTGCGAGGTTATAATGCACCTCTACCTATATGTCTGGTAGTATCACGTACTGCCCAGGAGAATGGTCTCCGAAGACTGCAGAGGGGCCCTGCTCATGCAGAAGCACCCTCTCACGAAAAACCCAGCACCCTGCCTTCAGGATTGTTAAGGCCTGCTATAGGGGTGACTTACAAAGTTTTAAGTGTAGTGGTATATATAGATATAGTGAACCTATATCTAAAGTAAGTGGTGCAATCACCAACTTACACAGGCTGCAGTAGTATACCTGAGGTTCCATTTTGCATGGCCTGTCATAGGTGGCATAATACATGCTTCAGCCCATGGGAGGCCTCTGGGGTACCTATGCCCTGGGTACATGTGTACTGTATACTAGGGACTGATCAGGGTACCCCAGTATCCAATCTGGAGTTGTACCAAAGTACATACATTGCAATTTAAGGGAGAAAGCAGATAGGCTGGGTTCCTGAATAGCAGGATCCCAGCCAGACTAGTCACAACAGTGGGTGCAAAAAGTGGGGGTAACCATAAGAAGCAGATCCTACTTTCCTACACAGAGCCAAAGTAATGGAGGGTATGGAGGCGGGTTTAAGCCATGTCTAGGTAAGGAATCAAAGATCTAGAGTTTGAGGTAAGCATATCCCATATTTCAACAGCGTGCTTAGGCAGAGATCCCACATTGCTCAAAAACACTTCCAAGCATGTGCGGGGTTGGGGGGGTCGAATATTAAAGGGGGAAGAGGGCTTATGTAGGGCTAAATTCGGGTCCACCCTGAAAGGAATGGACTGAAGATCTACCTCCTGCATCCCATTGAGACTGTGATAATGACAGTGTAAGCAGGAGAACGGCCCCTCAAGAATGGGAAAGGCAGTTAAGTATGCTAACCAATCAAAAGCAGGCTGTATGACGGGCAGGAACAGGAGCAAATGGAAAAGATGAGAGGTGCAGCAAGCAACAGTCTAGATTACAACATGTCTCCCAGAGCAGCGCATGCATTGCCCAGGCTCGACCTAAAAACAAGCCAGCTCCTTCCTCCAGCAATGTGTCACTCTCCAGAAACAGTAGATGAAGGGGAGAATCCTCGCTCTTCACCGATCTTTTTCTAAGGTTGGTGAAACTATTAAGAAGACCCATGTAATCTTTTAGTGTTTATTCACTTTTGATGTCTCTATGCGAGATGATCAAAATAGTGCTGACTGTGTGAAGGCGTGCCCCTTGCGCTTCCTTCCAGTGCGCCGATAGTCTCCCTCGTAAGGAGAACGCTAGGTATGTGAGCACGCAACACGCGTGACCAGATACAGGTGCCTGGTAATATTTTGGTCATAAATTTGTAAATATTAGTGTGCGCGTCACTGACAAATGCACTGAGGATCAGGTATGCAGATGTTGCTGATCTGTGGAAGCGCAACGCCACATAGGCTTGCCAAAATTAGTGTGCGGCGTCACTGACAGTCATGCTGAGAACCAACAATCCAGACATTGCCTTTTGAAGTTGTGCGACACTGCTTCTGCACTCCGCGATCCTACCGCCTAAAAGTCAAGTTGCACCCAATGTTCACGCTTGAAATGGCAGAGGCCGCCCCCGAAGGGTGATCAGAGGCCGGCGTGATAACAGCCACTGGGGACCCAGAAATTACCAGTCTAATCCGCCTTAGCGGCAAACAAAGAAGGGAGGGGCATCCCGCCCCCGCCCCTCAGGGAAGAAAAGCACACCAAGGTTGGCACGAAGACGCTGGGCCAATAAGGGCCTGGTAAATGCCAAGTAATCATTTGAACCCCCCAATATGGGGGGACACCACTGCACCATCAGCTGGGGCACGGGGTGTTTAAAAGGACTGAGCTGCCCCTTGCAGAAGGTGCATTCGTGGCGCAAGGGGAGCATGCAGGAAAGGCAGGTAATTTCTAGGTCCCCGGTGGCTGTTATTGAGCCAGCCCCTGATGCCCCCTTAGGGGTTGGCCTCTGCCATAACCCCCACACTTGGCCCACTCCAATTAGTGCACGCCCCACATATATGTTTATGAATAAACTTACACCAGCCATGTATTTGCATTTTCTGTGGGAATACTTGGGCGCAGTTTTATTGCATGCATGGACTCTACGATATATCATTGACCTCGTAAATCAGTGCTCAGTCATAATTCAAGATGACCAGGCCATAAAACATTATTACAGTGTCATAACTCATTGACTGCCACAAATCATTCCAACAGGATCATAAATCATAGTGCCTAGAAGCAATCAGATTCTGCAACTCATGCTATGCAGACAAACTAAACATACATATGAAGCAACGAATAAAAAAAACAGCCAATTCAAAGATTTGCGTTTTGCTGGGTTTATTTTTTTTAAAAGTATTGATTTCTGCAGAAAAAAGATTCACCAAGCAGGGTAAAAACTCAACATGTTAATGCCCAGAAGCCCCACGCACCCAGAAGACCTCAGAATATCAGACCTGGAGTCTGATCACTCGTTATTGGCTGGAACAATCAGCAGCCTTTACTCCTGAGCCCAGCAGGAGCTCTCAGGGATGGGGTTCATCAACCTGTCAAATGAAGATATTAGAACAAGTCAGCTTTGTGAGTTGAAGAAGACATATGTAATTCTCAAAAGAACGTCAGCTCAGAATAATTTTAGTAAGTCAGATAAGATGGGTTATCCACAGAGGAATGCGGATTTCAAAGCTCTGTGCCCGCCAAATATGCACAGCGTCCTAGAGCACAGTTGACTAATGAAGGCCAGATCCAAGCCCAGTTTTCAGAATATCTGCATAACATGTATCTACATATAAAAATTATTAACGGAGTTCAGATACACTGCCAGTGGAAACTCTGAAAACCTGGCACTAGTTAGGTCTATGGTGGCTAGTATTATCCTGGACTCAGGTGGAATGTACTGACCAGGCTGATGCAGACAACTACTAGACTAGACTGGTGCTTAGGCTGCTGGTCCAAGCAACGCAATACTGCCGGTGAGTGAAAACCATCATCACACACTGGACAATTGGTCACCATTATTTACCAATTGGCACTGATTGGCTGCTTGGAGATGAATGGGGAGCAGATAAAGTAGGAAAGCTTGCTCTGTCCTTTCACTTTAAATAGAGAAATTAATTAAATTTTACTCGGTATGCAGGACCCTCTTGGAAATCTAGATCATTGAGATGTTGTGCGGAGATGTCTGGTCAAAAAGGATTTTATTTTAAATGTTATAATTTTAATGCTTCAAATTGAAGACTATTGATCTTGATTTAAGGCTGTATGCACTCCAAAGAAAATATTTGGTTTCAGATCAAATTGTGCATGAAAACAATTATTTAGATAGACCAGGGCATTGCCTGCAACAAATCCTTTAAGAAAATATTTTTTTAAATGATATTAAATTGTATGTATATGGTCGATATAATATAGAAAAAAAGGATTGTCCACATGTGTAAACAATTAGACATTTTTCAAAAACCAGGTTCACACTTTTCATAAAGAAAAATATAGCTCACATTTGATATAAAAAAAACTCAATTTTCAAACCAAAAGTTAGAATTATTTTTCTTATGACTTATGGCTCCAAGTGTTAAGTGAAACTAAATATGATCAAAATGAGACCTTTGTCAGGCATGTCCAGTGACCCTTCGGTTAGGCATCATCGACACCACCACAAATAGGGGTGTGGGAGATGAGCAGGGCAAGACAGCAGAGGACAAGAGAAGAGGGTGGAAGTGATGCCACCCCCCACCCCTCCCCAGGTACCACAAAGGTAAACACTGAGAAATGTGTTGAATTTTAAATTGATTGATTTCACAATCCTGGTTCAAGATGCTTGACTCTAGCAGTTGTCACATTTCATTGTGGCACAAAAGCATCAGAGAAGGCGAAGGCCAGGTGGAAACAGAGCTCCGCTTCAAAACTGGGTAGCGGAATCAACTGTGGCTTTCAAAACTGACACTAAAATTGGGGCAAACCTCGCTGCAACATTTCCCACCCATACCGCAAAATAAACAGCTGAGTCAATGATATTAATAATGTCTATTACCACGACCCTGGAACTCCTTCTGGGTCTTATCATGATAATCTGTAGCCTACCTGTTCTGAACTCACATCCTTACCTACAAGACACCTAGAAACAGATACATATCCTGCTATGGGCAATCTCCTATTGTCACTCAATGGTGACTCGTTCCCTTTTCAACCCACTCTTCCACATTTTGAGGAATGGATCTTTGGGCCCCTGCGGATTGTCTTCCTGCTGGAAGTGTTCCAGGCCTCTGACTCCTGTCTTCATACACTTGCTCTTTAGCCTCAAGAAGTCTCACTTGAACTGCTGTGGGTCCTTGAGGAGAGGGATAAGCGGCTCACGGATGTGTTTGTTGTCAGCCCAGGCATGCTACCCCCAAGTCATCGGTTTTGAGCTTGCATCCTTCCATGGAAAACACCCAGCACCAGGTACACATCCCATAATGGGTTATCTTATCTTGTCACTCAAGGTTGACCTTTTCCCATCACAACCTGCTCTTTCAAATGTTGTGCGATCGCTCGTTGGACTGCTATGGATGTTATATATGCTAAAAGTCTGCTAGGCCTCCTCTACTGCCTGTCTTCACAGGCTGAACCTTTAGTCTCGTGCAGTCTCACTTTGACCGCCGTGGGTCGTGGTGACTTGGGGAGGGGATAAGTGACTCACTGATAGGTTTCCATGGCTGGTACATGGTCTCAATATTGCACTCACTAGCAAGTATAAGGCTAGCTATTTGATGCCTACTATCCTTCACAACTACACCAAAAAACATTTGTGACGTATATTCTCTGGAGCCATATTTCTCTTCTCCTCGCGCTCTTGTATTACTCGGCTCCTCATTGGTCTACTTATGGGGAAGAGGCTTTTATGGGAACCTCGAGATCTCCTTTCTTCAGCCTGCAGCTTCCCATTGTGATGTTTATTGTGTCTTGTTGCTTTTTGAAACCTTTTCTTCACTCTATCCACAGTGTGTCATGTTCTGGTCACATCCGACAACTACTTTATGTTAGAGTGACTAAGAAAGGAGATGCAGTTCACATTCTCGAGTTTGTATCTTGCAATATTTTTCAACTAACCCTGAAGTGGAAAGGCCTTTGGTAAAACGTGCAATAGCAGCTACTAAAGTGCCAATAGCCCCTCCCGGAGGAGAGGTTGTAGGAAGGACCTTAGCTGCAAATGATTCGACTTACATGAAAGTGAAAACTTTGTAGTATCACGTTAGTCTGAGAGAATTCAGTAATGTGGTGTCTTACTGATAAATGTATGTTCCTGACCCAGCTCGTGGTGCTTTTGGGTGTATTCCTAGAAATTATTATAAAAAGAGAAGTACTAGGCGTCCAATAGAGGAGGTCTGCAATTGCACGTGAATGGCCCCTAATGAACCATGTCACATCCTCTTTATTTGTCCAGTGTTTTCAAATACGAAAAATCTATCTCCGTCTTCTGCGGAGTGAAATGTCATTCAAAAGTTACATAAATTGAATTCTGCCTCCATTGCTACTATGGTCCGTTTATAAAGTAGATTTATTTAATGCTTTTCTTTCATTAGTAGACTAAATTAAAAGTATTCCTCTTGAACTGTTGACTGAAATGTACAGTTTATATGCACTTATTTATCTTAATAAATTTAATTTGATTACAAAATAGCCTCTAGAACTCCATTCCTCCTTCTGCAATGTCCTGTTTTGATGTTCAGTTTTTCCTTCGTCATCTCTCATTTAAACTGTGTTTTATTTGTTCACAGCCAAGGTCTACATATGGTTGCCTGGCTTTTGGGGCCCAGGAGTGCTTTCAGGGAAAGAGAATCCTTCATCCAGCTGTGCCTTGGGTCTCCGCACATTATCAAAATCTTCATGTCAGGAAAAAACTGCAAAACTATCTATTCACCCGTTACCCAATTGTGTAACTGTTTTGCTCCCACTGCCCTCACCTGATGTCTTCCACCCTGTCTCCATTCTCTCATTAATTAATATATCTTCCTGCCCCTCACTTCCGCCTGTTGCTTTTCCTAATCTGTTGTCTCTCCCTTCCTACTGTACTCAAAATTAATTCCACATGATCCACTGACATTTGTTCTATGAACTATTTAATTCACTTTCTTTCCTACATTGTTTTAACTTTTGGGATAAATCTCATGACAGCTAACACAGGCTACCTGAAAGGGGTCTTGGCCCTTTGGGCCAGAACCTTAGAAAGTGAGTTTACATCCTGATGGTCCAGGTTTGTCTTGTCATACCCTGTCATGTCTGGTTTACCTGTAAAGGAATCCTCCCATTGTGTTCTAGAAAATCCAGACACCACGTCTTTTAGGTCATTTATCTGAGGAGGCTTCCGGAGCGCAATCACGCTCTTCATGTAACAGTCCTTCCTGCGATGAAGAAAAAAAAGAAATAAGTTGATTAGATATTCATTTAATCAATAATTCCCATTTTGGTGCAGGGGCTAAAACGGGCTCTAAAATTCCTTGATATAATTATTTTCTACTCTGGATTGTCACGAGGTTAGAGCAGATAATTTGTCATATTTGTACATATATAACTTCATTGACTACTATGTTGCTGTATTTGCACACAACGCAGAATTACAACTGCTAAAACAGGAGCAAACATTTTTCGTACTCAATTTGAGTGAAATGAGGCCTTTGGTGGGGTTATTTACTGGTGTTATTGTTGAAACAGGCGAACAGAGTATTTGTGCTCATTTTAGGACTTGCACTGATTTAGGACTTACTGACGTTTAAGCTTCCACTTAGTCATAAAAGACAACTAATATGCAAAACGCACAAATGGCCAAAAATAAATGTTGAGAAACTGATATTGAAAAATATAATGTTGCAAACCATTTTTTGCGAGCTGATCAAAAATATAAGCAGAATTCTAACATTTTTAATCAGATCTCCAGTAAATGATTTTGAAGAGAAATGGCAGTTGAATATAGCTACTTTGATCAGATTTTTCTCCTTGAAGCTTTGTTTTTCTCTTATCGAGCGGGAAGTGCGATCTCTTTCTTTAGATGCTTTAATGTGTTGCTGGCATCAAGGATCACAAGTAGAAGACTATCAGAAATTCTGACAAATTTTCAAGGTGAAAATCTTTTGAAAGGGGATAATTGTGGTATTTTCCCTTTGAAAGGCTGCTTGTGTTCATTTTGCATGCTTTGTTTCATGACAGGAACAGATTTATGCTTGATCCTATTTTTAGGTCTGGCGTTAACCAAGACCTTTTGATTTTTCTTAAATTTGTATACAATACTTGCATATTGGGGCTATTAGCCACCAATCTGCATCCATTGGTCAGTAATTGTGTCATTTACATTTTTGCTTCCGCCCACTACAGCATTTAGCATGGGGCAGTGGGTCAGCCTACTTAAACCACAGGTTAACTTTACTTTGAGTGACTGCATTTTGCTCTCTTACAAAGAGCAAGTCTGCACACAAGCTAGTCCCCTTCAGTGCCAGTGCTTTTGTTTTTACCTTATAATGTCTTTAGTGTTGCCTTTGTATTTAGAACCCGATGTGATAGCAGGAACCTTCTGATGCACTTTCCAGTTTTATCAGATCCTAACTCCTGCCAATGCTGTTGTAAATTCCTTTGGGAGTGGTTTGTGTTTTTGACTACTGCTGTTTCACAGCATACCAGATTGTGTCCATTTGAAACTGTTCTGTAGTTTTTGTATATTAGAACCTCTTTTTCGTTTTCTCTTTGTTTATTTCCTTCCTTTTTTTCTTTCTTTTCTTCTTTCTCTTGACTTATTTATTTATTTCCTTCTTTCCTTTTCTTTCCCACTCTAGCCATTTCATTCTTGCCTTTTCCTTCTTCTTTACTGCTTTCTTTCCTTCTCTTTTGCCTTTTCATTCTTGCCTTCTTTCATGCCTTTTCTTTCTTTCCCTCTTGCCTTCTCTCTTTATTTCCTTCTTTTTCCTTCTCTCCTCTTTCTTTCCTTTTTGTTCTTTCCCTCTTTCCCTCTTCCCTTGTTTTGTCTTTCATTCTTGCCTTCTTTTTCTTTCTCACCTTCTTTCCTTTCTTTCTTTTTCCTTCTCTTTTCTTTGCTGTCTTCTTCACACTTTATTTCCTTCTCGCTTACTTCTTTCCTTCTTTCTTTCCCTCCTTTTTCTTCTCTTCCGTTCCTCCTTTCTTTCCCTCTTGCCTTCCTTCTTTCCCATTTTTTCTTGCCTATTCTCTTTTGCCTTCTTTCTTGCCCTTTCCTTCGTTTTCATTCTTTCACACTTTATTTCCTTTCCTTCACACTTTCTTTCCTTCATTCCTTCTTTCTACTTTCTATCTTTACTTCCTTCTCTTTCCTCCTTTCTTTCCTTCCTGCTCAACTTTTCTTGCCCTCTTTTCTGTTTTCCTTCTCTTTTCTTTCCTTCCCTTACTTTCCTTCTCTTACTTGCCTTCTTTCTTACTTTCCTTCACACTTTCTTTCCTTCTTTTTCGTTCCTTCTCTCCTCTTTCCTTCTTTCCATCTTTTTTCTATTCTTTCCTTCTATTTCCTTTTCTTTCATTCCATATTTCCTTGTTTCTTTACCTTCTTTCTTTCTTGACTTCCATCTTGTACATTCTTTGCCTTACTTCTTGCCATCTTTCTTTCTTGCCATCTTGCTTCTTTTCTTTCTTTTTTGCCATCATACTTTCTTCTTACCCTTTCTCTTCCCCTCTTCCTCACCCCCTTTCCCTCTTGCCTTCTTCCTTTCTTGCCCTCTTGTCCTCTTTTACCCGCTTGCCCTCATTCTCTCTTGCCCTCTTTCTCTCCCTCTTGCCTTCTTCCCTCTTTCTTGACCTGGTTCCTTCTTGATCTCTTCCTTCAGCCAATACCAGACTAATTAACTTATTAAGTAGTTCTCTTCAGTGCCAGATAGTACTATGATAATTTGCCTATTTGCCTGCCGCAAATTATTATTATTATTTTTTTTTTTATATTGACAAGAGTTCGGCATATTCCAAAACAATTAAGTTTTGCAAAAACCATAACAAAACAAGAATTGCCAGAAGGCTGGCGGCCAATGGCCAACCTATTGGCTTTGCCAATGCTTGTTAGACAATTGCCATTCATCTGAAATAAGTACTAATTGCTATTGTATAGTTTAGTGGAAGTACTATTCTTCCCAGCTCTGTAGGTGGCAACAGACACAATATTGTCCACCATTATATTTAGGGAGTCCACTTTTCTGCAGTTTCTGGTTTTTACATATAACTAAAGACAGAAAAATATTTTATCTTCCTTTGTGAGTCTCTCCATTCTCAGTCATAAGGGGTAGGCCACCTCCAATTCCAGAAGCAATAAAAACCTGGCATCTCCCATCAATATAGACACAAGTTATTAACTATGATGAATTCAAACTAAGTATCCCCATTGTGACTCCTCTTAACACTCTCCCAACATTTCACGCATATGTGCTGTGACGTAACCAACATCTCCCACACATCCAACATCGCAATAACCACACACCTCTGAAAAGGGTGCCCAGAAACCTCCCAGTTAGCTGTGTGTATGCACAGCACAGATGATTAAAAAAGAAATATGAATTCCAAAAGAAGTTCAGTTAGCTGTGCGCATGTGCTATTACTACAATGCTCATATTTTCAGGTGAGTGTATTGTTACCCTAACCAACTTGTGAACATTCATTTATCTGTCAAGTTCATGTGGAAATTTACAAGATGCACCTTCGTTCTTTTACGAACCAAAAATAAGAATGAAAAAACCAATAATGTGAGAAAAACGTAATATAGAGAAACATAGCTGGAGACGTCAAAAAGATGAAACCATAAAAACAGGAGCACTCCTAACCAGTTATGCTTTCTTTATTGATATTACTGGTTTGTGAGATTGGTTTATTTTTTGTGAATTTCGTTATTTTGAATTTCTCATTAATTATTTATTTTTGTACTTGATTTCCAGCATTCTATGTTTAATATAAATACATAGGTTTTTTTTTTTGTTTTTTTTTTTTAAAGTATTATGACCAACAACCTTATCACAAAATAGAACTGGTCAGGGAAAATGTTAGTGCAAATTCCATTTGCTCACGTTTTTGATTGATGTTTTGTTCTGGGTTTAGCTGGGGAGGTGTGTTCCTTGCTTTCCCACCAGCTGTAAACCACCCCTTCGTCACGGAAAACTCCAAAGAAACTTCAGACTAACCTGATTGGGTGAAGGCGGTGATAGAGGCACAGCAAACACATGCACCCACAGCACCCTGCTTTCCTTCTCTCACTCCTATCATCCTCAGTGCATTGAACAGGTTGAAAGAGCAGCTTGCAGCAAACTTGCTTTGAGAACTATTCCCAGAAGGAAATGTCACTTTACTACTGTGATACTTCACACTGGTAACGCAGCTATACTCTTATTACACAGCACTCATTTCAGTGACTTGACAATGTGCTGCGCTGCATGAACACTGAGCAGTGTATGAAATGACAGAATAGAAACAGTGAAAGAGATTCACTCTAGGCAGGAGTTCCAGTGACAGAATCCATTGTAGACAGGTCCTTCCGCAGTGACAGATCTACACTGTACACTGGTGCAGTGACAGACATATGCTGTGGGCTGTCTGCACCAGTGACAGAGATCCCCCGTAGGCTGGAGAGCTGAAAGTGATGCACTGTGCACTGGTGCATCAGCAGTGACAAACATGCACTGAGAAATGAAGCTCGAAAGTGACAGATACATTGGAAACCGGTGCAGTGACCGAGATACACTGTAGGGTGGAGATCATCATCGACAGAGGTGCACTGTAGACAGGAGCTCAGCAGTGCCAGTGATTCACTGTAGGCACATGCCAGAGTAGAAACAGAGATACACTGCAGACTGTAACCTCAGCAGTGACAGAGATTGGGTGTAGTCAGGAGTGCTGACATAACAGATTCATTGTAGACACGCGTTGGGCAGTGACTGAACTACACTGCTGAATGAGCTCAGCAGCGGCTGATACACTGTACACAGGTGCAGTGGCAGAGATACACTGCAGGGAGGAGCTCAGTGCTAAGTGATACATTATAAGCAGGCGCAACAGCAGTGATACCTTGTAGACTGGAGCTGAGCAGTGAGAGATTCACTGCAGACGCGTCAGTCCCAGCAGTGGAAGAGGTGCACCGTAGACCGGTGCTCAGCAGTGACAGACACACTGTAGACATGTCAGTCCCAGCAGTGGAAGAGGTGCACCGTAGACCGGTGCTCAGCAGTGACAGACACACTGTAGACACGTCAGTCCCAGCAGTGGAAGAGGTGCACCGTAGACCGGTGCTCAGCAGTGACAGACACACTGTAGACACGTCAGTCCAAGCAGTGGAAGAGGTGCACCGTAGACCGGTGCTCAGCAGTGACAGACACACTGTAGACAGGTCAGTCCCAGCAGTGGAAGAGGTGCACCGTAGACCGGTGCTCAGCAGTGACAGAGACACACTGTAGACATGTCAGTCCCAGCAGTGGAAGAGGTGCACCGTAGACCGGTGCTCAGCAGTGACAGAGACACACTGTAGACAGGTCAGTCCCAGCAGTGGAAGAGGTGCACCGTAGACAGGTGCTCAGTGGTAAAACATTGCATCTATGTGCAGTGACAATGATACACTGTAGACAGGAGCGCAGCAGTGACAGGTACACTGTAGAGAGGATCATAGCAGTGACACAGATTTACTGTAGACACGTCTGTCCCAGCAGTGACAGCTATACACTGTACACAGATGAAGAGATAGGGATACATTGTAGACTGGGGCACAACAGTAAGCAAGACACACTGGAGACAGGCACAGAGATCCTCTTTGGACAGTAGTGCAGCAGAGGTTCAGCATAGACACAAGTTCCAGCAGTGACAGAGACCACCCGTGCACAGGTGCTCAGCAGTGACAGACCACCCATGCACAGGTGCTCAGCAGTGACGGAGACCACCCGTGCACAGGTGCTCAGCAATGACAGACCACCCGTGCACAGGTGCTCCGCAGTGACAGAGAGCACCCGTGCACAGGTGCTCCGCAGTGAGAGACCACCCGTGCACAGGTGCTCCGCAGTGAGAGACCACCCGTGCACAGGTGCTCAGCAGTGTCAGACCACCCGTGCACAGTTGCTCAGCAGTGACAGAGACCACCCGTGCACAGGTGTTCAGCAGTGACAGACCACCCGTGCACAGGTGCTGAGCAGTGACAGACCACCGAGCACAGGTGCTCAGCAGTGACCGAGACCACCTGAGCACAGGCGCTCAGCAGTGACCGAGACCACCTGAGCACAGGCGCTCAGCAGTGACAGAGACCACCCGAGCACAGGCGCTCAGCAGTGACAGATCACCCATGCACAGGTGCTCAGCAGTGTGATATTCCATGCACAGGTGCTCAGCAGTGACCGAGACCACCCGTGCACAGGTGGTCAGCAGTGACAGACCACCCGTGCACAGGTGCTCAGCAGTGACAGATCACCCGTGCACAGGTGCTCAGCAGTGACAGATCACCCATGCACAGGTGCTCTTCCAACTCCTCAGGGAGCGCAGAAGTCGAACAGAGCAAGATCGACTAGTGTGATCCCATCTTCTCCAAGAGAACGCCGTATTCACACTCCAATTGAGAAAACAGAGACACTTAACATGAGACACTTAAACTGATTTCTTTTTCAGAGCAAGGTCTCCTCCTTTAAGGTGGATGAAATGTCATTTTCTCAATAGCGGGAACAGATTTCTATCCCAAGCACTTCCTGTCCTGAGGGCTAATGGAGCAAGTGGTGTTCAGGGTCCTGCACTTTGCTCCCAGTACACCAGGATGTTCAATATCTCCCCAGGGTTTAAGCAGGTAGGCCAACTCACTTGTAAATAAATGTAATCAAGCCATTGGCTGCCATGAGTAACATCATTGAGGAATCCTGGCCCAGCAATGACATTATGTTATACAGACTGAGGCTACAGTGGAAAACAGAACCTTTGTACCTGCTAACAACTTCCTGGCGAGCCCCCCCCCACCCCCCCCAGACTTCTGAATGGCACGAGGCCTTTGAAGTTCAGCCGACCCTTCCTGTTACAGTAGCTCATAGGGATCTAACCCACCACATGTACACATCTCCTGGTCCCTGTAACACATTACTGTTTGTAAGTGCACAGAACCAGCTAACTGGCGATCTGAGCACTATTTGAAACACTACCAATAGCACAATACATCTAAGCCATCTAATGCTGATAATCTGAGTACCAATACATTGGAATAAAAAAAACATTAGCCACCTAGAGCTCCTTGATGCTCATCTCAAGAAGCAATACAAATATTCATATGTATTATTTCATTCTAGTTCTTGTTGTTACATACAAGTGTGATGAGACATTTATTCAAACTTGACTTAAAGAACTTACCGTTGGGCTACGTTAGAGAAGTCGCCATCCACATAGGTGAAAAACTGGCATAAAGGATCTTCTTTGCACAACTGTTGACATTGTTGGTCCGAGTCGGCCTTGACCACCCCGCGGTCATTTCCTGGGAAGTCCAAACCCTTAAAAATATGGTCACTGCATCCTGCAAGAGAAGAGATGACAGCTGAGGGAAGGACCACACACTTACAATCCTAGAGAAGCATACAAATGGAGTCTAATGGATTCTTGTTTACTGTGCAGTTAGCTCCTCTACTAAGAGTTTCCTTGACAAGCTGAATTGAGATGACCCCTCTGTTTCCCTCGGTGATACTTGTGGGACCCTTTACAAGAGCAGTGAATTCTACCAATGTACATATACTTTAAAGAAAGGTTCAACACTGGGATATTTCTGTTCTGAATAGGAAGGCAAAATCAATGTCTCTTCTACATTAGTATCCACCGGTCAGATATACGAATTACAGATCCTGATGGCAATTAGACAAACAGTGTTACATGTTTGTTTTTCTATTCAGCATTTAAGTTTCCAGCAAATTAGAAATTTGTATTGAACACATGGCATGAAGAAGGCAACCTGTACATGTGTTTGCTATTAGAGACATGTTCTAGTAGTGCAACTGTCAGACCCTGTCCGTTGGCCACAGGGCATGCATTGGGCTACTGGGTCTCAACCTTGTGGGTTGTGATTGTTTGCCTCTGTGGTCCGGCAGTCCTTCCAACTATGGCTCTGCAAGCAGGACCAAGTAAAACCCCTTCAGGTGTGGACTACCAGTGAGGTCATAGGCTTCTCAGGGCGGTATTGTGGGCTGCTTGAGCTCTGCACTCATTATTATTATAATAAACAATTGTCCAACCCACTGCTTACGGATGCCAATTCACTAAAATTGCAGGGGTAGCGGAAATGACATCACAAACCTTTGACATAAATACAACATCAAAGTAAGCAATCTCATATGACCTTTGATCCTAAATCTACTCCGGATGTGAAGTCACTTGACCTTAACCAGTAAGAGTTAACAATAATTGGCATAGCTGAAGTTCCATAATAACTTAAAGATTAATATAACACAACACAAATATCTATTTTAGATACACCTATATTAGTGTGCTGATCTTTGAATGTGGTGTGGCGTAGTACATTACTTGCACTAAATTGTAGCACATGAGACAAGCAAATGGGCCAGACCCCTTCTAGTAGAACTGGAGGGAGGAGGGGGATGGTCTCTCCGCAGTGGCATAGCAAAGGGGGTGCGGGTGGCAGTCCGCCGCGGGTGGCAGTCCGCCCCAGGCGGCACAAGTTTTTGGGGCATCGGCCTCCTCCCGCTCTCACCTGCTGTCTCAGGGGCGGCAATCGCCCCCCCCCTACTCTACATTGCTTCTGTCGCGGGGCGGCAACTGGCGCAGAATCTCGCCAGCACCCCAACCTCTTCAATACAGCTGCCATGGGGCGGCCATAGGGCTAGCTACACCACTGTCGCCCCCCAAGAAAATGTTGAAAAAATGGAATCAAACATTGCATTTAAAAAAAAAAACAAAAAAAAACTTTTACATAAATTGCTGAAGCGCCATGGATTGTTAAAGGGAACTGATGGACCAGGACTCCTCAGTAGGGCCACTCGCAAACTTTGCCTACTTACCTCCAATTTTTGCTTTGTTGGCCTTAGGACTGTTCACTTTACCACTGCTAGCCAGTGCTAAAGTGCTTGTGCTCATTCCCCTAAACATGGTTTGATGGGCATATACCAAATTGTCATATTTATTTTACTTATAATTCCCTTGTAGTGTGGATTACCATATACCCAGGGCCTGTAAATTAAATGCACCAGTGGGCCTGCAACACTTATTGTGCCACCCACTTAATTAGCACTTTAATACCTGTCCCAGGCCTGTCATTGCAGCCTGAATGCAGTGTCACATTGCCATGTCGACTTGGCATTTAAACCCCATTGCCAATCCTTAAAGTCCCCTTTTATTACATTTGTCACACCTAAGGTAGGCCCTAGGTAACTCATATGGCAGGGTGCTATGTAATTAAGAGTTTGGATATGTACTTTTAAGTTTTACATGTCCTGATAGTGAAAAACACCTAAATTCATTTTTCACTACTGGGAGACCTACACCTTCCATAGGATAATATTTTGGATTCCTAATTACATTTAATAAGCTGTAATTCCTACCTGAGAAGAGGTAGATGTGTCATGTTTGGTACCTATGAAATTGCAATGATAAACCTCCTTTAATTACACCCTTTATCCAAGCAAAAACATAATACATTAACCCATACTAAATGTATCCACCACCCCCGGAGTGAGGATGGAAGAGGAGGTATCCATTTCAACAAGAAAACAATTGTCTGCAACTCCAAAAACACAGCAAGCGATGACCCCAAAGTACTATCTTAATTCAAAAGTAACAATTATATGTTTTGTTTTTAGTCTTACAAATTTAACCCTTGGTATTACCATATTTTTGGTACACACCTCATGAGTAAAGTACAAATATCCACATGGTGTTCATAGCTGAAAGCTAAGTATTAGGGTCAGGCAAGAAGAGGATTAGATCTACTGGATGGGTCACACACAGTTTACTGCCTTTGCTATTTACCTTTCAATTCCACACCTGACCTATTTTGCTCTTAATCTCTACTCCCTTTAAGGTCCTACTGGCTCAAAATGTTTTCTAGGTAGGTCGCCATCCTCAAAATCAATTGTAAAATTGATGATTGTTCTTTTCTTTTTTCGAGAGGTAGGTGAAATGTGCTTAATGTTAGCCATGCTTGTATGTTCAGAGTGCGCAATACACAGTTTTGATCATCCCATGTTCAATGTTTTAGGCATACAATTCTACTCTGCGCAAATGTCTTAATTATATTTACAGAGACATGATGTTTCATACCAGTCCTTGCTAAAATACAGTCTGCTTATGGTTAATGAAGCCAAGAAATGTTTTGCCAAAGTCCCAAAACCAAACATTTTTCAAGCAATTTCAACTACAAACTAAACACAATTGTCTGGGAGTTTGAAACTAATTTGTGTTCCTTATTAATTTAGGAAGACAGAATTTATAGCATCGGCAAAGGATCTAATTTGGCTTTTTAGTCTCTGGAACTGAGAGCAAAATGTCCCTTCTATTTAGGATCATTAGTTATTCACTTTCAGAAAAATTCTCTGGCAGCCGATCTTCACCAAATGCCTTTCCTTTTATCAGTGGCGGCTCATCCGCTAGGGCAGAGGAGCGTCGCCCCACTGCTCTGTGAGCAGGTCAAAAAGGAAAAAATAAAATAACGCATTATTATCACTTTTTTCCGTGGCTCAGCTGGTTAGGGGTGGGGCTGGGCTGTTACAGAGGAGCTGGGGGAGGAGTGGTGAGCAGTCTCTTAAGTGCACATGAAGGTTTGGCTGGATGTCTTGGGCTGGCCAAACAGTCATGCGCGCTTTGCATGTTCTCCACCAGGCTGTATTGTACAGCCCTGGGTGGAGAACATGCACAGGCTCCCAGTCCCTCTCTGAACGCCAAACCACGGGGCTCAGACCAATCACAATGCTGCTGTAACACAGCATGTGATTAGCTAGGGGAGCCTGGTAGCATGTGTGCCTCCTGCCCCGGGAGTCCTGCAGCCGACTGAAGAGCCGAAGAGGCCCAAGAGGCGGCGGCGGCTGGCCTGCAGGTAAGAGATTTAAAAAAAAAATAATAATAATTCCCTCCCCCCACCCCACCCTGCCCCCACCGCCGTTAAGTAGCAGCCGCCACTGCCCTCTTTAGTTTCCTTAAGCTACTTTTAATTTTTGGATTCTGGAGGGTATAATTGTAACCAGAAATTGAGGGCCTGATTTATAAAGGTAAACTTCCACTTTTGTGTAAGTTTGATTGTTTGCTATTCACAAAGGGATTTACGAGAAGTATCTCTACAAGTGCGGAGTCTCTTCACATTAAAAGACCTATCTATTTATGTGCGGAGACTCTGCACTATTAAAGATACTACTCATAAATCCCCTTTTGGATAGCAAATAATCGTAAACTTACACAAAAGTGTAAGTTTACCATTGTGAATCAGGCCCAAAGAGACTGTTATGTATCAAACAAAGGATCAAAATGTTAACTGTTTCATTGGGTGTTGTTTTAGGATACCAGGTCACGATAATTGTATCCTTTATTTGGCAATACATAAATTATGCTTTCGAATATTTAAGGGTTTTCTCAGAATCATGACATATTTGAGGTGGATCCATTTGAGAGTCACAGATTCAAGACATTCAAAAGTTAGCTAGAATCCATGTACATAAACCATGCAATGCATGGACTGAACTAAAATTCGTAGTCAGAAATACACAAAAGTGGTGAAAGAAAGAATGGCAGATTATCAACACTGCACATAATGATCATATTCTCCTCAAAACGGTTCTCCTAAAACTGTAGCTCCTGATTTATAGTATTACGCTTGAGGTGTATCTGCACACGAATAAACATTGCACTGAGAAACCAGGATGTATCATAAATGAACCTGGCAGATTGTCTCCCCATACAATTTGATGTTTCAACCCCAGGGCACTTACTCACAGACACCCCAAATGTGAAGCCTGTTTTAGAATCCACCCTAAACATAAGGCATGCAGGAGAATATTTAACTTACTTCTTTTAATCCCAAATTTTCTTAGCGAGAAGCCTGAAACGACTTTGTTTAACCGAGTGATCGAAGGCATCATTGTGGCAGAGCTCTTCAGATAGCAAAAGAACCTAATGAAAAACAGATTAACAACCAATCAGAAGTTAAATATTTAAATCTGCCCTATCATGGTCTAAAGTCATCATGTGTGGTTTTTCACAGTTTAACCAGCTGAGCCATCTGAAATGACTCAGTTGCTGCTCCTTTGATGAATGTAGACAACCCACAGAAGAACCTGCAAGGCATTTAAAAGGGAAGTGGACATTGTCAAAGCCTCCCCGGGATGTTATTGAGTATAAAACGTCCACTCCACTCCTACATTAAATCATGACTGCTCTGACTGGATCCTCCTGTTGCTTCCTCTTCCCCTCTCAGGGTTTTCTGTCTCCAATCCAAACTCCTCTCTCAACTCTCAGTTTAGAAAATAGTTTAAGAGGTCTGGCTTTCAGCACCTTTTGAGGTCTGGGGACCTAGCAGAGGCAGTCCAGTGGTCCAAAGTCTTCCTTTGCTCTTATTGGACAGGTTTCAGTCACCGAGGACACAAAGGTAGCTCCTATGTGCCTGTACTTTTGTGGTTGCCAGAAGTGATCATGTTTTTAACATGCCATTTATGGCCCCTGCGTTGATGGCCCCATAGAAGACCCAGAATAGACTGCAAGCCCATGGAGAATGCACAAGCAAATATTTGACGCATAAGCTGCTTGCCTTCAAACCCATTATGAACATGGTTTATATGGGCAGTTCACAGCTGCAGGAATGGAGAGAAATAAGAATTTTGACAATAAAGTTTAATGCATATCTGAAGTTGATGCTTCAACAATGCAACTGCAAAGTGAGTGGTATTTTGTCTTGTATAGCTTCAGTGTTTCTCTAAGTTCATGCAGGTTGTCTGTGAGCCATGTCAGGCTGGGTGTGATAACAGATTGTTCCACTGGGAGGAGTTCTATTGGTGAAAGTTGAGAATCATTAGTATTGAATGTTTTATTGGCACTGATAGACGCTCACTATTTACACACTGGAAGGACTGACTACTTTTTGGTCTCTCCCTCCTCTGAGTGAGTCTTTATGATCTCTTCCTTCTTTTCTTGGAGGCGTTCTTTGCATCTCTTGCGAGCCTCCTTAGTCTTCGACCTGCAAACTTCAGCCTGGTCAGACAAGAGTTGCATGCGGGCTTGGTCTGCCTTCAGTTTGTGACTGTGCTACATGCAATTGTTTTTGAACACATTACCCTTGACTTTCAGATAAAGACTGTGGTACAAGTGTCGGTCAATCTTTTGTGACTCATTGTATCTTCAGAGAAGACGGCGCAGGATTCTTATTCTAATCATCCATGAGAGCTTCTCTGGCATACGTACATTGGCAGTACTCTCTCTTACCAATGCCCATGTGCCTTCTCTTTCTGCGAACAAGCGTGTTCCTTCTGCAGCAGGCACAAGAGTGAACAGGTCCAGGCGTGTGGATAATCAGACCATATTTCACCAGCTTTCTGATTTGCTGGTTAGTTTGCATTGGCAATCTTATTTGTTTCATTAGGATCCAGCCATACTTTTTCTTGCCACAGCGCTAGATGCTGGAGGCAAGCTCCTTCTGAAGCCGAAGAATACTCATGGCAGCTGCCCGGCCGAAGAACGAAAATTGAGAATCGGCTGAGGTAACATCTATGTTCCTGGTGGTGTGTCTGCGAAAGTGCCTTGTATAGCTGGCGAACGTATAAAGAAACCTACATGCAGGGTCTGCGGAGTCTATTTACAGCTGCAGCCTGTGCTACCTGCAACAGAGCTCATCTTGGATTCCAGACAGCCAGATCGACCATGTTTCCCATTGAGCATCCCAATACTCAATTTCTAAGGGACAGGATCACCATTACTATGAAAAGATGAGCATGAATAATGCACAGGGTAATTCAGGATGAAAATCTTAGAAACGTGCCGTGCTGAAACATAGCTTATATGGGTAGTAGATTTGCAGGTTTCATGCAAATCTATCCACAAGTTCAAAAGTTAATAGCATTACTACATAGTGGTGATCACCACTGTATATTATATATAGACAGACGGATAGACAGATAATGTTTTACTTTCTGTTGTCAGCAGTCCAGTCTTCTGTGACAAATGTGAAGTACTGGCAGCGAGGATGGTTGCTGCAGATGAGCTGGCAGTACTCCGCATCAGGAGCCAGAACCTGCTCAAAGTCATTGCCAGGAAAATCAACATTGGGAATGAGATATTCAGGACATGCAGAATCACCTGAGTAGGGAGATAAGGAGAAGAGAAGAATGCATTTTAATCAAACACTACCTTCCATTTCACCAATATAACTGTCAACCTTCCACTCTGCTGCTTCTGTGAGTGACAATTCGTTGGAAGTGGACAGCATGACATGCCCTTACCCCACACACCTATAGTGTCAGGCTTGATATTTGGAGTCACTGAAAAGGACCCTTGACTGACTCCAGTGAGTGCTGGTTGAGGAGGCAGGAAACCACAATCCGAAACAGATCTGCATATGCTGCAGCCAGCCCCAAAAATATCTAAACTAAAATCCGGATACACTTTAACAATATACAAACCAACTAAAGCCGCAAGATGAAAATCCACTCCCACTAATTAAAATTACTTTAAGACAGAATTTGTTTTGACTAATTTTGCAATGCAATTGAACTGAAAATTGAGGTAAATTGGCAGGGTGGTAGAAATGTTTGTGAGTTGTGGCCCGTCTAATTAAAGTGGGGTTATTTTGCTGTTTTTGGATGTTTTATAAATAAACCAAAGAACATCTACTACATGGCCCGTCCCCACCTCAGCATCAGGTGACTGAAGGCAAGTAGAAGACATGAAAGCTAGCAGAGGGTGGCCTGAGGGTGACATGAGGGAAGGTAGATTGAGACGATAGGGCAGGCAAAGCGACATGTGGGGAGGTGGAATGAGACATGAGAGAAGACAGAGGAAGACATCAGAGAAAGAGGAATGAAACATGAGGGTAGGCAGAGGAAAGCACAACTATGGTAGAGGAAACATGAGGGTAGGCAGAGGGAGATTTGGGAGATATGACGGAAGCTGTGAGGAGAGGAGAGGGCAGGCACAGTAAGACACGAGGGAAGGATATATGAATGAAGGCAGAAGGAGGCAAGAAGAAAGGCAGTAGGAGACATGAGGGCAGGAAGAAGAAGGCATGAAGCACAGCAGAGGCAGGCATGAGAGACAGCTGATGGTGGCATAGGATGGAGACAAGAGGGCAAGCAGTGCAAGACATGATGGAGAGATGGCAGAAGAAGACCATGAGATCAAATCAGCATGAGTAGTGATAGCAAGCAGGGGAACGGAGTGATGGCAGAGACAGTGGGAGCTGTAGAGAGAGGAGAGATAATGTAAGAGCAAGCAGAGGGAAATACTTTGGGTCAACAGCACAACTGAGGGCAAACAAAGACTGAAAGCAGGCACAGAAACGAAGAGGAGTCATGGAAATGGGTCAGAGGGTTAGGCAGAAGTAGAAACAGTAATGGAAGACAAAGCGGGTGAGTCATTGGGGGCAGACAGAGGAAGAAGTGCTTAAAAAGCAAGTGTTGGTTGAAAGCAGAGAGATCAGGCAGATGAATGAATATGGGAATATTAGTCTATGTTGGAAGTCATTAATGTAATTCTTAAATCTCCTACGTGGGATGCCTCCAAGCCAAGACACATCTCTTCCAGGTCATCCGATTTGAGTTTTTGTCCACCACCTATCTATCTGTAGGTGGCCTACTCCTACAGGCACAATTCATGTCTGTTCCATGATACCCACAGTACATACACTTACCTTATTCCTTACAGTACTCTTTCCATCTGCCTCAATGTAGCAGCTTTTTGCTCACTCCATTTGTCCTTCTCAGACAACAAACCTTAAAACCCAACCAACTGGATATCCATCCTCCTCCCTCAACCTCTTGTTCCTCCCAGCATCTGCCAAAGAAACCACCCTTTTCTTCTATGGTCACCCCACCCTGTTGTCCTGTACTGTGAGACCTCCACTGTGTCCTTCTGACTGCGCGTCAGTCGACCCATCAACTGGGTGCTTCCACTGCTAGTGCTCAAGAGGTAGATTTTGCCGCCAGGAACCCACCTGAGAGGCTGGAAAATAGTACGGAAGTGGGTTCCAAAGTGAGGGCAATGAAGTATTTGAGGACGAGTGTTTGTGTGCACATGAAATGAGGCACAATCGCTGTGGTTGTGTGACTGGCCTTGCTAGGGGGTCAAGTAGGATGGCCATAAATGGAACTGCATCCATGGCCAGTGCTCACCTCACTTCCAAGTGGGCCTGGCAGTGGAATTTCACATTGCTTTCAAAGTTTTTAATGACCCTTTAGCTGGAGATGAAGTCAACATTGTGCATGGGCAGGCAGGGGGTCTTTGGGATCTGTTGGCCAGAAAACAAGAGCAAGAGGCTTGATTGGGGACCGTCTGGTCTGAAAAGAGAAGAAAGTTTTGAGTTGTGTCTTGTGACTGTGGGGTTGGAGAAGTATGCAATGGAGCCATCAAGAGAGGACTGATTTGTCATTAGGAGGAGATGTGAGATCAGATAGTGCTTTAAATGTCTGAAATTACTGTTTAGTGTATGTTGTAGTTTCAAACATAATGTGGCAGAGGATGAGGAAAAGAAATTCAATTCATACCATGAAGCAAAAGTACTGTGTGACCATAAACATCACACTGGCTAACCCAGGAATATTTTTTGCATTGATTTCTACACACTAATTTCACAGAAGCAACCTGACTATTGTCCAATACTTACAAGTGCTGTCATAGCAGTCCCTCGGGCTGAACCCAGACACAACATTGCCAAGGATATTAATGACTGGTGGAGATGGCAGCTTCGTAGCGAATTTCTGGAAGCACATCTTACTGGAATTGAAAGGCAGAGCATTGTCATTAAAGTTACTGCTTTATTGATATCACAGAGCTTTTTCATAAACACCCAAAATAATGGTTATCCCAGAACTTTCTCATTAAATACACAGCCTTGCTGATACCACAGTGTGTTTTAATTAATTATGCGTCCTTCTTGGTAGGCTGTACTATGCTGCAGTGCATATCGTAAGCATAAAACACTGGTCCCGCTTTAATAAAAACAAATGAGCTTTCCCCAGGTAAAGCTATCTTTGCTATGCTCAATGGCCCAAGCCGCCCCCTCGGCCATTCAATCCATGCCCTGTCTTCATCCTTTTGCAACTGAAACTCCTAGGGACGGACACAAAGAAGGTATTAGAGTAGCAGTGTTGATCGCTAAGGGCCCTTCCTCACCAGAGAAGCAGCTCCCATGGGCATAGAGGAGTGGTAGGATCCTGGAGTAGGTGGCATGACCATGGGCAACTGCTGTGGCTCTGCGATTCTGATTTGATACATCTTTAGAAAAGACTCCGAACAAAATCCACTGCTCATGTGATTTAGGGTCGGCGGTGTATATGCAAAATCATACAATTTGTTTAATAAAATTTGCTACATTTTGTGGAAATTACACAAGTGGGGCAAAATTTCATTTGGCTGCTTCCATGCGTGAAATTTTCAAATGAGGACATAACTCGCTGGAAGAAGACATGAAAGACAATGTCAGGACAATGGTGTGAGCAAAATATATCACTTGGTGAGACATTTTCTAATCAATCCAGTCTCCCATAAAGAAACAATTTCACAACATTGCATAATGCAAACATTTAGAAATTTCACAAGCTTGACTTTTAGCTCAGATGAAGTTGGCGGTAGTCTTGTGTAGTTTGTTTCCAAACAAACTAACTGCACAAGACTCCCAATGACCAGTGTCCCTACTGCACTAATTAGATGTTGATTTTGATCAGGGATGCTTTCAACAGGGATCGTTTCACAGGGATTTGATTTGAATTCTATCAAGAATGAGTGACCATTGTCATACACTTATATGTATTGTCTCAACTTGTAATAATAAGAGAACAAATTATAAATAACCGTCCTTTACCTTTTATCCTGATGAAGGCTTCCTATTGATCTATGTACATGAGCCAAAATGCTATTGCCGCCTAATACACACAAACGCATGTACATATATTATTTATGATTCAATAAATGCAAAGATTTCCTATCATAGATTAAGAGTTAGTTTCACACTAAGTGACTGGAAGATCATCTAAGTGTATGACTTGAATATGCAACAGTCTCTTAGCATATGCTCAATCGGATCTAAAATTCTGTATTATATAATGATGGTAAAGCATCATTCCATGTTTTAATCCTATCTTTCTGGCTCATATTTTATTATACAAGACGTTTATGATTAAATAGAACATTATAAAATAGCCTTCATCTATAAGATTTCATAAAGATTTTTCATGACCAATTGATTATATATCTTTGTTAAGGACCTCATTGGGAGTTTGTTCTATAGGGTACTCCATGGTAAACATGACAATATACCTGGTCCTGCAAACCCTTAGTTCACCTGCCTCACTTTGCAGCAGCCAGACCTGTGGTTTTCTGTCGACAAGCATCCATAGGGCAGTCAGTGGAAGGCATTACATCACAAATCCTATCTCGGGTGGGTGATGTAATGTCTTTTTCTGTCTGTCACAACCAGGAAAAACCTGTAGCCCAAAAAGTTGGTTCTCTCCCCAGCACAGATCCACTGTAATGCAAGGTGGATCAGATATGTACGAGGCCATAGGGCAATGGCTTGTTAGCATAATATAATTTAAAGTTCAGAATTCTACAACCACAGACTTCCATTTGCTGGAATGAACAAAAGCAGGTATATTAGTTTGAAAAGAAAACCACAATCTACAACACCAGTGATCTACAGACAACATGTATTAGAATGTCCTGTGAACTAAGAGCTGTTTCCCTCTGTAGGTTGATGATTCGTGATGGTTAAGTAAAGCACTCCAAATGTTGATGGGTATACATTTGTGATTGCATATATTGTTTGGTTTTGTGGAGCCTCTTTCTATATTTGGTACCACTGTGCCTGTGGCAAATCTTCTAAAGTTCATATGTGAACAGGTGTGAGACTGAATTATAGCCTGTCAAATTGTTCTACAATACACAATATTGTTCCACAATAATACCATGCCACTGTGTACCTACCGCAGTTCTGGAGCTCGATTATACTGCTCTGTAACATAGGTGAAGAACTGACAGTCAGGGGAGTCGGTGCATGAATACTGGCACTCAGTGGGGTTTTCTCGGATGAGAGCCCTAATGTCGCTGCCAAGAAAATCAACGTCTTTGTAGGTTTTCATGAAACAACCTTAAAGTAAGCAGAACAAAGTATATTATACAAAGAGCTCACCTAATGTTTAATATTACTTAAAAAGTAGATTACAATGGAACTGGCACATAGAATATTTTCTATTTTATATGGATTCTTGTAGTCAGTTCCTTAACCAAGGTATACCCAATAAAATAACCGGACTCTCTTAAAGCAAACAATGCCAGGGTAACGCAAGTGACCAAATGCAGTGATAGGAGTACCAGACAGCATGGTACCATCAATTCTATCTCTGCAACATAAAACTTGACCTATATGAAGCAGACTTCATAAAAAACTGAAGCAGCCCTGGTCCTGCATCCTTCGGCAGGTTCTTGTGATCCAATATGGCTACCCTGAAGAAGTATTACACTCCACACCCAGCTCATCATTGGTCTGAGGAAACAGGACCACTTTACCCTTTAAGGAAAAATTATGCTTTCTCTACAATCCAGAAAGATTTTTAAGATCTACAGAACCATTTACAACTCAGTAATTGTCAACATGTTGTTCGACCTGGTAACAAAATTTCCCATTTCCAACAGAAAAATGCAACATACAAAGCGGCGTAAGTGCTTGGTATTCACAAAAAATAGTGACTTTATTTATTCTATGTAGGCACATTGTATGCAGTGCGAATAGCATGCATGCCTTAGGTTAGGACATTTGTGGAATTTCACTGCCTTTAAGAGTTCCAGATCCATACACCAATTCATTTATTTCAAACGCAATTAGGAACTCTTTTCTGCCAGCCCTATGGCATACGCAATTGGATCTACTGGATTTCAAGATACGTGACGGAAATACATTACACTTGCTTGTGAACACCCACAAACGTATGATTTAATGAATGTGTGACTACATTCTGAATGCATTTCTTGGGATCACTGACAGAATAACAGAAATATCATGTGGCCTTAACGTGTCAAAAATATCAAGTACCACAATATAGAGAAGGTACGGGCAAATAGTTAAGTATAGATTTACTATTCTTAACCCCAAATCCATGTACCTTGAAGATAAATATATCGTCCAGGTACATCTATGTGGAGTTATATTTAGTAAACCTTTGTTTAGCTGTGGAGACTTACCGTCACAATACTGGTGCACTCGATATTCTGGACATGATCTTTTGGTCCAGGATATTTCTGTTTCGGATATTCTGTCTAAATACCTTTCCTTGTTCACTCCTCTAAACGTAATCGGAGTTAAAAACTAAGTGTATGTAGAGTAAGAATGAGCTTGTATACTATAAAGTAGTTATTAAACGTACGTAAAAGCATTCACCATGCTTCATTGCTACAGAATACTGCATAAAGTATGTGTTTGCTATTAATGACCTTTCCAGTTGCAAGTCTGTCAGAAGAAAAAGGGGGGTGGGATCAAGCCAACATGAATAATGTTTACATTTACATATAGTTCCTGCAGACATTTATATATTAATTTCTTTTTATGGGTTCCTAAGGCAAAAATATCGGTACTGCCTAAAGGTCCCTCTGTGAAAGGGTGTTCGACCTTTCAGCCTTAATGTTGTCTTCTCCCAAACGTTTTTTGCCTGCTTGCCTCCAATTTTGCTGGATTTTTGCTTGTGCTGGCCTTAGGGCTCTGCGCACTTTGCCACTGCTATATCAGTGCTTAAGTGCTTGTGCTCACTCCCCTAAACATGGTTTGATTGACATATACCTGTTTGGCATGTTTAATTTACTTGTAAGGCCTTGTAAAGTGGTATACTCTAAATTAAATGCTACCATTGGGCATGCAGAACTTATTGTGCCACCCACTTAAATAGCCCTTTAAACAGTTCTCACCTGATGCCATTGCAGCCTGAATGCAGTGCCACAGTGCCATGTTGACTTAGCATTTTTAAACCCCTTGCCAAGTCTTAAAGTCCCCTTTTATTACATATGTCAACCCTAGGGGGAGCCCTAGGTAGCACATATGGTAGGGTGCTGTGTAGTTAAAAGGTTAGACATGTACTTTTAAATTTTACATGTCCTGGTAGTGTAAAACTCCCAAATTCGTTTTTCACTACTGTGAGGCTTACCCCTCCCATAGGATAATATAGGGGATTCCTTATTACATTTAATAAGCTGTAATTCTTAATTAAGAGGTAGATCTGTCACGTTTGGTACCTATGGAATTGTAATGATAAACCCTCTTTAATGGTAAAGTCGGATTTTTCATTACAATTTTGAAAATGCCACTTTTAGAAAGTTGGCATTTTCCTGCACTTAGACCTTTGTGCCTGCAGCCTGTCTTGAGTCACATGACTGGGTGTAGCTGACAGTTAGACTTTGTGAATTCCTCACATTCAGTCACACAATAGTGGCATTAACCGTGAATCAATGGGCCATCACTGACAGGATTGGGGGGCAGAGCTGAGCACAGCCCACTTGCACCTGAATATACTGTGTCCTGTCTCCTCATAATAAGCTGAACAGCCCTATATTGGCACTGCAATTAGCTTGGAGCCAGGGTAGTGGAGGCAGGAAATTCCATGCACTTCAAAGAACCTTTCCAGAAGCTTCTCCCACCTTCTAGAAGCAGGGTACCAGCGCATAAACTACTGGACCTGCGATGGGGCTTAGAGGACTGCCTGCTTCTGTGACCTGCTGTGCACTCTGCCAGACTGCTGCTTGGAGCCTGCTTTGAACCCTCAGAGGCCAGCCCTGCTGTTGAGCCCTGCATCTTCACCCAGGATTGCCAGAAGTGCCTCCAAGGGCTAGTTTGCTGACCTCCTGTTCAGAGCCACAGGGACATAACTGGCTCCAACCATCTTGAACCCGCACCTGGATCCCGCCTGAATGAGTCCTGAACTCCCAAGAGGTCTCCGTCCACTCATGGACCCTTGGTTGTGGTGCTAAATCTGCCAAGATGGCCATTTTCCAAAACGTAGGACAGACAAAATTTGGCCAAAACGTTTTGAGAAACATGAGGAGACCGGGACCAACCTGCTCGCATAGCCGCCCAACATGCATTGCCGGTCAGATTGACTTTGCCGCTTCTCCCGCTACCTTCTTCTCTGCTAAAGCAAATCCATTTCAGTGGGTCCTTCGCCAAAGGGGGATCGACCTCGTGGAACAGACTGTCTTCAACTACAGCCTCCTGCTTCATCCCGCTGGAGATTTTCAACTTCCATTTCGACGGCTAAATCTGAAGGTAAAAATTCTCTCTGCGACTTCACTCTACAGCCACCTGACAAAGACGCTCCCTTTTTGGACACTCCTGCAGCCTTGCTGAACTTCTACCTTCTCAGACACTTTTCTTTCCAAAGTCCGAAGGTAAGCGCTGACTGGGCACAACCCACTTCTAGTATTCGAACAGCACCCCATCGCAGTTGGCCTGATCTTTAGACTTTGACCAGGTCTCGCATGACTAGATGTCTGTGGTTGACTCTTTGATGTTTTAGGCATTAGATTGCACTCAAAACATAAAAAATTGATAATGTTGGTCCTACTGATAGGACATTTGTCATTTTGGTGTCAAATACTTTATTTTAATTGTTTTTCTAAATTGGTTTGTGATTTTTCTTGTGTTGGGTTTTCACTTTATTACTGTTTGTGTGCTGCATAAATACTTTACACATGGCCTCCAAGTTAAGCCTGACTGCTTTTAGTGCCAAGCTACCCAGGATTAGGCACAGGTCAATTTAGGGACTTTTTTGTAGTTCACCCTGCAAGGGATTGTGGCTGTTGCTTGACCAGGACTCACAACCTAGTCAATCAACAACACAATTTTTCACAAAGGGTTGTCTAAGGCAAACAAGAATGAAATCCAAGGTTGTGTTGAGAAGGTTGGACAACAGATATGCCTTTGGTGGTGTAAAAACAATAAAGAAGTTGGAGATCTCTGTGACGTATGGAGGTGAAACTTATATTTTGAAAATTAACCAAATGTAAAAAATTACTGACACCATGTACTCAGAAAACTCGGGCCAATTATTGTGCTTAAGACTGATCGATGAATTGATGTTGCTTTACAAGGTATGTTTGAAACATCAAGAATGAAAAATAAAATAAAGAATCAAGAATTAAGGAATACAACTCAGTCTAGAAGTTTCAGTTTTTTAACATATTGATGGAAATAGCAATATGTGTACTGAAACACAAAATTCATGGACAAAAAAGAAAAAGAATGAAACAAATGAATATAAAGTATTGTTAAACATCTATCTAAGATCGTGTGTTTAGAAAATATGTTTGCTATGCACATAAAAAAACAACGTTATCAAATATATAACAATTGTACAAACTGTTTTCAGACTATAACCTCATAAGGATGAACAGTGATGGCACTGAAGTTGTTACTATACTCACGCTTCTCAGATTTCCATCCTTCATCTAATAATCAAATAAAAACAGATTGGACAGAGGATTTCAAGGGGAAACGTTCATTAATACAATACGTACTATGTTTGTTTGGGTCAACTGTGGATAAACGAAACCCAGACACAGCATTTGCCAAAGTGTTTCTCTTTAATGGAAGTCCATTGCTCGTGTATTTCAGAAAACAGGAATAGCTGCAAAGAAAGAAATGAAAAATGAAATATTGAGAGAACTGTAGTCCTAAAATCAAGCACTTTGTTAATATGTGCACTTGAGTCAATTCATGTTTACTACGATACAACCCCTAACATTCTTAAGCTCAATCATATTGACAGTACATACATTAAAAAACAATTAAAATGACAAGATATGTAGTTTTCAACTGTCTAACTATAGTGTGAAGATAAATTCTTTCCAATGTTGTCGGCCTGTTTATGGATGGTCTTGTTTGGTTGCGTGTATCAGAGATCGTGAGTAGGTTTGTGCATGTTTGCCTATGTGAGCTGCGTAAGTAGCTCCATGAACGAGTGCAGGAAGTGAATTGGGGTGCCGTTTGTATTTCGTCACGGAGTACTCTGTGCATAAGTGGTCATCTATGCGTCTGGATGGAGTGTTATGGCGTGCATGTGACAGTTGTATGAATGGTGTGTTAGGGTTTTCATGTGACAAAGTGGGTCTCGGTTTAATTGTTTTATGTTTAGAACAGACATTATCATTTTAAACAAAGTGCAGCCAAAGAGGTTACACACAGTGTATCCCAAAGGGGATTCATAAATTAAAGTGCCTGATGGACCACACACACATTATCAACTTACAATTATACATCTATTTGCACTGAACTATGTGCAGAACTTATGCATGTATCCTGTGCCCCTTCAACACGTACACCGAATTGAGCCTGGGTACCATGAGTCGCACACCCAGACATGAGCACAGTGGAATAATGTGCCGCAGAACTAATCAAACTCCAATGCATCATAAGATTATACACATATTTTGCAATTAACTGTGTATGACACTTACCTATACCCTGGGCTTCCTCACCCTTGTACACAGCTGAACTTGGGCATGTGAAGTGGCACTTCAGACTTCACTGAAGTTAAATACACTTCATGACCACCCTCTGAGCTCCAAAGAGTATTCACATCCACAAACATTTAATTGCTGTAGGTAAACAGCACCCAAACCGCCGAGTCAGAGGTCTGCAAACAGAATGTCTAACAACCTCACGCAAATGATCTCCTGCATCAATCTAGAAACTCAGTCCATAATAGAGGCAGCAAAAGCAGACTTACCGGCCATGGCAATCTCTTGGTAAGCCAATAAAAGGACCACAGCCTCACAGGGGGCAATCACTCTTAACAGACATAGTTCTGGACGTTCCTCCAATGTTCTAGCCGATCAAGATTAGATTAATTTCTCAATAGCTCCACACCACTGGGCATTCCCACACTATATGGATGTGGTTTCCCTCTTCTGGGCGATAGTTGGGCCAAAATACAGCTATAAATCATACAAAATATGGGAGTTGCCTTGTAAGTGCAATGAAGAAAATAAAATTGCAGCAGTTTGACCCTGGCATTCGGAGATACCTCCAGCAAACAGCCCGCCAACGTACTCCAATCGTCATCTCAACTCTCTCAAGGTCCCTAGACCACAGGGTTCTAATCCCACGCAGTGACACCTTGCCTATGTGTAAGCTTTCCCAATACAGCAAAGTAAAATGGATGTATGAGATTGCAACGCAAACTATTACAACGCATACCTTTACAACGTGGTTTTTACAACGCAACTTCCATTACAATGCATGCCAATGCAACGCAAGCCATTACAATGCATGTTCCATTACTACGAAAATAACTATTCTAACACCGCCAAGTGCTCACCTCAGGGAAGGTGCTGGTCAGTGAGGGATATGCGTTGTAATGGCATGTGTTGTAATGGCATGCATTGTAATGGAAATCGCGTTGTATTGACCGCGTTGTAAAGGCATTGCGTTGTAATGCCTGAGTTCTAATGGATGTTTCTCAAGTAAAAGCCTTCCTTCTGATCCCTGGTGTCAAGTAAGGTGAACGTTCCCATGTATTTCAGCTTCCCACGTTCTGCAGTAAGTCATCAAAGGAGCCTCCTGGATGTGGAGAATTTATGCCACGAACTGTGCAATAGATATATGTTTGGACTTAATATCAAATGGGTGGAGACTGCAGGATTCATACAGGTCACCCACAGTGGTGGTCGCAGCTCTAAGCCTCACTGCTGCACCGATATGCTTGCACGCCTCTATAAATCTGGGCTACCACCGAACAGGATATCAGGAGCACGCCCATCCTGTTCAGATACCTAGCACCACAGTCATGTGCCATTTTTTGTAGTCGGCAGAAATGAAGCTTCAGGCACCTGCAGGCTCCAATAGAGACTTGGACCACAATTCAGTCGAGGTACACAGTCACCGGTGATTTATCTTCTACTGCTCATCTAGGTACACATTGAAGCTGTGAAACTATGTAATGAATCCTAAATTCTGTTAATCCCTGGTGCCCCTCAGTCAGAGGGAGTCTTAGTTTGTACAAGGCACCCCATCTACAGCTATGTTTCCAGTGACAAGTTCTGATCCTGGGGATGGCGGGCAGAGCTGCCCGCCATGCTGTAAACACCATTTTCGAAGCTCTCCTTGCTCGACCCGGGGCCTCCCCAGTAGAACTGCCATCCACAGAGTGGGAGTGGTTCCCCCATGCCTTGTGACCAAGAGGGAGGCGGCAGACTGCTCTGCAGTGGAGGCACCACTTAGATTGCTGCCTTAAAACCATGGCATGCAGATGACCGCGTCCTTTCAAGTTGGTGCCAGAAGGAAGCTGCGGCTGTGCTGCAAAGGGTGGCCTATTGCTGTTACCCGATGGGAATCACGAGACTGCAGCCTTGAATGCGGCCTCACCCCCTTGGCATGGGGCTGCAGGGGCCACTTGCTCTGTTCCCTTCCTATTACCTGCAGAGGACCAGCTGATTGTCCCAGGGAGCGGAGGATGCTAATACCCTTGAACATCACTCCTGGACTCATGGAGCACACTAATAAGACCAAGGATGAACCCCCCCCACAACAGCCTCCTGACAAGGGACACCAGTCCCCCCCCTCCTACACATGCAGCAGATGTGGCTGTAACTCCACCACAGGGGGACAAACAAGATGCTATACTCACAGCCATTAACTCTATCAGAGAGGCGCAGGAGGCCAAGATTGATTCAGTGGTGGTAGATCTTCGTTTACTCAGAGAAGATCATGGAAAATTTGCAGAGCAGACCGAATGCACACAGTGAAAACTACTATAGCCGACCTAGCCCTAGTTACAAAAAATCATTCATCTACATTGCACGATATGTCTGATTAGATCCGAAAACTGGAGGCCAGAATTAAAGACCAAGTGGGCAGGGCCCGGCGTATTAATATAAGAACAGTATGTCTCCCTGAACGCATCGAGGGTGACTCCATGATTTCCTGTCTTGAGTATTGGCTACAAGAGGTGGTAGCCCAGGAAGGTCTGTTCAAAATGTATGCACTGGAGTGGACATACAGAGTAGCGTCCAGATTTCCCCTATGCCAGGTGTGCTACCTCGGACCATGGTTGCCTGGCTTCATTACTGTGACCAAGATTATCTACTGCAACAGGCTTGCATTGCGGACCCCTTCCAAGTGGAAAGTACAAAAGTCTCACTTTTTCTGGACATCACAGTAGCTGTCAGGGCTTCCTATGGTTTCCTTTATACCCATCAAAGAGAGGCTGTGAGATCTGGCTATTCCATATGCTTTGTTCCTGCCAAGCTCCACGTACAAAAGAATGAAAAGTATTTTTTATTTTTTAAACCCAGACTGCAGCATAGGAATGGCTTCACACCCAGGCGCCCCAATGCCTTCCAGACCATCGCAAGGCATCCCCATATTGTGGAGATTCAAATGGTCTCCCTCCATGAGAAGGAAAACCGTGGACCCAATGAAACAGGCTCTGCACTGATGGGGCACAGCGAGGGAGACCAGTTGAGAGCAGTCCCTTTGGATGTGGACTCTGGGTCTGGTGTGGACAGTATCCCTGGTTCTAGGGCCTTTCTGCCTGAGATTCAACCTAAATCGGTGGGTGACATTATTTGACAGTACAATATTCCTGGCTGGCCTGCTGGGGAGGAGTAAGCTGAGCTCAGGAGATCTGCTGGAGAGACCCCTCCTAATATCTGCGACACACCAACTGAAATGCCTTCTCCAAGGCTTGTTTATGTGTGGGCCCTGGGGACGGGTGGGGAAGCACTCAAACTCTAGACCCCAGCACTAAGAGGGTTTACTCCCCCTCACCTAATCTCAATTGACAGTCCGATCAGATCTCACTAGGGAGGAGTTAATGCTATGGTTTATTATTGTTTTGATGGAGTGTTATGGCACGACTGTCCAGGGAGGCTTAGCTGGGGTTTGTTTATGAGTTCATCCCCAAGTTGGGGGAACTGTTGAAATTTTTCCATTTATCATATAATGGGGTGTTTGCTTTATTCCTACACACACATGTCCTTCTGGAGGGATGTATGGAGTGGACCACATGGTGGGAAACAACTTACTCTGACTCTAGCCCCTTTGGCTGGAACTACTTCCACTGTAGGGGTGCTCACCTGGTATTCCTCTATCAAGAGACATATGGTCCATATCTTAAATGATGAAGGGTACAAATAGCCTTCCTCTAGGAGACACTTAACAAAAGAGGAGGGCCTGGTGCTGCAGAAGTGCTGGAGGGGGAAAATCTTAGCTACCACATATTCAGCACTCGCCAAGGGGTGCTGGCTTGGATACTTTCCGGGACCCTGTTCTTCTCACAGATATTGATCATTGACCCAGAAGACAGATGTGATATTTGCAGGCAAATTAAATGGTAAAGACATAGCCCTACCGAACATTTATGCTCCTAATGTAGGCCAGCCATCTTTCTCCAACGTCCCTCCTCACGTGTATACACCACTACCCTATATTACTCAGAGGAGATCTCAACTGTGTGGCTGATGTAATTTTAGAACACATTCCACACTACCTACATACCCTCCCAGATACATAAGACAGCCCAATTGTTTCGAGACTGGATCAACAATTGGGGATTTGATGATACCTGGAGAATCTTATAGGCTGAGGGTGGAGTTTATTTCTTTTACTTGAGTATACATAAATTATTATTACACCTAGATATTTTCGTATGTTCTACCAACATATAGTCGAGAACCAAAAGAGCAGCATATCTGGCAAAAACTCACTCCGACCATAACTCGCTATTGTGGACTCTTGACTGGAAGATGTCCAGACCCAGCATTCCGACCTCGAGACTACCACATTGGACGACCTGGTCTTCAGATTTGCACAGGGGGACACGATCTGTAATTACTTTAGGGAGAACATGGGGGCTGCTTTTTCTTTACTAACAGAATTGGAGGCATTTAAATTAGTAGCGTGCGGTCACTGCATATAGGCAGTGGTGGGGACTCGGGCCCAGCTTCATGCTGAGATTGCATTCCAGGAGCACCTCTTTAACGTCATTAGAGCTACCAAATGACGAAACACAGGCATCTCAAGACAGACTATGAGCAGAAAGGGAGAAATTCCTCAAGTCAGAGGAATGATTACAGGCATTCAAGTACCGAGCATGCATAACAAGAGCACATGCGGAACGTGACAAGACTGGTAGAATGATGACGTGGCTCACTAACTCAGATAAAAGGGGTTCCCAAGTACTGCAAATGTGCAGCACAGAGGGCAAACTTCTGTATAGTCAGGCAGAAATCAATGAGGCCTTCACGGTCTATTACTCTAATCTCTTTGGGTGGTTGCAGGTGGCCCCCATAAAACCCCTACATGATTACGTTTTGCCAGCACACAAATAAAAGCTGCCACCGATGGCAGCTGCAACCCTGGGCAGTGATAGCATGGTTCAAGAAATGAGTGAGCGATTAGAGCCCTGGATAGGGAAAAGATACCAGGTTTGGATGGTCTACCCCAAGAATTTTATTCAACATATCTTGACATGCTTGCCTCTATCCTGAGATCACTACATAATGCGGTCAGGGCAAAAGAGGGGGGTTACTTCCACCAACTATGGAAGAGGCCCTATTGGTGGCCCTCCTTAAAAAAAAAAAAGACGGGGATCAGGTAACCTCCTACAGACCACTTTCCATACTAAACATGGACTATAAAATCCTTGTCACTAGGCTACTCCCCCACCTGGGTGAGCTCATCCATACTGATCAAGTGGGTTTTATACCCAAACGTAGCATGGTTCTTAATGTCCAGCAACCACTCCAAGTCATTCATACTCTATTGGTCGACTATCCTAAAGCACTAGCAACACTATTGATATGGAGAAAGCTTTTGATTCTTTACATTGGGACTTTCTATATGCTACTGTGGCCAGCATGGGACAGAGGAGCAGTTTTCTCAACTGGACATGACTCCTGTACTCTGCTCAGAGGGCTCAAATCCGATTGGGTGTGGGGGAGGGGTATATCTGCACCCTGTAGGATTGAGCGTGGTACCAGACAGGGTTGCAAGCTGTCGCCGGTGTTCTGTGATATATCTGTAGAACCACTGGCACTTACGCTCTGCACTGACCACCATTGCCATGGATTAATGATTAATAATTGTCCCCTTTCTAACTCTCTCTATGTGAACGATTACTTGCTGTATCTCAGAGGGGAACGCTCCGACATGAAGAGTGCGTTTCGTGCTCTTGAGGATTTTAGCCAACTGTTGCGACAAGTCAAAGGAATTCCTGATCCATGCTCCAGTAACAAACGCTATTCCATATGAGGTGGGGCAAGATCTTCGGTGGGATCTGGTCACATTTTGCTCCCTAGGTATTTGTATTTAGCATACTTTGGCCGATAACCTTGAGGGCAATTTACAACCTGCCTGGACTTCCTTGCAGTCTTTACAAAATGTGTGCTGATGCTCCCCTTTCAGTCACAGCTAGAGTTGCACTTTTGAAGATGGTTTTCCTACCTCAAATCTTATACTACTTTGCAGCATTCCCAATCTAACTTCTGAAGTCCATCTTTTGCGAGATGAACGTCCTAATGACATACCACATATGGGACATGGGATGGCGCAGACTGGCATTGACCAAACTACGGCTTCCCCCTGATTGTGGTTGTTTGGCTGTCCCCGATATGGAGCTGTATCATCGGACCCCACTGAAATAGGTGGCGTACTGCAGACAGATAGGGGGGAAACGACATCAGGAGTGTGCTTTCTACCTACCTGCACCACGTTATGGACCATATAAATAACCCTTTTTAAACTCTTCCCTCCTCTACCCCTCCTTGCGTCATCTCAGACCTCTTTTACTATTCAGATCTCCCAAATAAGCCTTCTAAACCCTTCCCTCTGACTCTTCCCCGCTCCCTCTCTGTTCGTTCCAAACCTCTTCCTGCTGCTATGATCTCCAAATAAGCACTTTCTAGACCCTCCCTCTTCTATCCCTCCGCTATCCTTCTCAATCCAACTAACAGACTCACATGTCCACAGCTCAAATTAATTTCATATTTCCCTATACTAATTCATCACTAATCCAGTTTGTGTTTCGGAGTAGCGTGCTACTAGCCGAAAAGCACTTTGACACATCATCAGGGGTACCAATCGCTTTATAAATGCAAACCCTTCCCTCTTCTATCCCTCCACTATCCTGTTTCAATCCATAGGACAGACTCACATGTCTGCCGCTCAAATTAATTTCATATTTCCCTATACTAATTCACCACTAATCATTTTTGTGTTCTGGAGTAGCATGCTACTCGCTGAAAAGCGCTTCAAAGCCTTGTCAGGGGTAGTAAGCGATATATAAATGCAATTATAATTTACAATATTGATTTGTCCTCATCATCGAAGTAGCATTGACAATCCTGGTCTCCTTTTGGACACCCTGCAATATGTTTGGCACCGGGATCTGCAGCGGACAGAGATGAGAGTCACTTATGCGAAGGACCTCCTACTGTTGGCACTGTTGCAAGTACTGCACAAGGGCAACTGGTCTAGAATACAGTAAAGAGAGCGAAAGGGCCTGAAAACATTAGGGAACTGGTATGCAGACAGAGCACTTCGCTAACCTTGTTGCAGAGTATGTTTTACCTCCTGTCAATACATTTGTCTAAGAAGACTCATTCCACTTTCCGCATCCTTTTCCTCTGGTAATTTTGAGTCCCAGGAAATTGTCAGATGAACCCTCCCCCTCCTCCCCCCCCACCGGGCAACCTCACCTCTCCAGACCCCCCCTCCCTTTGAGTCACCCCTACACAGCCTTATCGCTGGCCTGAACCTGGTATTCTTCATTCAATACCTACTTCAGTATGATTGTCTAAGCAACTAGTTAGACTGGAGTCCATTTTCTCAGCTACTCGCAGTGCTTCAATCTTTGCTTGGCCTATCTCTTTCTTGGAAGGCGTAAGCCCCCTTCTACCTCAAACGGTACACCATGGTAGTCGTACGTTAGTCCACCTCGGGCTGTTTGGGTGCTGGTCTCAGAGAGGTCTCATTGTAGAGTGATATTATTGCCACCACCTCTAATGGGGACCGAACCAGATGTTTTGATTTTCCCATGTGAAAGTCAGTCTAAATGGGTGCTCCTATAAGATATATTATGTTTTGCGAGGTAATCTGTGATTTGTTGGAAGTCTCTCTGTCTCCTTAGACTAGAAGCTGTTAAGTGAGCTTGGATGAGAATGGCGGGTGGTGCCTTAAGTCTTGGGCCCACTACAGCCACTTTGTGTTCTGTCCAGATAGACAGGCAGCATGTCTAGTCAGTTCCATACGTGATAGAGTAGGCCTTGTAAAAAATTCTAGATGTCTGAGCCTTCTCCTCTAGGAAGGCCACATGTATACATTATTGCATCTACATCTGTTTTTGAGGTCCTCTTGTTTAAGCTGAATGTCCATCATTTAACCCTCCCGATCGAGCACTTTGCTGCCCAGGTGATCGATTTCTTCTTGTATCCAAGAATTGGTCCATGCAATCAACTCTTGCCCCCATTTCAGTTAGATCCTTTTGGATTTCCTTAAGGTGTTCAGTCAGATCTTTTCCAATTGTGCTGACCTCAGTTTTCATTTGTGGGAGAACCATTGCAGGAAATCCTGCTAGATGTCCAACTGGGTGTTGCTTTCTTCTCCTCTATCTGAGAAGGTTCTTGAAGAAAGAGTGGGTTTATCACCTTTGGTGCATTTAGCAGTTCTTCGATCTTTAATGGAGGATTCTTTCAGGTGTCTGCCAGAAGCCATGACTGAATGTACAAAGACTATATCACTATTACAGCCACCAGATCACAATGACCAGGCAAAATGGCTAGAGAGGCCAGGGTCGGAAAACACAGCCCCCTTCCACGCTCACAGTGTAGGCCATGGCTAATATAGTCGGTGGTGTTGGCTGAGGTTTCTGGAAAATGGACCTTCGCACCACACCTGGGGTTTCTGGCATTGTATGGTAGTTCAAGGGCCGAGTTGCCAGAATTCTTCCTGATGGGCTCCTCCCTCTGTACTGATCACTCAGATTCACTTACAGGGTTGAGAAATGCGACCAGACCGCTTCCCTTGTAGCGGAGCATCAATGTCTGCTGTGGGTTAAATTACTACCGTCACCCTATGGCAGACTCATCCCTGTAGATTCCAACTCACCTCAATCGCCTGCATCAAAGGTTGGCTCCTAGGTTATATGTTACCACAGGGCTTCTCCACATCTCGTCCTTCCATGGGATATTAGTAGTATCCCCCCTAGGGGCCTAATGCTCTGTGCACCCACATGTTCTCTGGTGCAAGTGGGTCCCTAGCATTGGTGAGGTGCCCCCCCCCCCACTCTCCCCACATTTTCCACCACGTCTATCCCTCTGCAGTGGGCCTGTCAGTCAATGTTGCCCGAGAAGGTCCATCTCCATACCCCTTATCCTAGGTGTGTGGTGTCGGGTCTCCACTTCAAGCAAAACTTTCAGGGCTCACCTAGTCAATGTGCAGGAGACATGGTCACCGCTCTCACTCCCTCGGAGTCACATCCCTACAAGCTATGCACCATGGGGCAATAGATCCTGTTGGCAATGTCACAGCGACAAGACTGCTGGGCCTATAGGCAAGTTCCCGCACAGTGGCTTGTCTCTGCACACCTTTTCCTTAATTTTGTGCTGTTGATTCCACACTATTTACAGGTCTCTCTGGTCAGAACCGGACGCTATGCAAGGAGGAAGAGGCACACCAACACTAGCCCGGTGCCTCCTCTGTGTCAGGCTGTCCATTGTCAGGACGCTCACCACTTCCGCAGTGCCACAGTACCTCAGATGTGTACGGAACATGAGCCCATGAGTACCAGAATCCTGCTCAGACTGGCTGTGTGTGATGATGTCTCTCTACCTGGGTCTTCAGCACTTCGGATCCCAAATTTCACTGCTGCTGTTTGAAACCAAAATGGCAGCTGCAAGGATTTACGTAGTCGCTTCACTACTCCAGCCCTCAACAGCCCACTTTTGGCATATCTTTGGGTGTCTAAAGTTAGCCAAGGGTATCAGTGATTGATAGGGCTCAACTCTTCTCAGGAATGGAACTCAGATCTACACCTTCTCCATTCCCTCGTTGGCTACCTGCCTCCTACAAAGCCCACTTAAAACCACCCATTAACAACTAAAGGTCTGTGGTGTACAGCAACTGCAGGTACCATTGAGTATCATCTGTGCACTGGTGCACACAGACATCCAACTTGTTGATGACATCAACTAATGTCTCCCTGTTTAAAATAAATATAATGCACACAAAGGAGGTGTAAATATACTTTTTACCTGTTATCCCCCGCCTTTCTGCACTTTGCTGAAAATTGGGTGCAAATAGCTGCACCCTGGAATTAGTTTGCTTTTGGGGCTTTCATACTCCCCTCCAATTAAAGGCCTGCTTATATAAGTTTGTGGTTCTGCTGTCATGTTAGAGGCCAGTAATCTATCTTTCTTGGCCAACAGCCAATATACCCATGAATACACATAACACATCAGATACCTTGGAACGTTGGGATGCTTTAAAACAAAGGTGAAAAATGTGCATCGAAAATGGGCAGTGCAGTAAATCTGGCAGCATTCTGCATCTGGAGCCAAGATTCTCTCAATGTCACTTCCAGGAAAGTCCACATCCTCTAAGAGAGTAGAATCTAAAACAGAGAGACAAAAATCCATATTATGAATGAATACAGGACCCTAAATAAAACTTTGTTGAAAGATGTTTAGGATAAACAATAGTAAAACCAGACAATAGCACATTTTCCTTTGTAGTTTCATGAACCTCAGTCAACATCTTAACTCACCACCTGAAAGCACAGAAGACTTTTAAAAGCAGACAATATGGAACATACTGAAAGAAAGTATTACAAAGCCTCATTTAATCAGCACAGGGAGGTAATAAACACATTATAATTATTACAATGGTGATTATTAAGTCACACATTCCTTATGATACTGTAATTCATCAATATTTACGGAAAAGGAGAGCTCAGGTCGGTTCAAATTAATATGCATTTTGTTTAAAAGTGTTGCCTAAATATGCTGAGATGAGCACTTACCTTCGTCTATAGTTCTTATTATGTATTCTTTCCATTTGATAGATGTATTTAAAAACTGCTAACAGTCTTTATCAATACGTGTTGAGCATTCTTTTGAATTTAGAGACTCAACCTTTTGTTGTAAGGATCATGTCTTCCAGAGCAGAGACCCCTTTTTCATTTCAATCTGAAGACGTGTTATTGAACATGTAATTGCTCTTTCATCAAATGCACATTTCTAAAAATATGCTTTTAAAATGTAAATGCATAATGAATATCTTTGATAAGCAAGATCAATCAAAAACACATTCAGTGATAATGTGAATATTTAACCTAGAAATTATTCCAGGAACGTCAAAACTTATTACTGTTTCCCTCGATAATTCTATTTTATCTATTTTAGAAACTGCTTTTAGGCTTTTTTCTTTTAGTTTTAGGTTCTTAAACACATACATCACAGGTTCCATTTTAGCTATTGTCTCCATTTTAATTAACCTGTCCAGCTTGTTTATATCTCTGGTATAAACACTAATGTGGCCTTTAATATTCCTAGACCTGACAGTCAAGTCATTCAGATAACAGCCTAGATATAACATTTGATGCAACATCCAGTCTGAGACAAGTGTTCACTTATCATAATGTCAAGGCCATCAAAAGAACATCCATAGACAAATCATCAAACGGGTATAGTCCAATTGACGTCCCTTCATCTGGTTTTTATCCCTGGTAATAATTCAGGGCCCGATTACGATGGCGGTGGGACTGCCACTGACAGCCTGTCGGCGGAGGTCCCTCCGCCATCGTAAGCATGTTTACCGCCCGCCACATTATGATGGCGAGTGGATGGGTGGAGGTCAGAGACAGACCACCACCGAGACCATCGGAGGGAACTCCGATCCCTACAATAGTGGCAGTGACTGCCAGGCACTGCCATAGGGATTATGATGTCCCTCCCTGCCGGCGGTTTCATGGTGGTCAACCCGCCATGAAAAGGCTGGCGGAAAGGGAGATTGGGGGCCTGTAGTGGGCCCCCCTACCTCGGGCCCTCAGTTTTGGGTGTTGGGGGCACCTATGGTGCCCCCTACACATCCCTGCACCACGTGGCAGGCACCGCATGGTGCCTGCCACGTAGTGCATGGATATGTGTTATGTCTATTTTTTGTACTGCGGCGGGTGCTGCAGCACGCAGCACCCGCCGCAATCAAAATATAGGCATTGCGACTGCCGTGATGGCGGAAGCATCCTAATGCCTATGGTGGGACTGCCAACATCCTGTCGGGCGGTCCCACCTCCGATAGGATGGCGGTCGGACAACAGTCTGACTGCCATCATAATCAGGCCCTTAGTATTTAAGGACCACCACTCATCTCCATAAGTGGAGAGAAACTTCACCCAGGCCACAGACGCAGATTCAGATGAGCAGAGAAGCAGATTACATCTCAACAGAAGAAGCCGCCAGCAAAACGCCCTAAGGCTCTGTGAAGCATTCCATTCAGCCTTCACGAACTGGTGCCAAGATAGTGTCCTCGCACATACTCAATCTCCTAGCTCTTTGCCTTGTGCTCAAAATAATGGACAAGTCATTCCAAACAAACCCTGTTGTCCTTGTACGTGCACCACCTCTGAAGCTCAGGCTTATTATTTATTCATCTGCAATAACTAGCATAGCATTTAGAGATCGCACATTGAGGGTATAAGGGCTATAAATCGTGATGCAATGATTTTTCCCGGTTAATAAAAAGCTTCGCTGCTTTTTATTATCTTCTGAGATGTTACCAATATTATGTGCACTAGATCACGGCATATTAAAATAATTTTTAAATAAATGTTGAAATTCATATTCCGTTTCCAGTGATCTTGAATGTGTAAATCATTAATGAATGATCGTTTGGATTACCACTGCTCCCTGTGAGTGACCCAAAAGCATGGACACCACCTCATTTATATATTGGGTGGGATTCTGCAGAACTACAATAACCTGTTTTTCACATTCAGTGCTGGTGCACTTGTATCACCCAGGGGTGTGAAAACAAACGTTGCAGAGCTGAGCCAAAGACTCAGTTTACACAACATTGGTGCTTCAATATTCAGCGCTTGGATTATCTGGACTTTAGTCGTTTGATTGCACACTCAAAAGACCAATTTTTATGCTCAAAAATGGATGTCCAGACCATTTGGCGTAATATTGGTGTGTTACCTCCTACTGGTCAATAGGGAGCACTATTTAACATAGGCTTGTTAAGTGCTTGACTGATAAAAGGTTATTCCCCATTTGACTTCTGAGTATGAATTTCATGTTTACAAAATCTGTTTGCTAACATCGCACAAGCAATTTCTATTGTGATAGGAGTTATCAGGGCACACACACCTCTTTGCTAGATATGTTCGTAAGAGGGTGCATGCATTTGCTGCATACCTTTGAAATATTGGTACATGCATTTGCTGCATTTTCTCTTGCAACTATTGGGAGCTTTTGGACTTACAGACCTACACAGTTTGTAGTTACATAGGCACTCTACTTAGACCTAGAAGTCTCTATGAGACATCAAGTACACCAGACATGGTCTACTGTTCAATTACCCCATGCATAACAGAATGTTAGTTCGGGTTTGCTAAAGAGTGACAGTCACCCATCACATGTTGGGTGGATTTAGACCATGTGCTGACATACACATTTTTACACTTCCATATCTAACACACTTACTGGTTTAAGTAATATCAGTCTGTAGGCGACTTAGACAATAGGTCATACAAATGACTTTTATAGGACTAGTTCCTACTGCACCTTCACAACATGTGCACACATGCGATGCATGTTTATATGATCAATCCATAAATAGTGCTTCAGACTAGCGCAGCAGAAGTGACAACAGTTCACCAGAATCTTGAAAGAACATCTGGTGGTAAATGTAACTAAACCATATACAGAGCGATGTTGGCATAGCACACAAACTCAAAGCAACATTCTGGCCGCATTTATCTGATGTTTGCTACATCATTTTTTGCAGAGGTCGATTGGCCTCCAGCCTTTATAAAAGAGATGCACCTCAAAGTGAGGAGGTAATATTGCCATTTTTCCTCCTTTGTACCTGAAGAACTCAGGGAAAACTATTCAAGCAAGACAGCTTTTAAAAAAGGCTACAGCCGTGTACAGAAATCAAGCGGGTGGGATACAAATTCAGTTCCACATGACATTTCCTAAAGAAATGAGCCCTAAGTACAGACTTAATATCCTCTGAAGACAGAAACTAAATAGGACATAAAAACTAAGTTTAACTAGCTACAATATCAATGCGTTACAGCGATTTGCAGTTCTAAAATGAACACTCCTCTTTCGGATTTTAAGAAAGAAACCTGACAAACTGGACTACATAAATTTAGACATGCATATGCGCCCTTGCAATACAGGGTTAGAAATCAACCTAATAGAAATATACATTTCAAATAAGCCTGGATGTTTCCAGTGTTTTTTTTGTTAAAACATAGCACCTAAAAGGCCGTATCAAACTGCTTTTCGGGTTGAAATAGGTTTTAGCTTTTTAGAGTCCGATATAAAATCATTTAGGGGCTATCAATAGGCCTGATTTGTTTGCAGTAAAATAATGGATATCCCACAGGAAGATACATACCTTGAAAATATTTACATCACAAATTATACTTGGCTTTTCTAAAATGCCTGACTAAGGTAGAACATTACTGACCACACAGTTACAAAATGAACACTTAAAAATGCAAAATTGTGCATTTTAATATAATTTTGCTTTAGCTGCGATTTATATATATAATATATATATATATATATATATATATATATATATATATATATATATATATATATAAAAACCTGCTGGAGATTTCATACTTTCGCAAGTTTACTTGCGACCTAAAGTTGAGCAAGTAAAGCCTTTGTAATGATTATTTCTCATATTTTATGAAATACATTCGATGTAAACGCGCACAGTTATCTCACATGGACTGGAAATGGACATGTTCAGACAAAATAAACAGAGCAATTTTTTTTTTCTTGCAGCACTTTTAGGCTATATGAACATAATTCTCACGAAGGTCATACAGAAATTCCATTCCTGTACTAATCACATTTTCACAGCTGAAAGCACGCTTCACTCCCTCAGAGAATTCTGTGGCGCAGCACGTTTCTTCTTTCACATGCTGTTCGATACAAAGTTTGTATCTCATCTCATGTAGTGCAAACAGCAGTTTATTTTGCAATGCCTTGTGTAATGGTTTATTAATGGCAGCATTCCAATCATAAGCAACTCCTAAATGTTTTATCCTTACATGTACAACAGAGCTGTGCAGAAAACTTTTGGCACTAGCAACATCAACGTGCTACACACACTAAAAAATGTTTCTTTTTTTTTTTTAGGGGTCTTCCCTGCTCAGCAATCCCCAATCCCCATTACTTTAATTATGTAACGCTGATCCTTCAGTTCCCACACTTGAGCAGTGTAGGATTCAGTTTTAACACCCTGTACAGCTTACAATGTACATTTCATACATTAGGGCCTGAAGAGATTCAGACATTCAAAAGGAAGTCAATAAAAGGAAAAAACATGTTGGGAAGGTGGCCGTCTTTCATAGAAAAGCTCCTATTCCTCTAGGTCTATCATCATGGACCATAAAATTGAAGTAAATCACACATTTAAAGGGAACCGTGCAGCAAACGTTGCTCTGCGGCAGATGCAGATCATGCCTTTCTAGGGGACCGGCAGGTAACCTGATATAAAGCCAAGATTGACAGATATTTTAACAGTAATTTAAGCAACTTCAAAAAGAGATGAGTCATCCGATCACTCTTACACCCTCAATTCAGATAACACTGCAATGGTTTTTGAACCAGGAGTGAAAGAGAAACACGCTCTTAGATGAGCAAGCTACATTCTATTTAATCATGGCAGCTTAGTGGGTTTAAAATAGAAGAAAAGCAAACCCCCTGATGACATTATGTTATAAAGTCCCTGCGCTCAGCACACAACTTATCAGTCAAAGCTAGGTACTAGACCAATGCCCTCAATGGGGCAGTCAACTGAAGCAGGATACTCTTTGAGACTGTTAAGCACAGCATCAACTCCCTACCCAATACTTCAATCCCACACTGAACAGTCAATTGCAATGTTATTATCCTCTTCTTCAGTAAAACTACACAGAAGAACCAACATTACATAGACAACACTAAGCATGATTTCCCTCTTACTTTCACTCCTCTTTGCGGCGTCCCCCAATGGTCGCCCTTCACAGCCATGTCTTTCTCAAACCTCATCAACTACCTCATATCACTCAAAGCCACCTCCTTTGAAGGGGATGGCTTACCCCATCCATCAATAAAGCTCCAGAGAAGCTCACTCAATGCATCTTCCCAGAAACTTTCCAGACCAATCAGCTCTCCCATGCAGCTGCACCGCTTTGCTTCCTTCCCATTTTTCGGAGTGCTTTCTCCTGCTTTTGCCTTGTTTTTTTATCTGCTTTCTTCTTCCTTTCCCCCATTTTTGAGTGCTTTCTCCTGTTTTTGCCTTGTTTTTTACTGCTTTATCCTGTTTTTTTCTTCATTTTGGAGGAACTCTAGACATGGTTGTTCGAAAGAACAGAGCACCACGAACCAGCTAGCAACTCCAGCGCCTTGAGACTCTCACAGGTGATTTGCTGCGCTCTATAAATCCTGATTGACCGACTGACACTCTTCATCTCCTGAAGAAACCAACACAAAACCCTGCTGATTTTGCCAGCTACAGTCCTGTCACTCACTTACCCTTCATCAGTAAGAACAAAAAATCTCTCCAACAAGATTATCAATGTCAACCACCACATGCATGACTATCAGTTAAGCTTCAGATCACATGGATCACGGAAACAGATACCATACAAATAATGGATGATGCCCTCTAGGGCACAGATAAAGATAATCCCTGCCTTCTGATAATGCAGGATAAAGTGGCCTATTGGTCACCTTCAACACTTGCAAGCATCCCAGCATCATCCACCAACTAAAGTCTTGAATGTGATTTGCAGGCAGTGTCCTCAAATGGTCCCCATGTATACAAACCAACACGTTAGTTCACATGGGCTATGCCACGTGACAGAACCTTCCCATTACTGGAAGGTTTCTCCAAGGATTCATCTCGCCCTGTTTTCAACCTCTTCAAGGAGTCCCCTGTACTCTTCTCACTGATAACAGCTTCATAATCCACCAACATGCTGATGACAACTCTACTATAAACTCTCCTCCACTATAGACATTCAGTGCCTCAAGCACTACCTGCACCTCATCCACACCTGGTTGTACAGCACCATCCCAAAGTGTAACCCCCACTAAAACTGAATTCCTTCTATTTGGCATCAATCGGCAACAATTAGTTCAAATCTGGATTGATGACGTTGGTGTGGACAGACTCAAACACCACCTTTTCACCAAAGTGAAGTCACTCAGGTTCACCAACCCCACCCTCAAACACATACATGAGAAAACCAATATAGATTAGTACCAGTTTTTTAACTAAAGAAAGTGAAAATGCTACGGCCCAGAAAAGGACTTTAGAACTGCTACTCGAGCCATCTTACGCTTGAATCTAGATGGTATCAATTCCTGGTTCTCTGGACTCCCAGACATCCCACTGCCACCTCTTAAGGGCACACTAAATGCTGCATCATGCTTCTTTGATGGTACAACGAAATATGACATCACACCCCCCCACCCCACCACATTGAAGGAGCTCCACTGGCTCTCTCTATACAGCCCACAATACCTTTGTTACCAGTTGCATCAGCTAGAAAGTCACCAAGACGGGCTCCCTGACCATCCTCTTCACAAGCTCATCCCCAGTGCCAGTCAGCACTTCCACAGCCAGGACACTACAAACTGGAGATAAAGAGGTGCAAGAAAAAAACTCAACAGGCCTTTTCAATCTACGTGCCCAGGATCTGGAACAACATCCCTGTATCCCTCAGGACCACCATTGCGGTTTACAATTTTGGAAAGAGCTCAAAATGCACCTCTTTAAGGAAAACTACATTGTGAGTCAGTAAACAGTCCATCTGTCTCTCCAGAACCCAGTATCTTCACCTCGAATCTGTCTCTTTATCGCGGTCTTCGACTGTGTACAGCAATCTACTTTCTATTACCTAGGTTTGTGCTATTCAACTGCCACATACATAAAAACAGTAGCAACTTGCCTGTGTTTGTTCAACTTCTGTGTAAAGGAAATTGTAAATGGTATAGCTCTCTAGTGATTAAAACATTTGAATTTGCACTATGTGGATAGGGATTTGCAGAAATTGGATACTGTGAGTACTATTGCACCTCACCTAAATAATTGGAATTTGTTCACCACATTAGGATGTTGAGTACAATGACCACTTTGATCTCCTGGGGCCCGACTCTTTGCTCAGGAAGTGTTGCCCAGAACTGCATTTATGAAGGAAAGAGTGGTGGGAGCAGCCCACGTTAATTGTACCTATTGCATCCGGTTTGCTTTCAGTGGCAACTGGGTGTCCCTTATTTTTGGTATGGAGTGACCTCCGTGAATTGGTAGAACACTTCTATTTAAATGCAACAGGGGAGAAATGTAGCAGCACACTCTGATAATACAATATAAGGGTAAGTTATCTCATGTGCTAAAAACGCTTCATAAGCACAAAATGTGCTGCAAACTAGCAGTTTTGGTGGATAACCATTAGCATTCCTGCCTTAATCTAGGTACTATGTATAAGGCGGTGATGAGAAATAGTGTTGGGAAAAGGGCAATATGATAGTATTTCAACAATCACAAAGCAATTCTAATGCCTAAAGAAACACAAGTGCCTCTAACATGCAAGAATGCAGTCAGGTCTAGCTTAGATTTCACAATATGAATAAAGGGCCAAGCCTAGTATTGAAAAGATGCCGGCAGTTGGGGGAATCCACATAACTAGATGATAAAATTCCTCATAGTGGAGTGCGCAAAGGAATTTACAAGTTTGTGTCTGTATGATTCCCCATTAACAATGCAAAACCTGAGTGACAGATTGAGCGCTTCCAAAAAGCAACTCCCTGCTCCATTCTGGCCACAGCAGAAAGCGGTTGAGTGCAGCCTGTCATGGTAAAATCACCATCATTATTAGGGACAAACTAAATAAGTTGCTCCTGCTGATCTATTGAAAACCTTAAAAATACTTAGGGCTTTATTATGAGTCCACGGACTGCCAGACTTGTGGGGGCGCAGTGGTGGCTGTCTGCAGACAGACTGCCCCATTCTGACCAGGTCAGTCGGGCCGCCCTGGGACCACCACAACCACCAGGGATCAGAGATTCTTGGCGGTGGTGCAGCGGTGATTGAGGCCGCAATTTTCTTGGCTGGGGTCGCTGCGTGCCCCACCAAGCATAGTTCGAGTTCTCAACGCCACAGGAATAGTATGGCGATGAGGAAACACCCCCTTGTACCTCACGTCATGTGGATGCACACAGGGAGGGCACAAAATATGCCCCCTGTGCGCATGCACACCAGTACCTGCACGGCATGGACTGCAGCAGACCATGTCGTGCAGGTACTGCCTTGGACGTTCCCATTGCGGTGCCTATTTCATAGGCACTGCACTGGGTGCGCAAATAACAGCCCCCCCAGACAGGAGAAAACTACTGATCTGGTGGGCGGTTTGTACATGGATTTGGCGGTGCAGGAGTGGGGCGCACCCGCTCCCGCTCCGCCAAAATCATAATGAGGCCCTTAATGTTTCAGTTGCATTTACATAAAGGGGCAGAAAATAAGTTTATCAAGCATTGCAAATATTTTAAGAGGATGAACAGGTTGGTGCCTTGGTAAGTCGAGCATGCCAAACAGACCTAATACTCGAGGGTGGACAGTGATCCTGTGGGAGATAGAGAGTAAGAGGGGCAGCCCGAGCTTGGGGCCGTGAGAGAAGGGTGCCTCATTAGAGTCACAAATAAAGATAAACTTATGTAGCATTAACTGTACACTTTGTTTTTTTTACAAAACTTGAGAGCAGCATCATCAAGATAATTCAAAACAGAGCAAAAGGAATTGTGATTGTTCAATGTTATTTAAAAAATCCGTCTTTGAATGACAGCTTATTTTTAAAGCAACAAAATCCACCAACTATGGAGCCAGTTTTATTTCATCAGGGTATGCACTTGTACTCACTGCTTTGTGACATGATCATGGAGTTCAATCCCTTGCTAAAGGGCTACTCTAGAGCAGGGGACCACTGTGCAAACTGTCCTGGAGAAAGAGTTGCTGCTTATTCTTCCTATAGCTGACCTTTGCTGTGTGAGTCCAAGAAGTATTTACATGCCCCTTAGAACAGCCAGTAACATGCGACTAGAAAATGACTCAAATGTGTCTTGACTCAGCTGCTGTCAGCCAGAGCATGTCACTACACTTGAAAAAATTATACTTACAATGGGCTTTAATGGAGTAAGCATCGCTAACCTAAAATGATTTGATCTTTGGTATATAATTATGCGTCCTAAGAAGTGTGTCTATTCCAATGGATGAGAGCATTGTTTACATCAAGTGGTAGGGACTTTGTTATGAATGCAGAAGCCATCTTGAATAGAAGGCTTCCCGCTTACAAGTAACGTGTTCTCCGCTATAAATGTTTACTTGACGCCTGCATTACATATTAAGTATGTAGATTCTCTATATAATGTGTTATATGGTATTTCTAAAAAAGCTCATTTATTTTTGTTTAAAAATGCATCATAGAAATGTTATTTAAAAGAACAAGAGGAAATAATATTCAGATTTTACTTTTCTTGAGCTGGTCATTACCTTACTCATGCTCCCACTTCATTTCAGAAGATGGATCATCCACTGGTTTCATTTCATTGTGAGCATGACCATCACAAAGATCGTAGGTGCCATGTTGAAGAGCTGTTTGGTTGTTTTTTTATAGCGATGGAAAAGTGCACTGGATATGGCGGTGTTAAAGTTTGCCAAGTTGTTACCGTGCTGGGGTATGGCTGGTCTTGTTCTTTGCCCTTCTCATGGCTACTTGCTGCTGTGATGCTGCACAGTTTGTGATGTACTGTATCATAACAAAATAACAAGTGTAGCTTCGCGGTTACAATGCTCTTAGGTTTGGCAAGCTGTATAAATCAGATGTAAGCTATGTACAAGATTGAAGATCAGGTGTACTTGCATAAGGCTGGGTCTTTATGAATGAGGTTACAGTGAATAGGTGAGCCCACAAGTCAATGTTAATGTAAACAAGTAGGCCTTTGCCAGTGCACCATGTTGGCAGTGTAACATGTCCTGGATGTGCAAAGTTTTTATTACCAAGTTTAGTCTCATGAAGATTCTGATTACTGCCCGATGCTTATGATCTCTCGCTGTTCTTACGCCTCCACACTTGCATGCTTTTCTACGCAAATTAGCAATATTTCCTTTGAAGGCCAATATTTTCTTGAAAGTGCTAGTTGGGACTGGAATTGCATGTGCCTTTTGCTTGTGAATTATATTATTCACCATTTCTTATGCTTGGACAGCTTACTTATTTTGAGGAGCTGATACTGCTATGAAATTTATGGTCCTTTCTTTGTGTGGGTATTCATGTGGTACTGATTCCAGGGTAAGCTGTCTTTCAGTTATGCTGGTGAATGTGAGGGCGTTTTAGATTATATGTATGCCAGCAATAAGAAAGACAGCTGTCCGCTGCTAAATGTGGAGGTGACAACATTTTGGGGGCAGTGTGTAATTTGTAAAAACAAATACAGAGCTCCAAATGTTTTCATAGGTTCTGTTGCTGAATGCCAGGGTTGCCCTTACTTTTTTCTTTCATTACCCCACACTTGCTTTGACTTTCTTATTCCTGCAAGTCTTTTTTTTAATCTACTTGTCATCTCTTTCTCCTTTCTTCTCTTTTTGTCTTTCTCTCTTGCTCTAGGCCATGGCCTGTTTGTAAAAAATGAGCCGCAATCTCCTAAAATGCGGGTGTCCACCACAGACACATTAAGTGGTGAGTATGGCTGGGTAAGAATACTTTGCATAGTAGGGCAGTTTCACCTCTGGAGAGGGCAGGCGATTAAAAGAAATCACATCTACATGGAATTGTGCAACACATGTAATAGTAGAGTGGGCTGGTGGCAGAGTTAGTTTGTTCAATCCTTGGATAAAGGAAGTTTTACACTGACAAACGCCAACATTGTTTTATTTAAGTTACAAAAGTGCAAGCCTTATACTTAGAGCAGGAGTGCTGACATATATACTTCTTGTCTCAGTGGCCCATGCAGGTAAGAGCAGTGCAGGCGGTATGTTCGACAGGCGACGAGGGAAATTAAATAAATAATTATCCCTCGTCATGGTCTGTAGAGTCCCCCCCCCCACCGATCTTACCTTCACAGGCCGCTCCTTCCGTGGCTACATAATCCACTTTACAATCTCTGCAAGAATGCTGTGTGGTGTCCAAACAAGGTAAGGATGGCGCTCACTTCGCCTCCGATGCCTTGGCCACTGATCTATGTAATTAGTTTCAGCATTGTTTTCTGCAGTTACTAGGGTCTGACTCTAGTCAATGTACCTACCTCATATGTTTAGATTTTCCTTATTCTACTCTGAGGTTCTAATTACATCAATTTTCCACAATGTTGAAAGTTTGAGGTGGCATGGCTATGATTCAAACAATCTAAATGCTACACATAGGTCTCTGCAGTAGTAGACTTTTAGGGCCCAATTAAGAGTTTGGTGGTGCAGCACCGGGTCCACCTGCCGCCACACCATCAAACCCATGGCCAGGCCGCCTGCCAGATTAGGAGGTTCCACCTGTCTGGCGAGCTTTTTTGGTGTTCCCACAGCGGTGCCTCTAAAAACAGGCACCGCAATGAAAATGCCAAAAGAGTTCCAGCACAACATGGACTGAAAAGTCCATGCCGTGAAGGTAACTGGTGTGCATGCACACAGGGGGCCACACGTTGCACCCCCCCTGTGTGCATCCACAGGGCGCAGAGGCACCAGGGGGCCCTGGAGGACCCCCTTTGTTTCCTCTCCGCCAGGGTTTACATGGAAGAGGAACCACCATGTAAATCTGGCGGAGAGAAAAGTCCTAATACGCTTGGCCAAGTATATGAATGCCTCTACACTGCTACAACACAGCCAGGGAATGGTGCTTCCCTGGCGGCTGCGGCGAGGTTGTGGCAGGCCCACCGCCTATCTCGCAATAGGGAGGTGGGGAGACCGCCAGTGCGTGCCCCCGTGAGTCTGGCGGTCCGTGGACCGCCAGACTCTTATTCAGCCCCTTAATGCAGTCCCTCGGAATCTGTTTTCAGACATAGCCTCAAAACCCTACTTTTTACACCTGTCTAATGGGTGTTTAGACCGGCAGCTTCTCTTCAGAGCTCTCCACTAGCGCAAGGAAACCTCTTCGGAGATAGCAGTGCCCTCTACAAATGCCATGAATTGAATTAAAAGAGCTAAATGATCAGTTCACCACTCTGTTCAGTATTTCACCTTGTATATTTCAGCCTTTTAGGAATCTAAACATCCCCCCCCAAATGTTTTATATTTTTTTCTTTTCTGATGTTGACCACTTCATTCTTGGATGGAGAAATGTTCTTCCTGTAATCATTTTGCTACTCTTTCCTAGGACATTGTAAAATATGGGGTTATAGCTGAAGGAGTCGCATCCACAGGTCATGCACGGGCAACTTATTTATGCTCAGCAAGTGCTGGCTGACCAGGTATTTAAAGACCAGAGCTAAACTCAAGGTTGCAGAAACAACCAACTCTCAAACAAATGCACAAGGGAGTAATTTTGAGTGTGTGCAGTTTGTGTTAGTGTATAGATCTGTGTGGGAGATTATCTCTAAATTATTTTCTCATATTAGAAGGTTTCAAAGTTGATATTGACAATGGTGGGAACGAGACTGCAGAACAACTGCAATCTATTTTGAGGGCAATAAACACAAAACCTGTGACTTCAAGTGACTGCAAAGGGTTTTCAGCACAATGAACTTGATAATGTCACCCATACAAAACAGTCTTGGTATTGCACGTCTTTCTTCACTAATGTTCATAGATCTCATGGGCCCTTCTCTGCCTCTTTGGAACCCATTGACATATGTTAACAGGTGGCTGGCTGCTCATTGCCATGAGGATGATAGGCAGTAGGATCTACCTTCCTAGACTATCACAACAAAAGATACCAGAAACATGAGATTAAGGGCCAGATGTACGAACTTTCAATTTTGCGAGTCGCAAATTGCGTCGAATTGCGACTTGCAAAATGGAATGTACAACAGTATCTCAGATACTGTTTGCGATTCCTAATGGGGTCTCAAATGGCCTGCCTCATTAATATTCATGAGGCACGTGCAATTTGCGACCCCATTGGGAATGGCTAGAACTTCCAGGTACTGTCTGTGTCTGCTTTTTAATAAAGCAGTTTTTATTTTTTTTTTATTTAAATGCAGCCCGTTTTCCCTAATAGAAAACGGGATGCTTTTAAAAAAGAAAAATTTAACTTTTCAGTTTCATTTTTTAAGGGCAGGCAGTGGTCCTTGGGACCACTGCTGCTCTTAAAAAATATTTTCGCACCCATTCACAAAGGGGAAGGGGTCCCCAGGGGACCCCTTCCCGTTTGCAAGTGAGCCTACAACCTACTTGAAGTAGGTGGTAAACTGCGAGTGTTTTGCGACCTCAAATGCGGTTGCAAAACATTCATACATTGTTGTTAGACTCGTTATTAGGAAGGGACGCCCTTAGTATGCCCCTTCCTAATAGTGAGAGGCAAACCATATTTTTTGAGTCGGTAATAGGTTACCGACTCGTAAAATATGGTTTGTGCATGGGGCAGACCAATTTTGCGGTCGCAAACGGGCCAGAATCCCGTTTGCGAGCAGCAAAACAGTCGATACATCTGCCCCAAGTGATTTGTTACCTACATGTTAGTGAGACATTTTACATCACTGAATCCCTAATTACTCTGGTTTTAAGGATAAACATCCTGAGGTAATATAACATGGTCCCTAGTGTCAATTAATATATGTACAGTGTTAAACCTGGCATCCTTGGTGTGGTTTCCCCAGACTTTTTGCCTTCAGTCCTCCTGTTTTTGCTGACTTTAGGCCTTTCGGCACTTTACCACTGCTAACCAGTGATAAAGTGAATGTGCTGTCTGCTTCAAACATGGGGTCATTGGCTTATCCACAATTTGCATATTTCATTTACTTAAAAATTCCTGGTAAACTGTAATACGTGCGCCCAGGGCCTGTAAATAAAATGCTACTAGTGGGCCTGCAGGACCGATTGTGCCACCCACTTAAGTAGCCCCTTAAACATGTCTCAGGCCTGCCATTGCAGAGCCTGTGTGTGCAGCTTTAAACTGCCATGTCGACCTGGCAAGTTAACCTTTTTCACAACGCGTAGCGTCTTCTGGTTAGAAGACGTCCCCCTGAGCACAACTTTAAAGCCCACACTTCGGTTGAAACGTTAAAGAATGTGAGTACACGATCAAAATCCTCTTTAAAGCAACCGTGTGCCGTATTTATTGGATATCATGATATTAAATCTTCATATCAAAATACTGTTCCAAACAGTTTCCAACAGCATCCATCAAAAGCTTTAATTAAGCGTTTATCTTCCCAATGCATTTCGGTCCATTACGGACCTTTGTCAGGGGACATGTTCTACAACAAATGTAAACCAAATGAATATAAGAGGGAACCAGGCCATTATGGTACTTAAAAGTCAATCATTATCATTACAAAAAAAACGTAAATTACGGTAAAATAATTATTAATAAAAGCAACCTTTAAATAAAAGCATGCGCATACTCTTGCCATTTGTTAAAAATGAAAATTGTGAGTTGGTAAACAATGAACACATAACGAAAAACGTGTGCGAAAAGATGAGCGCAGTGAAACAAGTCTAATAACGTGAACTGCAAGGATTTAACGTGGAAAGCTGTGCTCGGTTTAAAAGTGCTTGGTGAAACAACTAAACGTTGTGAGAAAAAAAATAGTATAAATTCAACAACAGGTGGACGGAGTGAGTGCGACCATCTTATACTTTACGTGATAAGTAAACTGCCATATAATGAAAAGACCGGTTTGTGCATATAATGTTTGGGTACTTACATGGAGAGCAGTAACGCCCATGTCTGAGTGTTGCAAGAAGGGTGAACCCGATACGAAAAGTCCCGCAGTTTGAAATTGACGTAAAGCTCAAGATAGGACTGAACCGGTATAGCCTAAAATAACGGTCGCCATCTTGGAATGGTGCACATGTAAATAATTAAACCAATTGAATATTTCGAAGTGAAACCGCGAATACATAGGCATATATCCTATGAATCATGAATGATAAAATTAAAAAAATTAACAGAAAAGTACCAAGCATGCGAGCTAAAACATAAAAATAGTGATGCGATAGATAAAGACTACGAATGCAATAGATAAACACATCAGAGTTGTGGTACATAACAAATATATAACAAACAGCAGCAAGTATACAAGAGGTGAAGTCCCCATGCATGGGGTGTATAAAAAAATCAATAGGTATGAATAGTCTGCATGAAACAGAAAAGCTGACAGTAGTAAAGAAGCTGAATGTGATTGAAAAGTGGTTAGGAAAAACTAAATGAAGATGTAAAGGTTTAGGGAGACTGAATGGAGTAAAAGAGGAGAACAGAAAAGGGGTTACAGATAGCATGAAAATTCCATACGATCATTCAAGCCATTGGGCTTGAGACAGTTCAGAAATCTGATCCAGTGGTTTTCTCTTTGGAGTAGATGTTTATTAATGTCTCTTCCTTCAATTTTCTCAACTGTTTCCAGGACCAAGAATTTCAACTGACAAATGTTGTGACGATGTTCTGTAAAGTGGGCGGCCACCACTGATTTCATGTTCTTTGTTCTAATGTTACTCTTATGTTCAAGAATTCTGGTCTTCACTTTCCTCTCAGTTTTACCCACAGTGCAATTGGTAGTGCGTGTCCTACCTCCTTTTTAAGTTAACCTTTTTGCCAGGCACAAATCTTTTTTAATACATGCAGGTCACCCATAAGAAAGGCCCTGGACAGACCAAGGGCAGGATACAGTGTATTTAAAAAGTAGGACATGTACTTTTAGGTTTTACATGTCCTGGTAGTAAACAAAACTCGAACCTTTGTTTTTCACTACTGCAAGGCCTATCTCTCCCAAAGGATAACATTGGGACTAACTTATTACATTTTAGAAGTGTAATTTCCAATTGATAAAATATAGAACTCCCAGGTTTGGTGCCTCTGAAATCACAATTTAAAATCACAACTTCTGGTGAAGTCAGGTTTTAAATTGTAATTCAGAAAAATGCCACTTTTAGAAAGTTGGCATTTTCTTACTTTAACCATTTAGTGCCTTCTGTCTGTCTCTGAATAGACGTCTGGGGTGGGTGACAGCTGGGCGTTGTGCATTCCTTCTAGACAGCCACACACAAAGGGAGCTTAGGTGTGACTATGGGCCATCCACATCCTGATGGGCCATCCTGGGTAGACTGGGAGGTAGGAGCAGACACTTTCACCTGACTAGGCTGTGTTCTGTCCCCACACAAAGGGCTGCATTCCCCTCTGTAGTGACTCTGGAGCCAGGGCAGGGACCCTGTGCACTTCAAAGGCATCTCTTTGATGTCTCCCCCACTTCGAAAGGCACAACTAAGTAGAAGTACTTGACCTCTGACACCACCACACTCGGCACACTTCAGGACCTGTGGATACTTTGCCAGGAAGGACTGCTGTGCTGCTGAAAGGACTGCCACTCTGCTGGACCCCTGCTCTGGTGTGCCGACCTGCTGCATGCTGCCCTCCGTGCCTGGGAGTGAGAAAGACTGAACCTGCATCTCTCCAACCCAGAACCATAGTAACTCCAAGGGCTTGCCTCCTGTTTTGCAGTCAGCTTGAACGTTTGGAAATGGTCTGGTGTGGTGGGACCAGATAGCCCCGGTTTTCACTTTATGCTTCTAAGCACTACTTTTCAGTTTATTATTTAAAAATTCATAACTTACTGCCTTACTGTTTGAAGCGTTGCACACATACTTTATACATGGCCTCTTAAGTGAAGCATGACTGCTCTGTGCCAAGCTACCAGAGGGTGAGCGCAGACTAATTTATGGTGTGTATCTGACTTATGGTTCCTGCTTGGACAGGGTGCATACCTCTGCCAAACAGAAACCCAATTTCTAACATACTGAATATCCAAGTATAACTAACTTTCATAGTGAATATCTTCTGCCATGCTCAGAATACCAAATACAGTGTGGAACTTGCAATTGTTTGATAATGGTCAAAGTGTGCTAAAATTATCAGTGTATATAATGGTGGTACATTTGGTAGGTTAATAAATGTTATAGTTTTGATATTCACAATTGCAGTTTCTACAACTTGTATGCAATGCATGAACTGTGCTTCGTTCCTGGTGCCCCATTTAGTATGCCAGTCTTGTAGCACTTAGTGGCTTGTCTACTGTAGATAAGCCGACATTAAACTTCATCCACATTTGGGCTGTTAATTCCTTTAGACAGGGAACTCAAGTCAAAGACTTCAGTTCTAATCAGATTTCATTTATTAAATCTCATAATATGCTCACATGTACTCCTGATAAATCTGCTAAACATGATGTCACTTGCTGTGATGTCATGCACAGTGATGTCACTTGCATTCTGGCTAACCTGGTTAGTCCACCCACTTCATTTTTTAGGACTTTCACCCTGTCTGTAAGTGTCTCTTACCTTGACCTGATGTTGCACACACAAGAAAGGCTTGAAGAATGATGAAATATTTCATGATTTTATCTGTAAAAAATTATAGTCTCTCGATTAGTAACAAAATGAAGAGGATGAAAGGAAAAACATGTTAAGGAGTTTTACATCTTTCCACTGGTTCATCTCTGCACACAGTTTTTTTTTTAAGTCACCCAATTGACACTTCTATCACTCAAAGGCAATGAAGTAATAAGGGGTGTGTGTTCAAATTAGAGTCTGAAGCCACAAATTGGGTAAAATGTCTTTGGTGTCCCTTTTGGGCCTGAAATGACCTGATTATCATTGTTTTGCACTTACGTTTTCCAGAAGGCTACAGAAAACTCACTGTTCATTGGAAATACAAACAAGCATTTGCAATGCAATAGGTCTCGCATTTACACGAGTTTAAGCTATTGACATTATAAATGACAATGCCTTTTATTTATGTTTTAAAAACAAAAATAAAAAGCACTGTCATTTGCAATGTCAATAGCTCAAACTCCCTAAATGCGAGACCTATTGCATAGCCAATAGGTCTCGCCTTTGGGACCATATAAGTGTTTAGCCAGAGATATTGTAGAAGTCTGCAGCATGCTGAGAAGTTATAATAAAGAAGTGTCAGAAGCTTTTTGTTACCTTATATATGACCAAGAAAGCATTACGTACAACTGAACGACCATATTAAAAAAGTATTAACAATAAATAATGTCTTGAGTTTTTTTTTTTCCTTTCAATGCTGGCAACTTCTATATGCCTGTCCCAATGGTTGCTTGTTATGGGTATTTTTGTTATGGGGGGACATAAATAACAGGAGGGTGAGGGTTGGGAAATAGTACCTGTATAACAGTCAGTGAGAGAGTCAGTCAGTTAATCAGTCAGTCAGTGACAGAGTCAGTTAGTCAGTCAGTGAGTGAGAGAGTCAGTCAGTGAGAGAGAGAGTCAGTACAGTCAGTGAGAGAGAGAGAGTCAGTCAGTGAGAGAGAGAGAGAGTCAGTGAGAGAGCAAGTCAGAGAGTCAGTCAGTGAGAGAGAGAGAGAGAGAGTCAGTCAGTGAGAGAGAGAGTCAGTCAGTGAGAGAGTCAGAGAGTCAGTCAGTGAGAGAGTCAGAGAGTCAGTCAGTGAGAGAGTCAGTCAGTGAGAGAGTCAGAGAGTCAGTCAGTGAGAGAGTCAGAGTCAGTCAAGTCAGTGAGAGAGTCAGTCAGTCAGTGAGAGAGAGTCAGTCAGTGAGAGAGTCAGTCAGTCAGTGAGAGAGTCAGTCAGTCAGTGAGAGAGAGTGAGTGAGAGAGTCAGTCAGTCAGTGAGAGAGAGAGTCAGTGAGAGAGTCAGTCAGTCAGTGAGAGAGAGTCAGAGTCAGTCAGTGAGAGAGTGAGCAGTCAGTCAGTGAGACAGAGTGAGAGAGTCAGTCAGTGAGAGAGAGTGAGTGAGAGAGTCAGTCAGTGAGAGAGAGTCAGAGAGTCAGTCAGTGAGAGAGAGTCAGAGAGTCAGTCAGTGAGAGAGAGCGAGTCAGACAGTCAGTGAGAGAGAGTCAGTCAGAGAGAGAGAGAGAGAGTCAGTCAGTCAGAGAGAGAGTGAGAGTCAGTCGGTCAGTCAGTCAGTCAGTGAGAGAGTCAGTCAGTCAGTGAGAGAGTCAGTCGGTGAAGCACTTCTTTGTTTTTAAATGTTGCACAGTAGCCCGCGCTGCTGTGCAATATGTTTAAAATCAAAAGGGAGGGGGAAGCAACATAAGTGAGGAGGCGAAGGGAGCAGCAATAACAGACGGTGCTTATAGAGAAAGCAAAATGAGAGGGGAGGGATAGAGTGCGGGACAGGTGCAGGTGGAATGGGATGAGGGAAGACGAAATAGTACCCTAATCACATTGGGAGCAGTGGATGGGCACTGAGTAAGTTGAACCAATCTGTGCTTGGTCCCATGCTCCACAGAAAAGAACCGAAGTGACATTTGTCCTGTGCCTGCCAATTAGGAGTCTGCAAAGAAGAGTAACACTGAAGCCAACAAATGGTAAGCAATAGGCAGGCTCGAGGTCCTTTATTGTAAACAATAGTGTCTTGCAGGAGACAGCGAATGCAGTGCATGCGCTGTCACAGGCTCGACCTAAAAGGGACATGTTTTCCTAATGAAACTTTAAATAGTTGCAGATGTGTACTAAAATGCTAATGAGTGTAATGCATATGAGTGGTGCATTAGACATGGTTTCTTGTAGCCCTAAACCACACGAGGCATCCAATTGCATGTACTTGCAATATACTAGTTTAGAGTTTCACAAACCACTAAATTAATATGGATAAATACAGATAAAAATAGCAAAAAATAAATATGGATAATTACAGAATGAAATGGTTACAAAATAAATACCATAAAACTGGGAGCTGTACATAAAGCTATAGCAATTAGAGGGTGGCACCTTTTCTATTCGCAACAGCAACTAAAATGGAGTAACTCCACTGGCCTTGGGTAAGAAATGCAATTAGAAGGCGAGCAGAAATCTAGCAGAAGGATGCTGGCTGTGGCTTTTGCATTAGAGAACTCACTGAGGTGCATGTGAACACGAAGGCCGGAGATCTTCTTCCATGGGTGTAGCTGATACACACTAGTTGAGACATTATTTAAAGGCCAATACTCACTGTGAGACTAAATCATACTTAAATAGGTGAATGTCATTACTTGGTAACCCAGCAAAGAAACTTAGAAGCTGCAACAAGGACAAAAGACAAGTACTGTCATGTATGTACTACACGTTAGTGGTAATGATATTCTGAGAAGTATGTGTACTAATACCAAAGCGGGTACAGTATACAACCTGGAACCAGAGTGAGTACACAAAACTAATTTCCCTAGTACTTGAAAAACATTACCACGAAAGGCGATTGAAAATTGGTCTGAATAGCTGCAAGGCTCATAACACAAGAGCACTTCTTGTTGAAATACCACAAGTAACTGGAAGTTTCCCCTCTTATTTGAGGGTTTACAATGAGTAGTGAAAAAGAAGTCCCCAGTCACCTGAGATAATAATTTAGATTGCTTTATCTGCTCAAGTCAAATTGATGAGGCGCTATCATTTCAGGGCAGAGCAGGCAGGAGATGGCCAGATCTAAGAAAGCCCAGCAGGCCTTGAGTTGGGGGCGGGTCAGCCACAAGCAGCAGCTGATGGGCAAATGAGGGAATGGACATGACACACCTGAGACAAAAAATTAAATACTGTTCATTCTTGGAGTAAACCCCTGCTACCAAGAAAAGAGAACCTTTGATTCCGTCAAAAGAGCCAGTGATGCACTGCTGAATGTAAGGCGCAAAAAATTGAACTAAGTGAGGCAGGCCTCCGCTGGGGTGGAGGGTCGGCGCTTGGCTCACTCACTTCATTAAAGCACTATTAACAGACCTCTGGTTCTCATTGAGAGGTGGCACTCTCACAAGTAAAAATAGCAGGAAGCAAGGCGATCGACTGCACGGAAACTGGGCAATCGTTAGAATGCAGCTACAAGGAAATATAATTCCTTTTAAGTCCCACATTTAATGCTACACTCACATGCAGAACACTCAGTGACCCCTGCCAAACGAAATTTCATTCTGCGCGCGTCCCCAGGCGGGTTAAACGACAACCTACAATCCGTGCTGGACACATTACTCGAGCCCCGGTGCCAAGCAATATAGGATCGCCTTTCTAGAGTTAATTTTTAATTTCCTGACTACTGGTTGCATGTGAAATGCTCAAGCAAACTTGGCAGTCACTTCGTGGCATGTGTGGACCTAATTGCACAAGTGAAGGCAGACTCGACCCAGAGGGAAGCCTTCAAGGCTGGCTCCGCAGGATGTCAGAGTGTGCTGCGCCGCTGAAATATGTCTCACAAGCGCTGCACGCGGCGCACAATTTAAGAAAGGGATTACAAACCCACTCCTATTTGAGCAACAATTCCCATTAGCTAGCCCGTGAAGCGTTTTGTATTCTTCCTGGTATTACCTTGAGGAGTTTAAATTTTTTTTTAAAAAGTTAAACAGCAAAGATAGGCAGGGCTTGTCTTTTTTTACATCATCCATAGTCGGGCGATAAAGTTTTCCTGGTCAACATCGAACTCACAGAAGTAGTTGGTGCCTGTCATTTTCTTTATTTCGCTCTGCAGAAAGTCTGACCCAACGCTATTTATTTATTTATTTGGCATTGCTTTATCAGCCTAATCGCGGTATCCGCTTCTCACGACTCCGTCGGCCTTAAAAGAGTTCGAAAACAAATGAGAAATAGGGACGTCCAGCCCGAAAAGCCCTGCTTCCAATTTTCTGACGAAAATTAAATAATGTATACATCACGGCCCGGGCTCGCGACCGGGCAGCTGAACATCTTGTCATCTCTTTGAGGCGGAAAGGAAGTGTGCGCAGCAGCAGGGACGTGCCAAAAGAAACAAGCGGCAGGGAAAGCGTTCGCTCTCGCTTCCAAAACAAACACGCCCGCGAGTGGTGCGCGCGCCTGCTTTCAATTATCGCGCCCGTGTCTGGGCACGATAATTGAAACCACATGGCCTATTGGCATCTATTACGCACACCAAGCGCGTAATAGACACCAATAGGCCATGGGCGGAGCAATGCGCCCGCCTTTGGCCAATTGCGTGCAGTCTTTTATAAAAAGACGCATGCAAAGGCCAATCGCGTAGCACAAAAGGAATCGCACACGCATGGGCGTGTGCGATTCCTAGGTCAGCTTCGATTCCCCGTTTTACCTACTAAATGTCTCGCGCTGCGCGAGCACTGCTACGCAGTGCACCGCTAGGCGCGAGACCTAAAAAGTTGGAATGTGCTGCACTCGCTGTGGGTGTACAAATTATCCACTGATTCATTTTTTCCATGTTGAAAAACAACCAAGTAATGGCCCCGAGATACCTCCTGGCGTAGACTAAATTCTGAAGGCCAAGCGCTCAGGCCCTTGGATTCAATGATCAGAAAGAGGCAGATGACAAATGGATGCTCCACCACCCACCTAACTTTTCACTGAATGCCTTTGAGGCTTAACATCTGGTTTTGGTATTTTCCAATGTTCTGGGCAGAAGGGAATAACAAACCTACTTGCTATTTCTGTTAGTTGTTTGCATGGAACCAGCAGTGCAAATGCACTCTGCAAGCAGGCCAATAATCCTCCACGGCCAGCAAACCCCTTTGGGAAGGGGTTTTCTTAAGAAGATGATACAAATATTACATAGGTCATGGATTAGGGCGTTGACATCATCCTGTAGCCAAGTCAGCACTGCTTAGGCCCAGGGTAAATGTGCCATGCCAGTTATAAGACAAGAGATATCCAAGCGCCTGTCTCTTCTATTATGAATATTTACTCCCTGTGCAGGACTGCACAACAGAGAAGATATCCACTAAGCTCCTCATCTACGAAATTTGAACACCATTTGAAGATACTCATGCTAAGGGGAACAAGAGATTGGTCACATTATGAGGATCTTGCGATCTGCATAAACCTACAAACATACTTAATATTTAGTTTTTGGCACAATATTCAATGGTCGATGTGGGATGCTTACCTCGGTGGACAGAAGATACATTTGTGTTACTAGTTTATGGGCTCCTGGGGGTGGTAATGGCAGCACCAAATGAAAAAGGATTGCTCCTGCCCAGGATCTGTTGAGCCACTGCGGTGTAAGTCGCAGCAAGGATTGTTCTCGCTCATTACATCATGTGTGGTCAGGAATAGAACTGTAGATCACAGCAAAGAGTCTATACTGCTGAATATCCCACCTGTTCACATCACTGACCTGACACAGGTATCTCTACACCTTGCAGGCCCTCGGGCAGGAATGCCGCACCCGAGGCTTGGATTAGTACACTTGGGATTTGTTTGTAACAAACTATGTGCACAGAGTGATTCAAAGATGTGTCAGCTCTTAGTAAATACAACAACAAGAGCCACCCTATTAAAAAATAGGGACAGGGTGATTACAGTCTACAAACAACAAGTCCTCATAGAAATGTGTGGACCAAATACTGTAATCCAAATGTGCAAAACCTCAAGGCAAAACTATCCACTGTGAGTGTAATACTACATAACAAGCCCAATTGTACTCTTTTCCAATTGTTTCAATGACACTTGAGAATCAAAATAGTTTTGCCTTGAGGTTTTGCACATTTGGATTACAGTATTTGGTCCACACATTTCTATCAGCTCTTAGTAAACCACAAGGAGAGGGAGGATTTGTTTTTGACAGTTGTTATTGATTAATTTCAGAAGCCCTTTCAGAGGGCCATGGGGCAAGCAAGAGCCAACTGGTACCAATATTGATGGTTGAGGCCTTGTACTCATGATATCCCCGGGAATCGATCAACTATGGGTCCTAAGCAACTGGGCCAAGTACCACTTCAGCATTTCACTCTGTGGTTGTGCAGATCGAGCAGTTCTATGCCACCTGTGGGGGAGGTAGGTGTAAGGCGAACACATGCTAAAGACTCAAAATACACCCAACAATGCCAAAAAAATGAATGTCCAGCCAAATACTCGATTTTATGAAAGAGTAGTATTTATATATAAAAGCAAAATAAAATGTGACATACATAAATATACAGAGCCCTCCTAAAGACGGCACTCTAGCATTGTTCCGGCAGATCCTTGAGCTTTTTCCCTGTCTACAGGCAGTGGTTATTCCCCATTTATGATAGGCACCATTCAGGTTAGGCCCTGCTAGGAGTCTGAGCCATAGAAGTCAAAGTGTTCCAGGGCTATGGTACTATAAGGCAGAGCAAGTTCCCCATGGGCACTCTAGCCTGGTGCTTAGTCTTAACCACTCCCTCTGGTATTGTGATGCAGAAGACCCGGGAGTGTTCAGTACTCTGATGCTGCACTGGTGCTGCGCTAATGCTGAAGAGGTGCCCAGCAAGTATTTTGAGTTCCTGCAGGCCCGGTTCTAGCGGGTGGGCCAGGCCCACCCAAACAGGAGCCTGGCCCACCCAAACAGGAGCCTTGGCCCTCGCAGTGAGGGCTTGAAGGCAGGCGCGCAACGCCATTGGGTTCAAAGTGCTTCAACCCCCCCTCCCCACGTCGTGTGTGTCAGCCCGGCAGAGACAGCTTCCGGGCGCACACACACAGACAGACAGTTTTGAGATTATCGCAGCCGCACCGAGTACTTCACAGGTCTTTAAAAGACCATTTACATGCTAAGGAGGCTTTGTTTATTTTTTCACCCCTTCATCTCCACATGGCGAAAGGCGACAAATCCTTTCTTTGGCAACGGTAACCTTTGCCTACTGTCTTGCTGCGTGGATATTTCTTTTTCTATGCAGCACAGGAGAAAGAAGTTTGTTTATTCTGATTCACCTTTCCTGACCCCTGCAGCTGCTTATCACATCAGGCTGTGAGTCAAAGTTTGACTAATGGGGTAGGTAAGAGAGATGTGTTACTATTTGTTTTTCTTTTTAAAATCTGCACAGGCCCAGCAGGACACATACTTCGTGTGTGTTTCATTTAAACAGTTTTTATCATTATCATGGCTGATGGAGGACAACAATAAGACAATAAAAAATGCCCAGATAACGCTGGTGATTAATGATCCTGCTGGAGAGCAATCATTTGTCTGTTAGTAGTTTTTAAATGCAGATGAACTGTATTTTATGTGGAAGCTCAGTGGGTTACTGCCTTTGTCACAGAGATCCTTGTGTTACTTGTAGTTCAGAAGTTACAATCCTAACATAGGACAGTGACCAATGAACTGTCATCAAAGAGCTGCATACAAACATGAATGGTATAGTTAAAACTTCGCTTTTTTGTTTTGTGATATAGTTAGAACTTCCCAGTCTTTCATTATTCTAATGTTGCTAAAAATGAGTATGTTTGGGCAGATATACATTTTTATCAGTAAAGCTGACCCTTCATTGTCTCTGTATAATGTGTGCGTGGTGTAAAGTACTAACACACACTACACTGATATGAGTAGCGCTATACAACAAATGAAATGCATATGAGAGAGGGGCTACGTAAAGATGAGGGGCACTGTTCGAGGGTGGCAGTGAGGGAATCCGAGGAGGTAGTGGGAGGGGCTATGGAGCGATGAGGGGCACTGTTGGAGGGTGGCAGTGAGGGAATCCGAGGAAGTGGTCATGGGGTGGAGGGGGGAGCTAGGGAGAGATGAGGGGCACTGGTGGTGGGTGGTAGTGAGGGAGTCTGAGGAGGCGGTCATGAGGGGGAGGGGCTACAGAGAGATGAGGGGCACTGGTGGAGGGTGGTAGTGAGGGAGTCTGAGGAGGAGGTCATGAGGGGTAGGGGCTACAGAGAGATGAGGGGCACTGGTGGAGGGTGGTAGTGAGGGAGTCTGAGGAGGAGGTCATGAGGGGGAGGGGCTATGGGGAGATGAGGGGCACTTGTTGCGTGTGGCAGTGAGGGAATCCGAGGAGGAGGTCAATGGGGGGGCCATGGAGAGATGAGGGGCACTGTTGGAAGGTGGTAGTAAAGGTATTTACGGAGAAAGAGGTTATTGGTGCGGCGCCAAAAAAGACCTTTGCTGAAGCCGGCCCTGTCATGGCCTTTCTGTTTTTGTTTATTTAATTAGCAGTCGGGTCATAAGGGCTACTGTGGAACATACTGTAAAGTGTGTGATAATCATATTTACTGCTATATTCAATGTTTTAAGTTTGAAGGTGATTTTACTAATGTTTTTACCGGGAAAAATGAAAGTGGAGCCCGATGGTGCCTGATATGGGGCTGGGGCCCAAGGTCAGCTGTGAGATAAGGTGCACTGGAGAGGAGTAGTGGATTATCGAGCCTGTAAGGAGTGCGTTGCAGAGTCCGGGGTCAGGTGGAGGTAGTAATGAAGAGGCATTCTCCCTGAAGGCTCGCACAGAGGGAGCCTGAGAAGTGTCACTTGCCTGATACTCCCACCTCAGAAACCTCCTCTTCCCATCAAAGGTACATTACATGGAAAAAACACTTTTTGAGAGTGATAATATTTAGAAAGATTTGGAAAAGAGTGCGTTTTACTGGGCCTTGTAAGACTAAGAAGAGATAAAGGAGGGCCCTGAAGCAGGCCCGCCTAGACATATATGCGACAAATCGAGCCTGCAGTGGCCCACCCAAATGCACCCTTGGCCCACCCAAATAAAAATTCCTGGAGCCGGGCCTGAGTTCCTGTGAAGCGGAATAAAAGTGAGCACCTGAGAAACTGAAAGAGGGTGATGGGGACAACATCTTTTCAGTATCTCCATGTGAAGGGAAACTTGGGCTGTGAGCCTTTCCTCTCCATAGTGAGAGTGGATCGCCTGCCTGCAGCTCCCTACCCGGGAGGATGGAAACTAACCAAACAAGCTTCAACCAGGACAAATAGACATTGCACATTTAATGACAGGAAACAGGAGCTCGGATGAGATGTGAATATTTGTAGGGGAGTAAAATCCTACCCGCCTACACCTGGGGGCTGGGAGGAAGCCCCGCAAAAATGTCATTTTAAAACCAGAGTCCTTCAAACAGCCTAAGGCTGATAGTGCAGGCGTGGCCGTGGTAGGAGTGCCGGTCGGGCGGTGACGTGGGGCGGGGAGGGGCAGGGTGGGGGTAGTAAACTACGGATTAAGGCCGAATACAGGTAAGTGAACATTTAAATAAAATGAATTTCGTTGCGCGCACTGCATCGCATTTGGCGATGCAGCGCTAATCGTTGTGGCGATGCAGCGCTCACAATGAAATTCGTTTTATTTATTTAAATGTTCACTTACCTGTATTCGGCCTTAATCCGTAGTTTACTACCCTCCACCCTGCCCCTGCCCCTCCCGCCCCACTCACCGCCCGACCGGCACTCCTACCACGGGCCGTGCCTGTATAGTGCTGGGTCAGAATCGGTCAGATGCCGGGCACTTGTAAGACTACAGACAAGCAGTTGTTTTGTCAGCCCCGTCTATGGGAAGAGTTACTCCCTCTGACGTCAGAACACTTGGAATGCTGGTAGAACTGGAGCATAATCTGTCAGCCTCCAGCTGGAGTCTGAAAGGCTGCCAATCAAAAGTCAGTTTGGCAACTCTGAAGTGTAAAGTGGGACGCGGAGGAATGCGCTCTGTCACGCACACGGCGGGCTGGAGTCTAGCCCGAAAGATTAGATACATTGGAGCAGGTCGCCTGTCAGGCTTTGCGCCTCTGGAGGCCTGGAGCAGTGCCAAATACAGGACAGACAACCCACTGCAAGGCTGGCCTGGGTGGGACACAACAGGTGTCTCCAAATGTTTAGTAGCGCCAGACAGTAAGAAAGACGTCTATAAGAGTTTGGCGACATTTATTCAAAGCACCGGTTCATATGTCAGGCTGTTCGGAATGGGACTCAGTCAGTTATCTCAGACACATACATGTAAGACTATTAAAAGAAACACAGCAGATACGCCCGGTCTCTCGGTGTTGTTGGTAGTGCTGGGACGAGGAGTCTGAGCCTTAGAAGTCAAAGTGTTCCAGGGCTATGGCACTATGAGGCAGAGCAAGTTCCCCGTGGGCTCTCCAGCCTGACACTCAGTCTTACCCACTCCCTCTGGTATTGTGATGTAGAAGACCCGGGGAGTGTTCAGTACTCTGGTGGATTGGCGGGTGGTCATTCAGGGCACTCCTTCAGATGAGGCATAAAGTTCCTCTGATCCTGCTGGCAGGTCTGACGCATGCCTTGCCCTCCCTTCACCCTCTGACCCTGCTGGCACAGATCAACAAAACCATCATCTGTGTGAGGCAGCCAAGCTATCACTGATTTAGGTGAGCTGGGGGAGGTCCGGGGATGTTTGCGCTGAGGGCCCGGTCCCTGCTCAGCCAGGTACTGACCAGTGAACACAAAAGAGACCCCTGGTGCCTCGTCTAACTCACTACCGTTAGCAAGGGCGCCACATTTCTTTCCGCCCAGGGCGCTATCTTAGCAACGGCCGACTCTAGTACCAGCACATTACAGTGGCCTGGCGGGGGCCACGTGGCCGGTTGACGGAGGTCCTAAAAAGACACGGAGCACAGGTGACCCTTAGGCACCGGCCCATCGCCCGCCTTCCCAACCCGACGCTGTGCGTAGGTAACACTATAATAACTTCACCAATTACCACAAGTTACAATGAAACGTTCAATAAAATGTACAATTATATCACACGATACTCTGAAAATTGTTTTTTTTTTTTCTCACCTTGTGCAGCCTCTGCCGAGCGCTGCTGTCTGTTCGGGTGGTTGCGGGAGTCACTCTCATGGACCACGAGCGCGTTATATAAGGTGCGGGAGAGGGGCGGGGCCAGCTAATGGGAGGGGCGACAGACAGGAGGTGAATGACAGACAGAGGTGGTAGTGAAGGGAGCAGCTGATAGCTTACAACAGGGAGGAAGATAAGTAAAGTGCGGGGCGTAAAGAGAAGCAAATTTAATTTGGACACAACGGATCGCAGATAAAACTGCTGGGGCAACCTACAAAGAGCGTGTATATGTGTATACACACACACACACACACACACACACACACACACACACACACACACACACACACACACACACACACACACACACACACACACACACACACACACACACACACACACACACACACACACACACACACACACACACACACACACACACACACACACACACACACACACACACACACACACACACACACACACACACACACACACACACACACACGCTTAAAAAGTTTACATCTGACAAAAAATATATCTCTATACCTGCATCTATAAATGCATATTCACACATAGATTTCAAGTAGTAAGCAAAAGAGCGCTGCTTTGCAGTGAAGGGTAGTTCAACGATGTAATGCATGTGGCCCGGTGCAGTACCGTGTTGCCACCGGGTACATTCTAGAGCTGTGGTGTTGGGGCCCGAGGGGGGCAAGGGGACAAACAGAGCTGCGACACAAGCCCCATCCGGGCAGAGGGGGGTGGGGTGGGGGGGGGGAGTGAAGGGGGTAGGTAGTGCAATGAAATCAGAGGCTATTGTGAAACGTGAAGAGAAGAAAGAAAGAAGTGAGGAGTGAACCTTTCCTTGGTTCCTTGGGTGCGATGAGTGAGAAAAGGAGACCGGCAAGGGAGGGGAGAGCAGCAGGGCAGGAAAGACCACGCGCACCCTGATCGGACGAAGCGAGTCCTGGGAGCCAATCAGCACTGCACATGTACCTGAACAGGCAAAGCCCAGATCTGGCCAAAATACACATTTCATTGCATTGCAAACAGTCTGAATGGATTTATTTATTTATTTAATGCAGTTTTATATAGCGCGAACTTTACCCAAAGGTGTCAGAGCGGTTTACAAAAGAACCAAGGGGCATATTATCAAGAAACTGCATTAAAATTATCGCCGGTTAAAGCGGCGATAATGGGCTTGATAATATGCCCTGGAGAATTCCAATAGAAGCCCATGTTCTGGTGTCAACATGGGCTTCTATTGGAATTCTCCAGGGCATATTATCAAGCCCATTATCGCCGCTTTAGCGGCAGTTTTCTGCCGCTAAACCGGCGATAATTTTAACGCCGTGCTTGATAATATGCCCCCAGGTAAGTTACATAGGGAACACCAGATACACTAAGCACGCTAACAAGTTACATATATACAGTTACAAAGGTACACAAGAAAGACTGAGCACGCTAATGAGTTACATATGTGCAGTTCCAAATCTAACTTTTTGCATATTTATAATGTAAAAAAAAAAAAAAAGGTGTCAGTGTTAGGTTAAAAGCAGGAGTAAAATACATATTTACAAAGTTGACCTAATGTGAGTGCTAGATGACCGAAAGGGTCAAGAAAAAAGTTGAATTATTCCAGGAAGTGTCTTTGGCGGAGGAGAGTTTTAAGATCAGTTTTGAAGGTCCAGAAAGAGGTGGTGGTTCAGAGAGATGGAGGAAGTGAGTTCCAGATTCTAGTTGCATTACCAGAGAAGGATTGAGCCATAAATCTTTCCCTTTTGAAGGTAGGAGGTTCAAGCAGTAAGTTTTCCGCATTGCATGAAGGTCTAGAGCCTCCAGAGATTGAGTTTAATAGCCAGATAGCGTGGGGTGGAGGTGTGCAACACTTTGTGGGTGATACAGGCAGTCTTGTAAATTGACCTTGCTTCGATAGGAAGCCAGCGAAGAGACAACAGTAAGGGTGTGATGTGATCATTTCTTTTAGCCCCATATACAAAGCGAGCTGCTGAGTGGAGGATGGATTTTAGAAGGGAAAGGTGGGATTTGGGAAGGCCAGCAAGGAGAGAGTTGCAGTAGTCCAATCTGGAAAGTACCAAAGATTGGATCACGGTTTTTAGGACTTGTTCAGGAAAGAAGTGCCGAAGCCCCCAGAGAAGGCGCAGTTGGTAGCGAGCATTCTTGGCGATGGAATTGATATGGGACTGTAAGTTGAGCCTTTTGTCTAGGATGACGCCTAGAGATTTGGAAATGTCAACAATAATAGGTTTGTTGTTAAGAAGGTTCAGATTGTTTATCCAAGATTGGATAGGAGGAGATAGTGAGGTCGAGAGGAGAAGGAATTCTGTTTTGGAGGATTCAGAATTAGTTGATGAGTTGACAGCAAGTGGTGGATGGAGTTGAGAGTGGTGTTGAGGATTGAAATGTCATGAGTGGAAGATACCTTGGGGGGCGTGGCTATGCGAGCCGTCATGGCGGACGTGAGATAAATGAGCTCCGTCCAGCCCCGACATATCTCCTGATTTAACCCCCCCTTCCCCGGCCGCCCACCTTGGCACCGGCTGCTCTCGGGGTGCGGCGCTGCGCTGGGGAGACTTGGTGCGGATTTCGCTCCTGCGGCGAGCTCTGAGGCGGAGGGGTAGTGACGGCGGCGTTCGAGGCCTGGCGGCGAGGTGGAAGCCGCGGCCTCGAGTTGTTCATCGGCAAGGAGGGCGGAGCCACCAACGCGGCCTTGGCCAACCAGGGGGGGCCGCATCAAGACCGGCGGACTCCCGGAGGGTCCTACTCCTGCCCGGAGCCCTGAACCTTCAGAAGCGGCCCCCGCACTAGCGGAGGTCAAATCGGACCGCGAAGCGACATCAGCGGCGGTGGCCCCGGGGGCGCCGGTGGGTTGCAGGCCTCCTGCTGGGGGTGCAGTGCCGCGCGGAGGCCGGGAGGAGCCAGCTAATCGCCAGGGGGGACTGCCTGGAGTGGGGCCGGGGGACCCCTTGTGAATCGGGTCGCAGCGCGGATCGGCGCCGACCCGAATCCTTATCAACTGGCACCTGAGTCCTGCACCTCAGTTCGGGGCGCTGCTCTGTGGCGACTTGGTGCTGACTTTGCGGCGAGCTCTGAGGCGGAGGGGCAGTGACGGCGTTACTCGAGGCCTGGCGGCGATACGGAAGCCGCGGCCTCGAGTACTTCACTGGCAGAGGAGGCGGAGCCACGACAGCGCCCCTGGCAGGCCGAAGGGAGCCGCATTGAGACCGGCGGACGCTCGGAGGGGCCTGCTCCTGCCCGGTGCCCTGAACATTCGGCAACGGCCCACTCGGACGGCGGTCAGGTCGCACCGCGACGGACATCTGTGGCGGAGCTCCCGGGGGCGCCGGTGAGTTGCGGGCCTCCCGCTGGGGGCGTGGGGCCTTTGGCATAGACCCCTGCGTGCAGAGGCCTGCAGTGCCTCCTGGGACTGCAACTGAGCTGCTGTGTGTGAGGAGCCCTTAACACGGGGCGGAGGCGGGCCGTGACTGGGCTGCGGCTGAGGGCCGCGGGGCCGGCGCTGTCCAGGAGTGTGTTTGGGCACTCGAACTGCTGGGCATGGACCCAGCGCTGCCTGGGAGCGCGCCTTGACCTGAGGGGATCCAGACGGCGGCGTGTGTTCTACAGCCGCTCCCGCCGCCTCCGGGACCGTAAAGGAGTTACTTTCCCTCCCACCGGTGGTCGGTCGGCCCGCGGGGGGACGGAGGGTATTGGAGTGAGCGCACTGAGGAGCCGAGGCTGGAGTCCTGATCCTGGGGCCCTGAGTTGGTGGTGGTGTGTACGACGGCCGAGCTGGGCAGAAGGAGAGGTGGCATGTACAGCTGCTACACCTGTATCTACTGGCCCCCCAGCTAGAGGCGGAGACGTGTGGTCCCGTGATCCTGGGAGAGCCTGGCCGGCTGGGGTCAGGCAGCGGATGTAGAATGAAGAGTGGCGACACGACTGAGGCCTGCAGCTGGAACTAGGAGGTAAGCAGGTGCCTCCACGGCTGGGGGCCCTGCATAGCGAGCGCTGGGATTGCCTGGGGCCTGGTGCGCTGCCGACTGGCGAGGACACAGCGTGACGCCCGTGGAGAGGAGCAGACCTGAACTAGCTGAGGACGAGGAGCCGCCGGGCCGGTTGGACCGCGCTCGACTGGGTGCAGTGACTGGGGCCTGGGAGAGCCAAGGAAGTCGGTACCTACGATACAGACCAGCAGAGAGCGACCACCGAGATTGGCAACGGAGACCTGATGCAACAAGAGGTGGACCAGATACTTAAGGCCATTACAGACACCAGAGACGCATTACAGCAGGATATTGCTCAGGTGTCCATGGGGCTGGGCCTCCTCCGAGCTGATCATGCAAAATTGGCTGACCGGGTGAAACAGACAGAGACCACCTTGGAAGATCTAGAACCCGCTCAGAAAAAGTTGGAGACCCAGCTGGAGGACGTTCACCAAAGATTACGAGTACTAGAACGGAGGGCGGAGGATGCGGAAGGACGCAATAGACGGAATAACATACGAGTGGTGGGCCTACCGGAAGGAGTGGAGGGGACCAGCATGGTGGACTATTTTGAAAACTGGCTGCGGACTGAGATTGCCCCGGAGGGCCTCACCCCCTTCTACACACTGGAAAGGGCGCATAGAGTTCCGGCCCGACCGCTGGCGCCCGGAAGGCCTCCTAGGCCGGTGGTGGCACGCCTCCTTCATTATAAGGACAGGGATTTACTTCTGAACAAGGCTCGCACGGCGGGCCCGTTTAAGGTGAACAATAATACTGTGACACTGTTCCCCGATTACACATTTGAGGTGCAACGCCACCGGGCCTCGTTCTTGGCAGTTAAGAAGGCGCTCAGAGATGAAGGCATCCAATATTGTTTGATGTTCCCGGCACGCTTGAGGGTAATAATGGACTGTAAAACATTTTTTCATAATGACCCAGATGAAGCATGGAGCTGGCTGGAATCTTACAGAGCTGGATTGGGGAAAGCGGGAAGCGGAATAGTGCCACAAAAGGAGGCGCCACGCCCGCGCAGATTAAGACGCACCAGACGGAGCCGCCCCGGGGCGCGGCTTCCCACCACGACGCAGACAGAACTGGAGAGGTCCACAGCGTTGCAGGCTGTGACGGAGATTTCCCACGGGACAGATCAAGCATTGATGGTGGCAACGGCCTTGGAGAAGGGGTCTGTCGGAACTGACTCAGATGACACTGACACAGGGAGTGTCACGATGCCGCAGGTTACTCCTGGGACTGCAGATGAGATTGTTGATGACTGATGTTGGGAGATCGGATTTGGTGCCTTGGGCGGGGGGGGGCGGTGGGGTGCTGGCCCTGGTGCTCTTTGGGGAGTGCCTGAAGTTAGGCAGATGATAGGGCTGAAGTGGAGGGGCTCCTGAATAGAGCAGCTCCCCCTTGTCTGGGGTCCCCACAGGGGCATGGAGGCCTCCTCGATGATGGGGCATAGCGTTCAGGTCTAACGGGGCTGTAGATCGGATTTTCTAGGCTCAAGAGCACCCCCCTGTTAGTTTCGGTTCTTACATAGACCCTTGGTAGATACCGGGGACACAGTTCATAGGTAGTTTGGATGGGTGCTAGATTTTTAGAGCCTGTTCTGGGGAGGGTTTGTTGGGGGATTTTTTTTTTTTTTTTGGGGGTAGTTAGAACCACCGGTGTGCCACTGGGGAGAATGCAGTTACAGATGTTGCTTAGAAGCTACTATGGGGACATCACCTGAGTTAAAGTGTATTACCTGGAATGTACGAGGAATGCGCACGATGCAGAGGCGCCACAAAATCCATGCATACCTGGTGCGTAGGGGGGTACAGATTGCTTTCCTCCAGGAAACCCATGTTGACCGAGCTGAGGGTTTGGCATTGCAGCGCAGATGGAGAGGGCAGCTTTATTATACGACCTATTCCGCTTTTGCCAGGGGCACACTGATATGGATCAGGGCTGGGGTCCCTTTCCAACCGATACAGCAACTGGCTGACCCAGAGGGGAGATTTGTGGCTGTCCTGGGCCGGTTGGACGGTATGGAAGTGGCATTATGCAGCGTGTATGCCCCTAACGTGGAGCAGGCACTTTTTTTTGTTAAACTATCGGGGAAACTGGCGCCATTCTTGACAGGCCCGGTGATACTGGGAGGGGATTTCAACTCCATCACCAACACTAATATGGACAGGTCTCACCCACCGTTGCCTGAGGCACCTATACATAGGCTTTCTAAGATTAGACAAGACTGGCAGGATAAATGGGGACTCAGATGCATGGCGAGGACAGCATTTGGGGGAACGAGATTATTCTTATTTTTCCGCACTGCATGACTTACACATGCGGTTGGATGCAGTGTTGTGCTCCCCGGACATTCATGCGAAAGTACGACTTAGCGAGTATCTGGCGAGAACGATATCAGACCACAACCCATTATTGTTGATAATAAACTGGGCTCGAGAAAGACCTATAATTCCTGCCTGGCGCTTGCACCCAGAGACGCTGGAAGACCCGGTTTTCCGTGCGGAAGTGCAGGTTGGCATAGAGCACTATTTTCTAGAGAATGAAGGAACAGCAACGAACTTGGCGCTGGAATGGGATGCTTTTAAAGTAGTGGTGCGGGGTTTATGCATAACTAAAATGGTGGGAGTGCAGAAGACCCTCCTACTAGATATAGAAAAAGCGGAGCAGCGATTAAGACAAGCGGAGAGAGCCCGCCATGAGAACCCAGAGGCGCAGGACGAAGTTATGGCAGCGAGGGAAGGGGTGGCGACTCAAGTAGAGAGGTTGCGCTGTTTTGATCATAAGGCGTATTTAGTGAGGGCGCATGCGGAAAGGGATAAGACGAGCACATTACTGGCTTGGCTGGCCAACCCGACCCCCAGGGGCACACCCATATTGGCATTGAATTCACCCGCGGGCACGCCAGTATATACTCAACGAGGAATTAATGGGCTGTTCTTGGAATATTATGCGGACCTGTATAGGAGTAGGCTCCAGACTACGGGTGAAGCGTTGGAGGACTTCTTGGCAGGAATACAACTACCAAGCCTCGAGAAGACACAGGCGGACTTACTGGGGTGGGAGCTTACCGAGGGGGATATAAGGGGCGCGATTAAACAAATGGCGCGTAATAAAACACCTGGCACCGATGGATTACCAATTGAGTTTTACTCAACTTATGTAGATATATTGGCACCTAGGCTGCTGGCGGTTTTTAGAGAGGCCCGGAACTTGGGACAATTGCCTCCTTCCACCCATGAGGCCATCATTATCCCTCTGCTAAAGCAAGGAAAAGATCCCTTGAATAGATCAGCCTACCACCCGCTGTCTATGTTGACCACAGATTATAAAATATTGAGTAGGATCTTTGCGACGCGGCTCCTCCCATATATGGCACAATTGGTCCATAGTGATCAGGCAGGGTTTATCCCGAAACGCACCACGGCCACTAATGTTAGGCGACTCTTACGTATCTTGGGGGAGGACCATGGTGCGACCCCCATGGCGGCAGTCCTTTCGGTGGACATTGAAAAGGCGTTTGACAGCCTAGAATAGCCCTACCTGAATAGAGTACTGAGAGTGCTTGGTCTCGGGGAAGCCTTTGTGGGATGGGTCGAAATTTTATACAGGTCGGCGACAGCCCGAGTGCGAACAGGGGCAACGATTTCCCTATCCTGCTCGGTGGGACGGGGGACGCGCCAGGGGTGCCCGCTCTCCCCCTTGTTGTTCACCTTGGCCATCGAACCGTTGGCTCCCCATGCCAGGCTGGGGAGCTACTACCCTGGGTTAGTGTTACGTGGGGAAGTGCAATATATCTCTCTGTATGCTGATGACTTATTAATGTTCCTGGCAAATATGGAAGGGGCCTTAGACGGAGCGAAACGGCTGCTCTACGATTTCGGTGAAGTCTCGGGGCTGGGGGTGAATTGGCTGAAGACGTGCTTGTTTCCAGTGGTAGCGTCGAGGATGGACGTCTCCCTGGTTGCGGGTATTCGCTGGGAGCCCCGATGTTTGCCCTACCTTGGCACTCACATATATCATACTCCTGTAGATCTCTTGGAAGGCAACGTGGGCAAAGCCATTCGAGGCCTTAGGAGCAGTTTTGCCTTTTGGAGTACTCTACCGCTCTCTGTGGCAGGCCGGGTGGCGCTGTTGAAGATGGTAGCGCTCCCCCGACTCCTGTATTATTTTAGAACACTGCCGATCTGGGTGCCGGCTTCCGTATTCAAACAGCTCCGTTCCATGGTTGGGGGATTTCTCTGGGGATCTGGCAGACGGAGGGTGGCGTTGACAACAATGATGCGCCCGAGAGCTAATGGAGGTATGGCAGTACCGGATTTTGAGGTATACTACTTAGCAGCCCAACTGCAGTGGCTCACGCAGGCGGTGGCTCGGGAGTTTCGGGGCCCAGAGGGTAGGTGGGTCCCACGTCATGTCCTGTCCTTTATTGTATTACAGCAGCGACTGAGCCTGGACTACCTTACTGGTGAAGAGCGGATACTGAGGCTGTGCTGGAACCGGAGCCAGCGTAGAGCTGGAGTTGCCCATCCCCATGCCCCGGAAATCTCGTTGGGGATGTGTACAGCCCTCCCCCATGGTGGAGAGTGGACGGCCTTGGCCGACTGGGAGGCTCTGGGAGTGCAGATGCTGGGCGATCTTTATGAAGACGGAGCGCTGCTACCGTTTCGGGCCCTGCAGGATAGGTACGGCCTCCCCCGAGGCGATTATTTATTGCACTCGGCCCTGATCTCGGCAGTACAGTGTTACTGGAAGGAGGGACTGACGGAACCACAAACATCAATGGCTTGCCAGTATGTGGTGATGGCGGCAGGATCCGTCAAGGCGATTACGTGCCTTTATAGGCGTATGCTGACTGAGAAGTTGGAACCACTGCAGGTCCTACAAGGGAAATGGGAGGCGGACCTAGGCAAAGAGATCCCTGAGAAGACTTGGACCCAACTAGTCAGGAGGAACTGGAAAAGTACTAGGAATGCCAGATTTCAATTGGTTAACTTTTTTATCTTACATAGGGCGTACTTAACCCCTGCCAAGATCAATCAATAGTTCAAACTGGAAACAGCCCGGTGCCCGCGTTGCAATCTGGAGGGGGCAGACTTTCAGCATATGATGTGGGGGTGTCTGCAACTGGGAACGTACTGGGAAGAAGTGATTGCTCAGCTTAACGGGGTTACTGACCGCACCGTGGAGACTGACCAGGGCACTTGCTTATTGCACTGGTTCCCGCACACCTCTAAAACTAAAGTGACGAGTAAGTTTATAGATCTAGGCCTGCTGTTAGCTAAGAGAGATTACTACACACTGGAAATCAGCGCGAGGGCCTTGCCTTGGAAGGTGGAGGATGGAGCTCCTCAAATGGGCGCAGAGCGAAGGCACACTCGGGTTTCAGCAGGCCACGTGCACCAACAATGAAAAAGCACTGGAGGCGGCGAGGGCATGGGAGGTACTGGTGGTAGCACTGCAGGTCCCCGAAGAAGATTCAGAGGAGGGCTCAGTATTGGGAACGCCGACGGGTCCACCACATCCCACGGGAATGGTAGAATGACTAGGTGCGCACCCCGCAGTACACTAGCTAGCCCCCCCTAAGGGCGGACTTACCTACGTAGTGTTGCTGTTACTGGGGTACTATGGTGAAGGGGATAGATGTTCCTATACTCCTGAACTGCGTATAGGTAGGGCACACCGGTGGGATTAGAAGGGCGGGGAGGGAGGGTGGGGTTAGGTGGGTTATAATTTTATGTATATTAGTTAGGCGGTGTATCGTATATTTTTGTTTTAGATTGATATCCGTGACGGAAACTGCCAAACAGCAGGAGATACTATGACAACTGATACAGTAGAGTTATCATAGGTTAATTTCTTTTATTGTAATGATTGTATGATGTGTTTTTTGAAAATTTAATAAAACAAATTAAAAAAAAAAAATGAGTGGAAGAAGATTTGGGTATCATAATTGCTGCCCATGTTCACTCCTCAACCGAGCAGGGGGTCTGGACTGGGGGAGGGCAGGAGTACATAGGAGCCCAGGGCTCTCTCTGCCACCAGAGACTTCTTGGATAAGTAAGGACGTGACTCCTGGGCCAGTCTTAAATTCCCATGACCCCCAAAGCATTGCAATGCCCTGTTAACGGCAGACATTCATTGCAGAAGAAGTGTGTTCACACACATGCACACCCTGTGTATGATCGGTCTTCCTTTAGGAAGTGGATGGTAGTCGCCCTCTCCACCAAACAGAGTCTCAGCTTTCAAGAATTAGACAACTGCTGCCTTTTACCAGGTGTTTAAAATTACACCAGTGCAGTTGTGCGAAGCTGACTACTTTTGTACTTTGTTAATTACTCCTCCGGGCGACCTTGAAAAACAATAATCGGCATAGCCAATAGGTCTCGCCTTCAGGACCTTATAAGTGTTTAGCCAGAGCTATTGGCTTTGCCAATGTCTTTAAGCTGTGGTGTAGAGCATTGTGGCTGCTGTGCAGCATGCTGAAAGGTTATAATAAAAAGTGTTATAAGCATTTTTGTTACCATATATATAACCAAAAAGACATTTTGAACAACTGAACAACACTGTTAAAAGAAAGTATTAACATAATAAATGTCTTCTAGTTTTTTTGTCCTTGCAATGCTGGCAACTTCTTCCTGCCTGTATTGAATTGTTTGTTATAGCTTTTTTGTTTGTTATGGGGCGGACATAACCAACGGGAGGGTGGAGGTTGGGAAATAGCACCTGAATTACAATGTGAGCAGTGGACGTACACTAGGGGAGAATCAGATGCCAGATTCAGAGGGCAGAGTTTGTGCTGTGCTGAGGTGATGCTGCGCTGATGCTGAGGTGGTGCTGCGCTGATGCTGAAGTGGTGCTGCATTGGTGCTGAATTGCTGCTGAGGTCGGGCTGCATCGTGCGGAGGTGGGGCTGCACTGGTGGTGGAGCACTAATGCAGAGCTGGTGCCGTGCTGATGCCGAGATGGTGCTGTGCTGATGTTGAGGTGGTGCTGCGCTGGTGCCGAGCTGGTGCTCAGGTGGTGCTGAGTTGGTGCTGTGCTGAGGTGCTGCGGCACTGATGCTGAGGTGGTGCTGCGCTGATGCTGAAGTGGTGCTGCGCTGATGCTGAATTGCTGCTGAGGTGGGGCTGCCCTGGTGGTGGTGCACTGATGCGGAGCTGGTGCTGTGCTGATGCCGAGGTGGTGCTGCGCTGGTGCTGAGATGGTCCTCTGGTAGTGCCCAGGTAATGCTGAGTGATACTGAGGTGGTGCATAGTGATGCTGAAGTGGTGCTGAGTCATGCTGAGGTGGTGGTGTTGCACTGGTGCTCAGGTGGGGCTAAGCTGGTGCCCAAGTGATGCTGTGCTGATACTGTGCTGAGGTGATGCTATGCTGATGCTGAGGTGGTGCTGCACTGATACTGAAGTGGTGCTGCGTGGGTTCTGAGTTGCTGCTGAGCTGGTGTTGTGCTGGTGCTGAGGTGGGGCTGCGCTGGTGGTGGTGCACTGCTGTGGAATGGTACTGTGCTGATGCTGAGATGGTGCTATGCTGGTGGTGGTGCACTGATGAGGAGGTGGTGCTGTGCTGATGCTGAGATGGTGCTCTGGTGGTGCCCAGGTAATGCTGAGTGATACTGAGGTGGTGCAGAGTGATGCTGAGTCATGCTGAGGTGGTGGTACTGCGCTGGTGCTCAGGTAGGGCCAAAGCTGGTGCTCAGGTGATGCTGAGTTGATACTGTGCTGAGGTGATGCTATGCTGATGCGGAGGTGGTGCTGCACTGATACTGAAGTGGTGCTGCACTGATACTGAAGTGGTGCTGCGTTGGTACTGAGTTGCTGCTGAGCTGGTGTTGTGCTGGTGCAAAGGTAGGGCTGCATTGGTGCTGAGGTGGGGCTGCACTGGTGGTGGTGCACTGATGCGGAGATGGTGCTATGCTGATGTTGAGGTGATGCTGCACTGAGTTGGTGTGGTGCTAGTGCTGAGGTGGTGCTGCGCCGACGCTGAGTTGGTACTGCACTGGCCGTGGTGCACTGATGAGGAGAGGTGCTGTGCTGATGCTGAGGTGGTGCTGAGGTTGTGTTGTACTGGTGCTGAGGTGGTGCTGAGTGATACTGAGGAGGTGCTGAGGTGATGGTGTGCATGTGCGGAGGTAGTGCTCAGGTGGTGTTGAGTGATACTGAGGTAGCGCTGAGTGATGCTGAGGTTGTGCTGAATGATGCTTTGGTGGTGCTCAGGTGGTGCTGGATGATGCTGAGTTGGTGCTGCACCAGTGCTGGGGTGGTGCTGAAAGATGCTGAGGTGTTGCAGAGGTGATGCTTAGGTGAAGCTGAATGATACTCAGGGGGTGCTCTGTGATGCTGAGGTGGTGCTAAGTTATGCTGTGGTGCTGAGTCATGCTGAGGTGGTGGTGCTGCACTGGTGCTCAGGTGATGCAGAGTGATGTTGAGTTGGTGCTGCGCTGAGGTGATGCTGCGCTGATGCTGAGGCGGTGCTGAGCTAATGCTGAAGTGGGGTTGCATTGATGCTGAATTGCTGCTGAGGTGGTGCTGTGCCGATGCTGAGAAAGTGCTGTGCTGATGTTGAGGTGGTGCTGCTCTGGTGCTGAGATGGTGCTGTGCTGATGCTGAGGTGGTGCTGTGGTGGTGCTCAGGTAATGCTGAGTGATACGGAGGTGGTGCTGAGTGATGCTGAGGTGGTGCTGATTCATGCTGAGGTGGTGCTGAGTCATGCTGAGGTGGTGATGCTGCACTGGTGCTCAGGTAGAGCTGAGTTAGTGTTCAGGTGATGCTGAGTGATGCTGAGGTGATGCTGTGCTGAGGTGGTGATGCGCTAATGCTGAAGTGGGGTTGCATTGGTGCTGAATTGCTGCTGAGGTGGTGCTGTGCTGATGCTGAGAAAGTGCTGTGCTGATGTTGAGGTGGTGCTGCTCTGGTGCTGAGATGGTGCTGTGCTGATGCTGAGGTGGTGCTGTGGTGGCACTCAGGTAATGCTGAGTGATACTGAGGTGGTGCTGAGTGATGCCAAGGTGGTGCTGATTCATGCTGAGGTGGTGCTGAGTCATGCTGAGGTGGTGGTGCTGCGCTGGTGCTTAGGTGAGGCTGAGTTGGTGTTCAGGTGATGCTGAGTGATGCTGAGGTGATGCTGTGCTGATACTGAAGTGGTGCTGTGTTGCTGCTGAGCTGGTGTTGTGCTGTGGCAAAGGAAGTGCTGCACTGGTGCTGAGGTGGGGCTGCGCTGGTGGTGGTGCACTGATGTGGAGCTGGTGCTGTGTTGATGCTGAGATGGTGCTATGCTGATGTTGAGGTGGTGCTGCACTGAGGTGGTGTTGCGTTGGTGCTGAGGTGGTGCTGTGCTGATGCTGAGGTGGTGCTGAGGTAGTGTTGCGGTGGTGCTGAGTAATACAGAAGAGGTGCTCTGATGAGGAGGTGGTGCTTTGCTGAGATGGTCCTCTGCTGAGGTGGTGCTGTGGTGGTGCTGTGGGTGAGGTGGTGCTGTGTGATGCTGAGGTGTAGTGTTTGTTGTAGTGGTGCCAAGTGATGCTGTGATGGTGCTGAAGCATGCTGAGGTGGTGGTGCTGCACTGGTGCTCAGGTGGTGGCGAGCTGGTGCTCAGGTGGTGCTGAGCTGGTTCTGTGCTGAGGTGAAGCTATGATTATGCTGAGGTGCTGCTGCTCTGATGCTGAAGTGGTGCAGTGTTGGTGCTCAGTTGCTGCTGAGGTGGGGCAGCGCTGATGCGGAGGTGGGGCTGCACTGGTGATGGTTCACTGATGTGGAGGTGGTGCTGTGCTGATGCTGAGATGCTGTTGCGCTGATGTTGAGGTGGTGCTATACTGGTGGTGCACTGATGAGGTGGTGCTGTTATGAGATGGTGCTGTGCTGATGCGGAGGTGGTGCTGTGCTGATGCTGAGGTGGTGCTGTGCTGATGCTGAGGTGGTGCTGCACTGATGCAGAGGTTGTGCAGATTGACACTGAGGTGTTGCTGAGGTGGTGGTGTGCTTGTGCGGCGGTGGTGCTGAGTGATGCTTTGGCGGTGCTCTGGTGGTTCCAAGTGATCCTGAGTTGGTGCTGCACTGGTGCTGAAGTGATGCTGCACTGGTGCTGCGCTAATGCTGAAGTGGTACCCAGTGAGTATTTTGAGCCTTTCCTCTCCATAGTGAGAGTGGATCGCCTGCCCGGGAGGATCGGGTGGCAGGGAAACTAACCAAACAAGTTTGAACCAGACCAAATAGATATTGCAAATTTAATGACAGGAAACAGGAGCTCGGATGAGAAGTGAATGTTTGTAGGGGAGTAAAATCCTACCTGCCAACACCTGGGGGCTGAGAGGAAGCTCTGCACAAGTGTCACTTTAAAAGCAGGGGCCATCAAACAGCCAGAGGCTGATAGGGCTGGGTCAGAATCGGTCAGATGCCGGGCACTTGTAAGACTACAGACAAGCAGTTGTTTTGTCAGCCCAGTCTCTGGGAAAAGTTACTCCCTCTGAAGTCCGAACACTTGAAAAGCTGGTAGAACTAGAGCATAATCTGTCAGCCTCCAGCTGGAGTCTGAAAAGCTGCCACTCAAAATTCAGGTTGGTAACTATGAAGTGTAAAGTGGGACATGAAGGAATTCGCTCTGTCAGGCACACAGCAGGCTGGAGTCTAGCCCGAAAGATTAGATAAATTGGAGCAGGTCGCCTGTCATGCTCTGCGCCTCTGGAAGCCTAGTAACCTGGAGCAGTGCCAAATACAGGTCAGACCTAACCAGCTGCAAGGCTGGCTGGCCTGGGGACACAACAGGTGCCTCCAAAAGTATCATAGCACCGGAGCAGTCAAACACATCTATACAGGTTTGGATACATTTACTCAAAGGACCGGTTCATATGTCAGGCTGTTAGGAATGGGACTGAGTCAGTTATCTCAGACACATACATGTACAACTATTAAAAGAAAACACAGCAGATACGTCCAGTATCTCGGTGATGCTGGTATGCTGGGGCAGAGTTGGTCATACATCGACTTTTGGACAATTGGACGACATACTATTCGAGCCTAGATTTACAGGCCTCTGAGGGCCACTTCGCTGCTGGGAAATGTTATTTCTATGTACGCAGGTACAGCTTTTTATGGAAAAGAAATGTGGTATGTGTAATTACAGAATTATCACTTTTTACTAGATAAATCGAACTCATGGGGCTGGCTGATCTTCTAGGTGGCCGCTCTGATGCCTGTGCTTTTAAAGCAAGCACAAAGAGAACTCGCCCCCAGTCACAGATCTGGATTGAATCCATCCTCGTTCTGTAGCTCACTTCGCTGCCCTAGTTCAAATATGCAAATCAGTCTTGACCCTGCCCCTCATGGAACAGTCCAGCCCAAACTGCCAAGCCAGGTCTTCCCTGGACCGAAACAAGCAACCTGAGACCGGTTTTGGGGTAACACCCCTCATCAGCCAGGCTAGCTTGAATCCAGTGGCAAAGTGAGCAAGGGACCCACGTCCGGGCATACCCTGCCAACTTAGGGCAAACCAAGCAAACACAAGCAGATGATGGACGGAGCGTTGAAACTTTTCAGACACTCACCCCCAGTCACAGATCTGGGTTGAATCCATCATGGTTCTTTAGCTCACTTCGCCACCCCAGTTGAGACCTAGCCACATGCAAATCAGTCTTGACCGTGCGTTAAAGGGCCCATTTCTTGTGTCATCTGCATGGGCCAGTGGGCATGGAGGGTGGGAGCTCTGCCCAAGGCCGGCGTGTGCTGCCAGGTTTGACAGGAAAGTGCAGCTTCCCCACAGCAGGTAAACCAATCGCTCTCTAAATGCGGGGGGGGGGATACTGGTGTGGGGAGGGGAGCTGTATTTCAGCTCTTAACAACTGTGCATTGGGACTGGGAGGGCTTCTGACCCTGTCCCTGTTAGGTGTGAGCAGCTCAAGTAGTCCTTACATTGCATTCTGGTACTTGTTGTTCTGCATTTATGATAGAACAAATACAAGTAGCAGAATGCAGAGAAAAAAGACGAAATAAGCTTCCCACGTATGGCATGGGGTGACTGCGGTGTGTATCAGACTTCAGAGCTGCTCGGCCGACCTTGTAATCAACCCCATTTGATTCTTATACTTTAATGAAGGGTTGGTTTACTCTTTCAACCTATTTGGCACACAACCTCACATTTCTATTCTTTCATGACTCTACTTCAGTTTAGGTCTGGCTACAGACAGTTTTAGATGTTGCCAGAGGGAGTCATCAACGCCAAAAATCATGACTTTGGGAAAGACCGCTTCTGCTACGGTCTTGTTTGGGTCAGCCATTGCCTGTTTTAAGTTGTGTTTTAATTTGAAAGTTTGCCAGATGAATCCCTGCCGCCAATAACAGTTCTGAAGCCTGGAAGGGGCATTATGCTCGGGAAACAAATTGCAATGGTAACCTCGTTTTCACAAATTGCCATGTGCGACAGTTTCTTTGAAGAAAAGCAAGGTGTGAATGCTATACATAGGCTATCCAATTGGTTTATTTGAAAGCTTTTGAGGGCTACGATGTCTCCCTATGGCTGATCAAACGCCAGAAGATGAAGCGTCCACTGGGCACTGAATCTCATCTCACCGCTAAATTTAAACGCCAAGACCAGGCTAGTATACCCAATGACCCATTAAGCACATAGCACTCGGCTATGAGCAGTGCTTTAAATGGGCCGGTACTGTCCAGTACGGAGTACTGGCACTTTTTTATTTTAAGAGGGAGAGTACCGGCACTTCAAGGGAAATTTAATACTTTCAATTGGAGAGTACCGGCACTTCTCAGAAATATTTTTCCATTTCAAGCACTGATTATGAGTCTCCGGACCCGGACACTGTGCGGGACCCCAATTCTGCTGCTATTTTAGATTTTTATTCAGAAATGATCTCAGTGCGGAATCTGAGGCCTCCCTAACTGCTCAATCAATATACTTGATATGGGGATTCCCAAAAACTTGCCTCGCACGGAGGATGAATCTCTCAGATCTGGGCACAGCGTGCTGGTTCCTACCTCCTCCAGCACCCCCTCCACACTCCCAAGGCCTGTGCGAACCATACATGGATGCTCTTGGTGATGCTTCACCGATAATTTGTACATTTATTTATTTGGTGTTTTATAGAGCGCGAACATGACCAGTTAGGGTATCTGAGCGCTTTACAGGGATAACAAGTTGTATACAAGTATGACAGACAAAAAAGAACATAAGTAGGGATGAAAGGAAGTGAAACAATTGGGAATAAACAGGGTATATACAATTTTCAGATCAAAATGCAGAGAAATCCAGCAGTTACATATGTGGGAGTACCGGGTCAATACAAAGTGGATTGCAGCCGGTCAGTCCAAAGTGTAGCAGCAGCAAAAATAAATCAAGGCCGCTGAACGGTGTGTGCAATGCATGAGTTCTGGGAGGAACTTGCCCATTAGGAAGGTTTTGGCTTCATTTTTAAAACTTGACAGAGAAGGAATTCTTCTAAAGAAGGGCAGCAGCGAGTTCCAGATTCTTGGTGCAGCCCCAGAGAAAGCACGATTGTAAGTTTCTTCCTTTCGAAAGCGGGTTGGCTGGAACACAAGGTCTCTGGCGGACCGGGAGTTTCTGGCTCCTCCGGAAACCATGATTTTCTGGGCAAGATATGCAGGGGATTTAGTGTGTAGCGCCTTGTGGGTGATACAAGCCAGTTTGAGTTGGATTCTGGCTTCAAGAGGAAGCCAGTTCAGTGCCTTCAGATGCGGTGAGATGTGGTCGAATTGTTTTGAGCCTGTTAAGAGTCTGGTGGTGGTGTTGAGGCAAGCTTTTAGGGGGGCTGTGGAGATCTTGGGTAGGCCAGAAAGGGTAGAGCATCCATATTCGATTCTGAAGATAACTAATGCCTGGACTGCCATTTTTGGTCCGAGGTGTCAAGGAAAGATTTTAGTTTCCTCAGATAGCTCATGTGAAACCTGGCGGTTTTAGCCATCGAGTTGATGTGGTCTCGCATATTCAGGTTGCTGTCTAGGATTATTCCGAGAGATTTGGCAGAATCCACTATGGTCCAGTTTAGTGCTGTGAACAACTTGGTCCATTCCAGAATGACAGTGTTACTTTTATGAGAGGAGTTTAGAAGGAACTCAGTTTTTTGTGCATTTAGTTTGAGCTGATTGCATGTGAGCCATTGAACAGTCAGCTTCAGGGCCTCATTCAAAGAAAAGATCTCTTCTGGGGATGAGATTTTGATGTAGATCTGGGTATCATCAGCATACATATGGAAGGAGATATTAGCGGTACGTAATACTTCAGCTAACGGTTCAAGGTAGAGATTGAAGAGGGTAGGGGAAAGAGTGGATCCTTGGGGGACTCTGATGGTTATCAGGAAAGGAGCAGATAGATTACGGTTGACTATAGTTTGAGAAAGACCATTCTTTGTGTAAATTTTGGGGAAAATACAGCTTTGTTTTATTTCTAGTACCCCTTGAATGGGGAGTGGGCGCAGACAGCGCTTGTTTGTTTTTATTACTTTTTTGTTTAAAATGCAGAGTGGGGGGCGTGGCCAAGATGGCGCCAAGGTAGGACGTGCCTCGACGACTCTCCTGCCTGCCGTCGTCCTAACTACCGCTTCTCGAGCTTTGGTCGCGGCACAAGATCCACCAGAGCGAGCAGCAGACTCTCCGGTTCTGCAGGAGGGTTCCAGACCCCGAGAAATCTGAGGAGAGGGAGCCCGGAAGGGAGCGTCCCGGGTGGCGGAGGAGTGACGGCGCATAGGCCGAGACTGCGGCCGGTGCGCGCGATCCAAGCCTGGCACTCTGAGGCACACGAGCGCCGGGGGCCCACATCAGGGAGGGCCGCGCAAGAGGGCTGCCAACGCGGAACAATCTCCCTCTCCTGCACCAGCACTGAGGTGAGCAGGGAGTAGACGGCGAGGTGCCCCAAATACTAAGGACGATCTGGCGCTGGGGGGGCTGCTCGTGGGAGACAGTGCGGAGCAGCGGAGGAGCCCTCCCAGGACCCACCCTCCAGTATTCCCTTTTCGCCGGGCGAATCGGCCCGGACGGCAGCAATTACCGAAGGGGGGCGGCAGGCGACAGAAAGTGAGAGGAGCTTGGGGATTTAACACTTGCGTCGTGGAGAGCTGCTGCCTCACCTGGAATACCAGACCCTACAGAGCCACATGATGTGAAGCCAGTAATCAATGTATGGTGGCTATTGGTGGATGACCCCAGGAGTGAAGGGGCCCCCCCATGACTGGTGATGTGCACATGAGCAAAGCTTGGCCCCTGGGCCCCCGCCTTAGGAGAGCACAAAGAAGGAGCTTGGCCTAGCTCTCTAAGATGCTTTTCTGGCATCTGGGGAATCATAAAGCCACCCAAATCTCACCGAAGCAGGGAGAAGGCCCTCGGGGAAGTCAAGAGGTCCAGAGAGTTCTGAGGGGCACAACAGTCAGTGCCTCAATCATCAGCAGTTCGCCAGGGGCAGTGCGGTGGCTCCAGCTCGGGAGGGAGCTTCACCACCATCACTGCACCTACAGGAATCCACCGCTTCTGGGGTGAGGGGTGACGCCGAGCCCTGGGCAAAACTTGCAAAAGACTAAACAAAGTTCTGCACCAAGACCTTGGGCGGAGAGCGGTCCCCATGGCGTCGGGGCACCCTAAAAAAGACCACTCAATCAAGGAGCTGCTATCCCGCTCTGGGGAGAGCATGCCAGAGGACACTAATCCGAGCACACTGGGGGCCCAAGCCGACCAATCTTCAGAAGAGCCAGTGACACGCACATTTATAGAGGCACGGTTCACGTCCCTCCGGGATGACCTCCATTCTCTAAAGCGCAAATTCTCCCAAGAAAACAAAGAGACCTGGAGGGACGTAGATGCCCTTGGGGAGAGAGTACCAGAATTGGAGGACAAAGAAGGAGGCCGAGATGAGGAGACAGAGGCGCTCCAGCAGGAAGTTCTTCGTCTCCGGGAACAGCACATCAATTTGCAATCACACCTCGAAGACCTAGAGAATCGTTTCCGGAGGAACAATGTGCGCATAGGGGGGGGCATCCAAGGCGGAGCTGGAAGACATCTTTGGTTTTGTCCGCGACCTCTTTCATCATATCTTGGGTGGCCCCCCGGAGTCCAGAATTCAACTGGATAGAGCCCATCGGGTGGGAACCCCCCCAGGCAGAATGCTTCCAACCCACCGGATATCCTTGTTTGCGTGCATGACTTTCAAGTTAAGGAAGAGATTCTGAGAAAAGCGTGCAACATGCACCCCATTGCTTTTCAGGGTCACTCCCCAACCCTCTTTCAAGATCTTACAGCCCTTACCCTGCAAAATCGATCATTCCGCCGGCTACGGCACATCTTCTCAGCCATGGGATCCCCTACTCGTGGGGCCACCCTTTACGCCCGATCTTCAGCTGGCAAGGAAAGCTTTACCAATTACGTTCACTAACAGAGACATGCCATGTGCTGGGAATCGAGCCCCTGGAGGAGCAGCGGGCGGGAGGCCCCCCCGCCCAAATATGGGGACCAACTGGCATGGGTGCAAATTCAGGACGGTGAGTGTAAAAATTCAGGACAAAGGGTCAAAATTCAGGACAAAAATTCAGGACAGGAGGTCAAAATTCAGGACAAAACTTCAGGACAAAAGGTACGTTTTACAGACCTATCAGAGGAGGTCGCGCAATAGTATACAAGTAAGCCCATCTATCTCCAAACATATTCAACCATTTGCAAACCTATCCATCATGTATCCTTCCATCCATCATTTCACTCATCCATGTCTCCATCCACCCTTTCACTCATTCATCCATTTTCCATCCTTTCACCCTATCCATCAGTACACTCATCCATCCACTCTTCCACTTATCCATTTACTCATCCATCCAGCCATTTACCCTTTCACTCATCCAGCCATCCTTTCACTTACTCATCCATCCACTCGGTCACTCATTCTTTCACCCATTCACCTTTTCAGTCATCCATCCATCCTCTCTTTCTCTCTCCATCGACCCTTTCACTTAGCTATCCTTCCTTCCTTCCATCCACCCACCCACCCCTACTCATCCACTCATTAATCCATCCATTGGCCCTATCACTCATCCATACTTTCACTCATCCATCCATCCTTTCTCATCCATCCACCCTTTCACTCCTTCACTCATCTATCTATTTTTTGTCCATCTACCCTCCCTTTCATTCACTCATCCATTCTTACATCCACCATTTCACTCATCCGTCCATCCATTCACCCTTTCACTTATCAATTCATCAATCCATCCATCGTTTCACTCATCCATCCACCCATTCACTCACCCATCATCCACCCTTTTACTCATCCATCCATCCTTTCACCCATCCACCCTTTTACCCATCCATCCATCCACCCTTCCACCCATACATCCATCTATTTACCTTTTCTCTCATCCATCCTTCCACTCACTCATCCATCCATCCTCTTTATCCATCCACCCTTTCATTCATCCATTCACCCTTTCACTAATCCATCCAGCCATCCACCCACCCCTCCCTTCACTTACACACTCACCCACATTTTCACATTAATTATCAGCTGAGCCTTTGTCTGCTGAGTTGCAGACAGAAGAGGCCCATCAAGAATGTCACCCTTGCTGTAGTTCCTAAAGCAAGGGGTGGGGGTAGGGTTCACTATGCCCCTGCACATAGGCAATCTGAAACCTTGGAAGACATGAGTCATGCATGATGCACAGTGCCAGGCCATGAGGTGACTGACATGGTGTTGTTTCCAGGGCTTTAAGTCTGATGAAAAACATGGGGGGGGGGTTCTCTCCAGAGGGGATGTTCGATGTAATTAAGAACGTGGCTTAAAACACCTAAAAATCTGTGCTTAGCATAGTGTGCTGCCCGACTGATATTTTGCCTCTTCTGTCATCGTATCCAGATATATAACACAACAAGTAATGTTACACCTACAAGCCAGAACTATTGGCTTTGTCAATGGTTGTTAGTTGCATAAAATATTAAAGCAGCAACCATGGCTTCGTTGAATAGAATATTGAAAATGCACCAGTTCTAAAATGACGAAACTGTGAAAGAACTCTAGCCCCTTCTTTAGGTCTCGCCTGAGCCAGCGCGCATGCGCTGCTCTGGCGAGACTTTTAGTAAGCGGGTTTTGAAAGTGCAAACAGTGGCTTTTGCTGCGGACTAGCCTGCGTTCACGCGAGCGTGCACGCGCGATCAGGCGCCATATGGCTTCCCTCGCCATCTGGACGCTCGCGTGAACGCAAGCTGGTCGCCAGCAAAAGCCACTGTTTGCACTTCCACCCGCTTCCTCACGAACGTTTTCCTTCAGCGCGCGCGCTTGTTTGATCTTGTTTAAATGTGTGTTTATTTTTCCATTCGGCCGCGAAGCAAGGGACATCTGGTGGCTTAGAGGTCAGACTTGTAATCAAAGTGCTGAGATCCATGACGTAGCATTATGTGTTCACCCGACAGGAACAAAGGCTGAAATAATATCCAGTGTAATTCAATATCTGTCCGCTGTTACTGATCTTATGTGCTTGCAACTGCATCATTCTGCGTACACTTTCCAGAACAAGCATTGGCATAGCCAATAGGTCTCGCCTTTGGGACCTTATAAGTATTTAGTTATGCAGCACAATTGTTGCATGGCTAAACACTTATAAGGTCCCAAAGGCGAGACCTATTGGCTATGCCAATGCTTGTTTTAACTTGTTTCACTGCCTTCTTTGAATGAACTGGATTCTCAGGTAGCAGCATTGGCGTTTTAGCACATTTCTTCCATCTGACAGAATGCCCTGCCCTAGAGCGAGGCAGGAGGAGGCCACCACATGCTGTAAGAGCCCAGACTGGCCCATTGTCATTCTGAATTTGGCAATCAGCCGCAGACTGAAGGACAATGGGCGGGTGGGGCTGCTCTTGTGCTCCAAGGATGAGTGCAAGGTGGCCCCATTAGGGGGCTGAGGCTTCATGCAGGGGAGGAGTGCTATTCCCTGGAATGCCCAAAATTACGGACAAAAAGCGTCCGTAAAAGGGATCCTCATGGACAATGGACGTGAGATCCAAATTATGGACGGTCCGTGAAATTTATGGACGGTTGGTCACCCTACCCCCAAAGAGAGCGGAGAAATGGATGGCAGAGAGTAGGACACCGCCAAACATCAACTAAACCGGACCCGAAGGAGATCGCAACGGGTCAACTGGCTTGCCAGAGCTGAAGGAACGGCTTCTAGGGCAAACTCGAGGGGACCTGAATACCGGGCCCTACATTAGCATAATTTAAAGACCTGGGGCAGGGTGGCAGGCGGGGGGGGGTCGAACCACTGGCTACTTTACACCCCCATTGGACACACCATGCTGCCACATCTGGCTGCAGGACTATCCATAAGACAGAATCTTCAATTTTTATTGTTGTTGTTAACTTGTTTTGGGAGGGTTTTGTTTGGGGCCCACACTCACCTCTATAGGGTCTGCTGCATTTTCTACATAAATGGTCAGAACTATGTTACCCACAGCTGGGGGGGGTAGAGGCAGGATCGGGGTGGGCAAAAGCTGGTGACACTTCCTTGTTTTCATGACTGGTAGTTCGCTCAGAATCCTCACACTCAACGTGCGAGGCCTCAACAACCCGATTAAGTGAAGGGCAATAATCAATTACCTTGAATCCTCTCGGGCAAATATCTGCCTGCTACAGGAGACTCACCTCCTCGCAGGGGACTGCCATAGACTGAAGTCAAAGGCCTTCCCACAGCAGGTTTTTCTCCTCTGCCCCCTCTAAATCTGCAGGAGTGGCCATATTGGTGGCTAAATCTTTCCGGGGTAAGGTTTAGCCAAAGGTTGAAGAGATCAAGGGCAGGCTTCTAATACATCGGCTTTCCCTAGCGGGAAGGTCACTTGTGGTCGGCTCAATCTATGCTCCTAATGAGAAACAGGAGTGGTTTTTACATAATGCCTTGGGGAGGGCGCTGGGAACTGGGGCACACTTGGTATTATGGGGGGGGGAACCTCATCTTAGTGTTTGACAACTAACTGGACACAAACACAGATATGGTCAGACAAGAGCCTTGTCAAGTGAAGGGCAGGCGCGACTACATGAGCTAGGAATAGTGGATCTATGGAGGGCCAAACACCCACAGTCTAAGGAATTTTCCTTCTATTCTAATGCACATAAAACGTATGCCAGGTTAGACTATTTCCAGGGAACACGCGAGCTCCTTTCACTTACAAAAGACATAGATATACACACAGCCGCATTTTCAGACCACGGGCGGTCGAAATATCGCTGTCCCTTCCCCCAGCTGCCCCCCCTCTCCAGGTTCTGGTGCTTAAGGGACTCCATGTTGCATCGCAAAGAGGTCATAATGCAAATTCAGCACTCACTTAAGGATTTCCTCACACATATTGATATCCCGAAGACCTCACCCGCGGTATTTTGGGAGACACTTAAAGCTGTCACTAGAGGAGAACTCATCGCAATATCATCAGCAGACAATAAGATCCGCAGGGAAAAGAGAGGACCTCACCAAACGGACCACAGAGCTTGAGCGTATACACCAATGAACGGGTGCCCCAAGGGTCTGGCGCCAACTCACCAACACTCGAGCTCAATTGGCAGCATTAGATACAGACAGGGCAGAATACGCCGCTCTTCACCTGCGTCACTTACTATGTGGGGGGGGGGGGGACCAATGCGGCCGCGGCCTGGCTAACACTGCGGGCCAAAAGACAGGGTCAGGGTATCTCAGCGATTTATTCCACACAGGGGGAACTAGCCTCCGATGGTCCGGACATAATGAAACCTTTCAAAGAGTTTTATGCACATCTATATTCCTATCAACCTCTGGATACAGAGGCCGGATCCCAATATCTCAGGGAGGCTCGTACTGCCTCACTCACCCCTGAAAAGGCGGAGTCCCTTGATGAGGAAATTCGCATAGAAGAGGTCATATCGGCCATCGCGCACCTTAAACTCGCAAAGTCGCCAGGCCCAGACGGGTTCTCCGCGGATTTTTACAAGACCTTTTGTTCAACAGTGGCACCTATCCTAACAAGACTTTACAATTCCTTCTCGGAACCGGGGGTGATCCCAGCTCAGATGCTTACTGCTTCTTTAATAGTTTTGCCCAAACCAGGTAAAAATAAACTGCGCTGCAGCTCTCATAGGCCCATTTACCTTTTGAATATAGACTTGAAACTATACACTAGCATCATCGCTCATAGGATTAAGACATATCTTCCCTTTCTAGTGGACACGGACCAGGCAGGCTTTATCCCCTGTAGACAAACAAGCGACAATACCAAACGTGCCCTTCATATTATAGAAAAGGCTGGCAGGGCTCAAGGGGAATACATGCTCTTAGCGGTCGACAGAGAAAGCCTTTGATCGGGTCCACTGGCCATACCTAGAACAAGTCTTAAAACACTTTGGGTTCGGGGACAAATGCAGGACACTCATTCTAAATTGCTATCAAGCCCCAACAGCAGCGGTTCGCCTCAATGGATACACTTCCACCCCCTTTCCAATTCATAGAGGCACGCAGCAAGGCTGCCCTCGATCCCCCTTGCCGTTTGCTCTCTACATGGAGCCTATGGTCCAGAGGATTCGAGACCACCCGGACATCACCGGAGTACCGTTCGGCGGTGACCGTCATTCCATCAGCCTCTACGCGGACGATGTGCTGGCCACCCTAGAGAATCCAGCCACTTCCCTGTTGGCCTTTGTGGGGGAGCTGGGGGCCTTTGGAGCAGCTTCAGGGTTTCAAATAAACATGGGGAAATCTCAAGCCCTCGATCTCTGTGCCACCACGTTCTGTGGAGCACTGGCGACCCATTCCCCCATCCAGTGGGCCTCTGAGATGATTCCACACCTGGGAATCAATCTAGCCCCTACAACCCAAGCGACAGCAGATTGCAACTATAAGTCACTTCTTCGACAAATCCGACATGATCTCGGAAGGTGGAAGCACCTCCAAATCTCCTGGTTGGGACGAATAGCGGCCTGTAAGATGACGGTCCTCCCTAAAATATTGTACCTCTCTCAGACCCTGCCCCTTCCCCCGCCGCAGGGCATGATCGCCAAACTCCAGTCAGAACTAGCACACTTTATTTGGCAGGGACGGAAGCCCTGCATGAAGAGATCCTTAAGCTACCTTCCGTCCAAAGCCAGGGGCTTGGATATTCCAGACCTACATCTCTATTTCAAAGCGGCGCAACTACGGTACCCAGTGGAATGGGGGCGCCCAGAGTCCTAGAAGCACTGGCTTTTCCAAGATAGAGCAATAGCAGGCACTTCTCTTTGGAAGATCCCATTTCTTCCTAAAGCACACAGGCCTCAAAACCTATATCGATCCCCGATAACTCGGACAACCATGACTGCCTGGGACCAAACTAGCATCAAAATAGGACTGACTACTAATCCATCCCAGTTGACCCACTTATTCGATAACCCAGACTTCACTCCGGGAACTGCGGCAAAGGGATTCGCAACTTGGAAAATGTCGGCCTGCTGTTCCACGGGCCATTTCTTTGACCCAGAGGGCATACTCTCCTTCCCCCAAATGCACTAAGAATTTAGACTCCCGGAATCCGAAAGATTTCACTATTTACAAATTAGACATTGGATCACACACCCCTCAGTCCGCTCCAATGCGCAACGCCATTTAACCCAATACGAGAAATGGCTCTTGGCCGGATCGTCGGACAAAAGCCTAATATCCAAGCTATATGCTATCCTACTCCAAACACATACATACACACATTTCAAGCGGGTGGGCAAGATGGGAGGAGGAACTAGGGCAGACACTGACCGCCAAGGACTGGGAAGGCATATCATACAGGGCTCGCCACACAACACAAAGTATGGCACTTACAGAGACTGACTAAAATCACGTCGCATTGGTACTATACACCGGTCAGGTTACATAAAATCAAATCCACGCAAAGCGAGAGTTGTTGGCGGGGATGCGGAGGGTCGCTGATACACCTATTGTGGGACTGCCCCCTGATTCAGCAATATTGGTCCCAAGTCATAGACAACATTGACAACCACCTAGACACTCAGCTCCCACGATTCCCAGCCTACGTGCTATTAGGCCTCCCGAACCCACTTACATACCCCTTAAAATCCATACCTGGCCGGCAAATAGGCATGGAGCTAGGGGCAGCCGCCCAGGCCATTCTTGTTCACTGGGGAACTGCGTTCATCTCCACACATCCAAATTGGTTACACAGGATATGGCATATATTAGGAATGGAAAAGATCACAATGTCCTTGGCTGGGAAGGGGTCTGGATTTTCAGATGTATGGGGCCCATCGGTGTCACTGTCGCAGGAGTTTCGCGAATTGACATGTCCCAGATATCTCAGACTACTGCGCCTCTTGGAGGCTCCACGGCCCGAGGCTCCACCGGGGCAATGAACAAATCTGTAACTACACAATGGTTTCTGTTTTGAAAAGGGGTGAGTTGGGGGGGAGGGGGAAGGTCAAGGTTTGAAGGGTTCTTTTCTCTTTTTTTTGTATTAATTTTAACACCAGCACGAAATAATGTTTTGGACTGCCCCTTCCGGGGTTGTTTACCCTTGAAGGCTGAAATCTGCTGCTGTAACTGTTTGTTATATCAGAAATCGCTAATAAAAGATTTAAACCATAAAATGCAGAGAGTTAGAACTTTGACTTTTCTACGCCTATTTACACAGAAAATTCAAAGTTTTACTGAGAATTAAACAGAAGATCCAAACAAAGCAGAAAAAAAGCAATAAAACACAACAGATAAGAGGGCTCACAATGTCGATTGTGTCAGACTTGCAGTTTAAGGATATTTTTTAGCACAACTCTGGCAGTGTGTGGATTTCATGTTTCTTGGTGCTCCCATTTCTTCTTATTCAAGGTATACAAAGGGATCCTAAAATCACTCAAGGCATCCGGCGGTTGAGCCAAGGTGTGATCTTACCACTTGTGATACCCTCCTGTTGCAATCTCCACAGTAAAGAAAGGAGAGGGGGACAACGAGATTTCCCCAGGGCATTGCACACATGCAATGTGTATTGTCCTAAACCATGGGTACTCGCAAACATTTTCCCAGGGGCCACAAAATTTGGTCTGTGATGTAACCGAGGGCTGCACTGATGTCAGCAGGCTGGCGGTCACGGATTGGAAATAAGGTAGAGTGGGTGTTAGGGGGAGCAAAGCATATACATCTAGTGTCTGAATTACACAATGTAAAACCAAAAACTTGGGATGAATGCCAGCTTCTCCAGCTAACCAAATTGTGTGATCCTAGGCAATTGATTTATTTCACTTTCCCTCCTTTTTCTTCATAAGAATACCTCAAAATACTTAACCTAAGGGTGTGTCCTGTACACAACCTTCCCCAGCATTTGATTTAATAAACTATAATGTTGTTCATGTATAATGGAAACCAAGGGCACCCAAAGAGTGCACATAACAGACTTGCCTATTAGTTCACTATTGGCATTGTTCTCAGAGTGGTTGGGGGGGTACAAATAAATGTTTCAAAATTCTTGTTTGAAAACTATCACTTTAAACAAATGCTTTTCAGTGCACTGCTATAATATGATTTACTAAGGTAAAACGGTTCTTCATGTTAATGAAATACATTTTAGAATTTTTAACAGACTTTATCATACTTTTACACTTTTACTGCACGGTGTCTTTTAAGATGAAGGTGTTTCTAAAGTTAATAGGTGCAGGACACCCTAGTTACTGCCTTTCTTTAACTTTAATTTAGTCTGTAAATAAATGCTTGACTGTTTAACATATATTTTGAATGTTAGTGCTGAGTCAAGTAAACAGCAACTCGGTGCTGCTGTTGACCAGGGGGCCGCATGTAAAGGTCAGGAGGGCCACATGCGGCCTCCAGGCCGTACTTTGAGGCCTGAGCAGTAAATCAAAGGCAGTGGGCCGCACCCTAGTCTCAATGGTTAACCAAGACTCCAGGTCACAGGAGGCCCTGTTTTTCCAACACATTCCTTTATTTACAACCTAATGTATTCTGGGATTCCTAGTCTTGATGACTTTAAAGTGAAGTAGTTGGATTACATTATAGGGTATGGAAAGGAAAAGTCTGACACCACGCACAGCTTGTGTGCACTTAGAGCATAAATAAGACGGCCAAGTGTGGGCCCAAATTTTACAAACTCACACATGGAACATTATCTGCCTACAGAGCAGGAGTTGACGCATAGTTTTTAGGTCTCGCAGAGGCTTTTTGTAATCGAGGAAATTTCAGAAGTGGGGTTGAAGCCACGCCCATCATTTTCATTGGCTGGCGTCATTGTTTATGCTAAAAACTGGCCTCCAATTGAAAATGAGGCTTCTTTGTTACCGCCCTGTCTCCTTCTCGGCCGGCTCATCCGGACTGGATCGTTTACTTGCGGCGCTACACTGTCTCCTTAATTAGTCGGTAGGCACTATTTTTTTTCCCACAATGGCGACAGCTTGTTTACGAACCCCAGGCGGCACCACGTCCTCCTGTCGCCATCTCCCTCAGGCGCCGCCGGGGCCGTCCAACGTGTTGACAGCTTGTTTACTACGCCACTACAGTAGCATCTCGATCCGTTTATTTATTTATTTTTAATTTATTTCGGGGCGCGGCGCCCGCATTAGGGACACCGCGCTCCGTTTATTTATTTTTACTTTATTTCGGAGCGCGAACACATTTGTGATCGTCTTCTCAAACAGGCGAGTGAAAGCAGGGCATGCATATCTTCATAACACCTCTGCACATGAAACTGCCGTTCGGTAGAGCTTTTCGTGGTAAGTTGACATTTTAAACACCAAATACTGTATTTTCTCTGTTTAACAAGGTCCGGGCAAACATTGTACTGTTCATAACGATTTCAAGCGCGTTTACGCAGATGCAATGTTTTTAAGAAACGGTATACATTTGACTCTGAAGATTACTGAATATTAGAGTGTTTTTTTAAAATCTACTTCTTTGGTCTTGAGCGGACAAAATTGCACTTTCAAGTTTAGGGATGTAGTGGGGTATTCAGCCTTTACCAACTAAGATAGACCCCTTGAACATGGAGAGAACACGTGAGAAGGATAGGAAATGATGATCTGGCTGACATCCGCCTCTCGGTCTATACCCTCTTTGTGTACACATGTCCAGGTGAACCCCTAGGTGCATATCCCATGGTGTTGCTACCCTCAGATCAGATGCTGAACATAATTTGCGGTTTGATTTTGCCTTGTTTTTGAGAACGAGAGAGCAGTGGCCGCACTACACTTTTCCAATCTGTTTCTGGTTCTAGTGTTGTCTTTCCCGGACCCCGTGGCTTATGTGAGCCCATGCATGTGGTATGTTCTGTGTTCAGCAGTGGCCTTGTGTGGGACTGTGCACAATATTACTCGCTCTTACAATTGCTTTCAGTAGGGCTTCTAGTGCAGGGAGGGGCTGAAGCTCTACTGGCCTGGGTCAGACAGGCAGGCATGACCTCTGTAAGTGCCCCCACGCTCAATCCCTGGGATGTGTCTGTTCTAAAACTGTACAGGGGTGTTTGTTTGCCCTGTATCTAAGCCTTCAGAGGGGCCTGCCCGATGGCACATTCTTTTTTTATTCCTCAAGTGGCAGCCTGCAGTTTGTCACCTACGGGATTCCTACATGCAGGAAATCGTAACGCCACCGTACATTTCCTGAAACTAGTTAGTGAGTTCTATACCGAGGTCGTGAAAATTACACCTGTTGCCTGAAATATCACATCTTGCGATGTCAATAAATGTAATTTTATGCTGTTGTAGATTTAGATAGTTGAAGCGCTGCAAGCATGCGTGGTCTAACAGCCAACCAGCCCACCTTTAAATAGTGCACCCTTTTTCTCAGCTCCTCGAGCGGCACTGTAGCATATCCGTTCACTCCTTGACGGGTGAGGAGCACAAGGTAAACGGTATTTGTTTTTTAGGTCTCGCCTACGCAGCGCGCATGCGCTGCTTAGGAGGGCCTTTAGCCGTCGCTCTTCACTTTTTCAAGCACTGCACTCGTGCTTGTGGCGGCATCCACCTTGCGGGAGCGCGCAGCGGTGCGCCACGAGCACGAGTGCAGTGCTTGAAAAAGTGAAGACTGCTCTCCCAAGCGCGCGCGCGCACACCACTCCCGGGCTTGCAATGGCTCCTCCTCCCATGTTGCTCCATCGCACACAACTTCTCTTCACGCCGTTCCTGCTTGCAGGTACCCATCTTTTGCTCTTTAATTACGTCTGCTTTTTGTTTCATCTCACTGCCCGTGCCTCTTCAAGCCTGCCTTTCCTCCCAACCTCTAAACTCGCCTCACCTCTACGCTGCCTCTCACTGTCCAGGCTGCGCTCTGCTTCTCTTCCGCTCATCTCCCGCTGCGCCGCCCTCATTTCCCCCTTGCCTTCTCCACTCTGATACCCAACCACGGATTTCTCTCCGTGCACCCTCCCTCTGTATGGGCAGCAGTTTGCCACTGGATGCGCCGCTGCCTCTTCTGTCGACACAAATCCATCGACTCCCACTTCCAGGGGGGGGGGGGCAGGCTCAGTCCGCACGGTGATGCACGGCCCTCTCAGTGACGTCACCGGCACTAATCTTCTACCAGCTGATGCGAGAGTGGGCGCCCGCCTCCGGACAATGGACGCCTTCCTTCTTTAGAGCTAGGCCTGGGCAGAGCAGCACAATGGGTCCCGATCTGCAGCCACTGAGTTCCTCACTGCTCAGCTCCTTACTGCTTAGGAAGAACCGGTGCTATCAGGAGCTGTTCTGGAGGGACTTGCAACACAGACGCAACAGAGCCGGTTAGTACCTGCTGTGTACTCCTGCTGTATGCCTTTGTAACCTTGCTGCATGCCTTTGTACCCCAGCCTGATGTACGTGCTGTGAGCGTTTGTTTGTGATACCCATAGCTGCCAAGGTTTCAGATTGCTATGTGTGACATTTTCATATTTAAAGTGTAATTATGAGTGACATTTCAACTATGAGTGACACTTTTTTGCGAGCAAAACTCAAGCAATGATTATGAGGGAAACATATATGTATATATATATAACAGTAATTGAACCCATTTGAGCAATGAGAAACTCTAAGAAGACTTTAAAACTGGATGGTGGTATGTATCAACAAGCATTGGCATAGCCAATAGGTCTCGCCTTTGGGACCTTATAAGTGATTAGTTATCCAGCACAATATCCTTGGTGCAACAACATCAAGTGTTGCATGGCTAAACACTTATAAGGGCCCAAAGGCGAGACCCATTGGCTATGCCAATGCTTGTTTAGATGAGCACGCTGCAGCAGAACTCGCCCTCGTGCCATCCCAAACAAGCATTTGCAATGCAATAGGTCTCGCATTTATGTGAGTTTAAGCTATTGGCATTGTAAATAACCAAAACTTTAAAAAAGGCATCGTCATTTACAATGCCAATATCTCAAACTTGCATAAATGCGAGACTATTGCATTGCAAATGCTTGTTAATTCATCCTTCCAAGATGATGGACAGTCATATTGGAGCAGTAAATTAATAAAATAAAAAGCACACAAAGGTGCTTTATAGAGAAAAGAGCAGCTCTGGAGCAAATTGGATCAGCCAGCCCACTGAAAATAAAAAACCAGCACGGGGAGTAACTAATTGCAGCTGCGTGGCAGCAGGGAGCAACACAGAGAAGGGAGGGGTGGAGAAGCAACAGGGGAACTGCCGGGAGGGACAGCATTTGCAAGAAAAAAAGAAACAGAGTGAGATGAGGAACCTAATAAGACATAAATAAACAATGATGTGTTTAAAGAAAGGATGCCAGCCTTGCAGCTGCCATACAAACCCAACAGAGTGCATGTCTGCCCCCCACCACCAACCCCCAGAACTGATGTAACTCACAAGAACCAAGCGCCAGATAAACACGGGCTTAACCTGTGTGACACGAGTACATTCATTGTACGATTCAGACACTAGAACCAGAGACGGACCAGAGACTTCCTTGCAGGCGACTGACAAAGTGCTCAGGTGGTACCGTTGTTCCACAGCTGCCTCCCTCCGAGGGTGTGGGCCACGAAGGCTTGTCAAGGAACACCATCCTGCAAGAACTGAGAGCCCAGCGGCAACACAATCCTAGAGTCTTCAAGACAACAACCCACGCCATGTTCAGGAGTTGCAACCATGTGCCTTGAAGTTGAAAGGTTGTGTTTTGACGCTATCCGGCTGCTGAACTCCCAAACAAACAGCTCCATCATCTGAGCAGCAGCCTGTTGACTGCCATGCCCTGAAGATGATCCACTCCCAAACAAGGCATCTTGCGGGAGAGATCTCCAAGCTAATGGAGCAGCATCTGGACTCCCTGGGTCCAAATATGAGGCAGCACCAATAAAGCACTAACACGCAGGAGGAAAGCCACGCTGCCCCCAAGGAGGCATCGGAAGACAGGGGTGTGGGGAAGGTTAACCCTTCCAATACAGACAGAAAGCACCGGCAGCAGGCTCTGCATGTGTTTGCTAGGGGGAAGGTGGGGCAGCAAGAGGCCCATGTATTCTAATAAGAAAGTCGCATTATAAAAAAAATAAAAGCACCACATGTTTACAAAGAGGGACAGGGGGGAGGGAGGGGGTCAACACAGACATGGGAGGGGGGCAGGAGCAAAGGCAACACAGACAACGGGCGGTGCTTGGCCACGGGAGCAGAGCTTGGAATACAGGCACTAAACTAATACTGTGCGGATTATGGTTCTATAGATGCCATAGAACTGATGGAGCAAGGACTCAAAAATGAGACTTGCTCGAATGCAATCTCCTCACCGTATTAATTTATTAATCTTGTATTGTTTATACTAACTTTGCATACACTACATGAATAGCAAGGAAGCTTGCCTATGTGTTCTAACTAACAAGTAACGCTTGTCTTTTTCTAAAATGGCCGCTAAAGCGCGGGAAATTTACTGCGCATGTCTCAACCATACCACATGGTGTGACGTCTTTCTTTGCTTGGTGGGAAATTTCTGCTTCTGCGCAGTGTGCATTAAAATGGCTGCTTGATGTTTTCACATGCTTCAGCTTGCTCTTGTATTATTATTAAATTGTCGTTTTCTTAACGCTACTAATGCGGGATAGATTTATAAGTAAATGGGGATAGAGTAGAAAGAGTGGGTATACAGTGAAACATATTTGTGATTTTAATATTTTCTTCTTTGACTTTTATTAGTTCGTAAACTTGGGCCTGGGTTGGTGATCTGAAACTTGAGAGACAATGATTCTGCGCATGTGTCCTGTTCGGCTGCCAAAGAATAAAAGATGAAGTCAACCTGGACATCGTCCAAGGCCACGACCTAATGGCCGATATTGATATATTTATGTGTTCTTGCCGAACTTGCAACTATGTATATGGAAAATGAATAAACTTTGTCGTGAGACGGGTGGGAAATAAAGCCAATGTATTAAAATTGATGGGCGGAAGTTTAAAGACAAAGGTCTTCAGAAATCAAATGAAATCAATATGGTGTGAGGATCCACCCCCTGTCCAATCAGAAGTAGTGGTCCCATATTTTAGCAACATTAAGGGGAGGTACATGGGCGTAGAAGGGTATAATAGATATAGTATTAGCAAATTAGAGATCCATGCCATTCCATTCCATGCCATTGCCAAGGCATTGCATTAGGATGCTGACCGATTGCATGCTGAACCGCTGTCCAGAGAGGTCCTGAGGAGGGGGCGGCAGAGTCCATTAGAAGGAAGGCACGGGAGAATCGAGGAGAAGTCGAGTATCAGATAGGGGAACGACGCAGGCGTCGTTGTAGAGAGGTCACCGGTCCTGTCCTGATCCTGGAGGAGGTCTTTGCTCTTCATCCTTCCTGGGTCCTATTCTTTCCAACTCCTTGGCCAAGGGGTATGGTTCTCGCATTTAGGTAAATATAAATGCAACCTTTAGTTGTGCTGCTGTCTATCTTCTCCTTTCTGAGGGACCGACATTAATCAATAATTATTATTCTATGCTTCATCTGTGATATGCGACTAAGTACCATGTGGTTCTGTAATTTACTCTGCTAAACTTTAGATAAACATTTTAAAACTTCCTGACTCAGTGGTTATTTCAGGATTATGTACTATAATGAATGTCACTCATTTTAAACTTCCCAATTAGCAAAGGATTCATTGGTAAGTCATTACTCTTCAATCGGAAGGTAATTGGTAGCAGGGATTTTGATAAAGAGTAACAACTGACAAACCCAGCGTAAGTATTAGCTTAGTATGAATGTGTGGGCCCAAGTGAGTATCTGGTGTATGAATGCTGTTTGCTAATATCGCGCTGGATCAGTTTTCTGGTAATCAGAGGATGGTTACTCTTTGTTAATTGGGTAATGAGAATTTTATTTTGTATGAACTAACATCCGTGTATTTTAAAGTTTGTTTTATGTTGTCTAGAATCCCCGGGGAAAATTGAATAGCGGATGGTAAGTGGAAGCCATACTGCAGTGAGGTTATCTGTCAGGCAGAAATAGTACTGAAAAGTTAAGCAGGACTATCAGTACTGGTTAGGGAATCTATGCGTGTGAGTAATAGCAAAAGAGTACGCTGGTAAAAAATTTGATGTTATATCACCTAGAAAGGGTAACATTGAAGAAGTAACAGGTACCTCTGGAGCTTGTGCGAAGAGTAAACGGAAGGGTTTTACTCGCAGTGTATGTTTAGTAAACGGAAAGGTTTTACTAAGTGTAAGAGAAAACTATCTTTTCTATTTTAGAGAAACTGGCACGATAGCGAATGTTTCATGTGGTTACTGAAATTTAATTAAAGATTTATAGAGAAAATAAAGTTTGCGTAAGATTTTTGTAAAGGGAGGGTCAGCTACCGGAGAGGGAGTTGACGTCACACACGCCGCGCTGGGATTGGTTGAATCAGCGGGTGTGGAACGACTCTTGTAAAGGAGGGGTCAGTAGTCAGGAGCAGTACTGACGTCACAGGTGCCGCGCTGGGATTGGTTGAAACAGCGAGGGACAGAGAAGCGCAGATTGTAAAGGAGGGGTTGACAGACAAACGTCACCGAAAGGCCGCGCTAGGATTGGTTCAGAAATAAAAGTTAGCAGACATTTGATTGGTAGAGATTTTAGAAGCTAAAATCTTAGTGTATAGAGATTGCATGTTAAAACGCGATCCGACTTTTTAACAGGAACTCGTCCGGATAGGAGATTCCTAGGTTTTGCAGAATATAACTTTATACACCAAAGATTAGATAGAATGTACAGAGAGCAGAGAAAAATGTCCTTTCTGCAAAAGATTAAGAACTATTTTAAAAAGGATAAACCAATCAAAACTAGGGAAGGAATTATCATTCCACCAGGTAAAACGCCCGCTTCATTCATGATGATGGAAAGAGGTTATCATACTTGTGTATGGATAGAGAATTGGATAGAATATACCAAAAATGATGGAATATTAGCATTTCCAGAGAATGGTACCTTTAATGGAAGAATTCTTCAAAATTTGAGATTGAGAATGAACGATTTGGAAACCAGACCTAGATTAACTCAATATGAAGCCTTCGAGGAATGGGAAACCGAGGCATTTGAGCGTGACCGATCCAGGAGTAATAGGGGTTATCGAGGATTTTTCCCCAGATACCAACATGAGTCTAGGGACGGTCAGATGAAACAATGGAGGAGGGCAATGCTTACAGAAGGATTATATCCATTGCTAACAGCAGAAGAAAAATTAGGAAGCAAATGTACAGAAAAGACAAAACATTTAATGGGAAATGGAGATTCCGAAGATGAATTTATAGAAGAAATATTAAGGAACCCCCCACCATATCAGGAAGGGACAAGTGGATGCACCCCAAGTGCCCCACTGTTGAAAACTCCATTAGTACCACAGCTAGTGCATGATTTCACCCCCAGTAGGATACTTCACGACAAAGAAAAAGAAGCCCTAGAAAAGACAAGAGCAGAATTAATACAGAAGATAACACAGATAAAGGTACATCCTGATTCTTTGACCATACCTGTAACAATTGGTCCAGTAGTTCCCTTGTATGGTAATCAGGGAAACTGTCCTCCACCGTTAGTTATGCCTACTCCTGTGAATATTCCTAAACCTGAAGCAACAGTAATGGTTGAGGATCATTTTAGTGATTGTGAATCTACGATATCATTAATGGATTTACCAATCCGAGATTCTGTCAATAGTACTCCCAGAAGAACTACACCTGGGTGCTCGAAAGAGATAAACTTGATAACTTCATCAGGAGCAAAAGTCTCACTGTAGTTAGTCCAGAAGACTTAGAAAGGTGGGCACAAGGATCAGATCAGCAGTGTACACCTCCAAAAATTTTGGATATCTATAAATTAAAAGTCGAATTAGAAGAAATAATAGCAGGAAATGTGGGGCTAGATCGCCTAAATGCTTACAATGAGGAAGAATTATTGTTCATATGCAGAAGTATCACCAGAAATGTAAAATTATTTCATGACAAATTATCAGATTTGGCTCTGCAGATGGGAATTGAAATAGGGAGATCAAAGGTGTTGCAGAAACCCTATAGAGCAGATTTTTCAGACAAAGATTTAGAAACTATGAATGCCTCTGGAAGAAAGTTACAAGTAAAAGAGTTAATGACAGTCTTGCAAAAATGGGGAGACCTAGATAAATGGAAAGTTCGATGGGCAAAGAAAAAGGAAGAGGCCCGATCCAGTAGAACAGCCTCTGAATATTTAATGAAGGAAACAGGGAAAGCAGACCAAATGTACCCGATGCGAGAAGTACCAGGAGGGGGATATGTACATGTCCCATGGAGCAGACAGGATATTTTGTCATTTACGAATGATTTTCCAAAGTTGAGGGAAAAGCCAATTGAATGGTACAAGCAGGTTGAGAGGTTTGTGAAGGTGTCAAAGATATTGTTGAAAGATTTGGATGGTTTGTTCGACATAGTGGTACCTGCCGATTTATGGACAGATTGTAAAATCACAGTTGATTGGCCTAGTGACGAGTATCCTAGAGATCCAAAGACAGGTGCCCCGTCAAATGATGTAATGAAAAAGTATCAGCAGGTGATAACTTACTTGAAAGGCAAAATACCACCGAAAGAAACAGATTGGGTGAAAATAGACCGAACCACCCAAGAAGCTAGTGAATCGGTACACGCCTATTATGAGCGTTTATTGCAGGTGTTTAAGCAGTATAGTGGATTTGAGGAACATTGGAGATAAAAATATGAGTCAGTTTGTTTATCGATTTGTTTATGGTCTGAAGCCAGAGATTTGTCAGATGATTAAGCAGCACATGTTGTGCTGGCAGGGCAAACCCATAGACGAGATTCTGAAATATGCGAAATACTGTGGAGACGATATTGAAGATAGGCACAAGAAATTGCAGGAAAAAGTGATGTGGGCACAGGTGAAAATGGCTGAGAAACAGGGAATTAATTTGGAAAATCCGAGTGAAAATCAAGGATAGGATTCTGGAACGAATGGCGATACTGGGAATGGTGGAAAAGTGAGAGGACGAATGAGTAGAGAAGAAGCTAAAAGAAATTTCCTTGTCATGGATGCGGAAAATTGGGGCATTGGAAGGATGAATGTAAAAAGATTCGGAATAATAATGGCCCAAATCAAAATTTAAATCCACAGACGCAGAATGACTCACAGCAGGGTGTAAATCCTCAGAGTCAGTTGCCACCTGCACCTATACAGGGTAATGTAAGCAGAGCAAACCACGGTACAGACGTCGGATATCAAGGAGGAAGTGGTAAGAATGATTATGTAACATCACAGTTTCTTTTACAGGACGATTTCTGTCAATACAGTTCATGATGGGGCCTGAGAGAGGGGGAGAAGGAGTGCGTACTTGGCGCATCCTTATCGGTAGATCAGTCAGGTCCATATGTTGAAGGGAGTGTAAAAGGTAATGATATTACTTTTCTTTTGGACACTGGTGCTACCCGGTCTACTGTGAGAACAGCAGACATTCCAGACCTTCCTCTCTCTGGAGAAGCTATCCAAGTAGTGGGAGTAGCTAATAGAAAGATTAGAACACCTCTTACCGAACCAATGGAAGTTAAAATTGGAAATTTCAGAGAAATTCATCAATTTGTAGTGTGTGATTCTAGTCCAGTAAATTTATTAGGTCGTGATTTGTTGTACAAAATGAATTGCACAATTTTCTGCACCCCGGATGGTGTGGCAGTTCAGACCCCAGATGAAGATCATGTATATAAGTTTATGATTGCAAAACAAGGTACAGAGGTAGATGAGATGTTTTCTTTGATAACAAAAGATGAGCTGCCAGAAGAATTAAAAAATACAGTAAACCCCATAGTATGGGATTTCACAGGAAAGGAAGTAGGACTTATGGCCAAAATAGACCCGGTTAAAATTACTGTAAAAGAAGGTGCGATTTTCCCAAATACTAGACAGTATAAAATGAGTGCAGAAGTAAAGACAGGAGTCATTGAAGAAATAAATCGAATGGTAGAACAAAACATACTAAGAGAAGTGATGAGTAGCCCATGTAATTCACCAATAATGGGTTTAAAGAAACCTAGCGGAAAATATAGGATTGTTCAGGACCTGCGGAAAATAAATAAGATTGTGGAACCTTGTTGTCCTATAGTGCCCAATCCTGCAGTAATCCTATACCAGATTCCTTGGAGTGCAGGATGGTTCACAGTAATTGATTTATGCCAAGCGTTCTTTTCAATACCATTACACCCAGACAGCCAGTATCTTTTTTCATTTAAATTTGAGAACAAAGTCTATGTATGGAATCGTGTTCCTCAGGGGCACACGGAAAGTCCTTCCATCTTTAATCAGATATTGAAAAAGTGCCTAGAGAAACTAGTAATGCCAGGAAGCTCAGTCCTAGTGCAATATATCGACGACTTACTGGTGGCATCAAACACCAGAGAGGACTGTGTTGTTGATTCCATAGCACTATTAAATCATTTGGCTGAAGGGCATAAAGTCTCACCAGAAAAATTGCAGTTCTGTACAACAGCTGTTAAATATCTGGGACACCGAATTGAGAGGGGAAAAAGAAGAATAACCTCGGAAAGAGTACAATTGATTAAGAAAATGCAAATGCCTGTAACCCAAAGAGAAGTGAGAATGTTCCTAGGAATAGTAGGTTACTGTCGACAATGGATACTAGGATTTTCCTTGTTAGCGAAGCCCCTAATTCAAATGACAAGAAAGAAAGCCAAGGACCCAGTTGATTGGGATGATGAGAGTGTAGGAGCTTTTGTAAAATTGAGAAATGCTTTGTGCTCAGCACCAGCCCTAGGCATGCCCGACTATAAGAGAAGCTTCGCATTGTTCTGCCATGAAAGAGAAAATTGTGCACTTTCAGTCCTAACCCAGAGACATGGTTTGGACAGACGTCCTATAGCATATTTTTCTGCTACATTGGATCCAGTGGCAGCCGCATTGCCAGGCTGCTTAAAAGCAGTAGCGGCTACCTGTCTAAGCATTGAACAAAGTGAGTCAATTGTGATGGGACATCCAGTAAAGGTGTTTGTTCCACATGCGGTTGTGATTCTGTGGACAAGAACGCGAACTCAGCATCTTACTCCTAGTCGGCTGTCTAAATATGAGAGAATAATAATGGGTGCTGAAAATGTGAACATAGTGAGGTGTACAATAGTAAATCCCGCTACCTTACTACCAGACCCATATCATGAGGAAATAAAAAATGACGAAGAAGAAGAGCATGATTGTTTACAAGTCACAGAGTTGTGTACGAAACCACGTCCAGACATTGAAGAACAGCCCCTTAGAAAGCCAGACAGGGAGCTGTTTGTTGATGGTTCATGCCAGAGGCATGAAGATGGTAAACTGACTGCTGCCTATGCGGTATGTGAATTAACTGGAATATCGAAGCATCCTATTTACCAGGAGTAAAATCTGCACAAGTAGCGGAATTGATTGCTTTGATAAAAGCTTGCAAAATTGGGAGGAATCAAAAAGTAACTATATTTACAGATAGCCAATATGGTTACGGGGTTGTGCATGATTTTGGCCAACTATGGATGCAGAGGGATTTCATTACTTCTTCAGGATCCCCCATTAAAAATGGACAATTTGTAAGGGAATTGCTGGAAGCAATACAATCACCAAAAGAATTGGCTGTGGTGAAATGTGCCGCACACCAGTCAGGAGATGACTGGGTGGTAGTCGGCAACAGATATGCAGATCTTGTGGCTCAACATTGTGCTAGAAATAGATTATCAGTCAATAAAAGGGTGGAAAGAATGGGAATCAGCTGCCAACTTATGCTGTATATGCCACCTGAAACATGGAATGAGGTTAGAAGATTGCAAGATGGTGCTGATGAAATTGAGAAGAAAACATGGGTCAAAGTGGGTTGTTCCCAAAGGGGAGATGATGAAGTGTGGATTTGTGCTGATGGCAGACCAGTCATGCCTGACTGTCTGCTCTCTCAAATGGCCAGGATGTATCATGGAGACATACATAGGGAGAGATGCAATGATTAGGCTTTTCAGACAGAACTGGTACAATCCCAAGTTCAGGGTGTGATGTCGCTTAAGTTCCATGTTCTAACATGGAACGTGGAGTGTGGGTGTTCTTGGAGAGTCAGTTTACTCAAGTCCTCGATGGATGGGGTCGTTAATAAACGCTCTACTTGAATCTACCAAATCCAGTGTTCTTTGTTCATACACACTGGCGACGATCGCGTGAAGGAAGAGGGATAATCGACCCCAACATTGGGAAGAAGGAGAATAGTGAAAGAGGAGCAGTTAATCAAAGAAAAGGGAAAGGACGCAAAGCGGCAAAGCAGGATCGCGGAAACATCTTACCGGTGTAGCGGTCATCTGCGGTTGTCGCGCATTGCAGGGAAGAAGTGGATCTCCTGGTGAATAGTGGTAAGCGCGAGGAAGAAGTGGCTGCTGGAACGCAGATCGCGCCTGCGCTTCACGCTAACTGTTGGTTGGTGAGTGGCATGCTCTTTCGCCCTTAGAAAAGAGCCTGAATGGCACGCAGACAAAACAAGCTCAATTTACTATAAAAAGAAGACCGAGTGATTATGTGGTGACGACGGCGGCGGCCATTTTAGAGTCAGGCATTGGGGAAAGGAAACCAGCGCAATTTCCTAAAAAAAATGGACGGAATGGTTGAGTGGTGATAGCGGCGGCCATCTTATCTGTTGTATTTGTGAAAAGGAGGAGTTCAAAGGAGGATTTTGGTGGCATATAGATAAAAAAAAAAAAAGAAGAAAGAGGAAAACAGTGAAGATAAACAGTTACAAGTTTGCCACCACGGTGACAAGCACACCGTAAAGTACTGCGGCAAGCTTGTCACATCGTAAAAGAACAGCTGCAAGTTTTGACAACACTGTGACAAGCACACCCTTAAAAAAAAATAAAAAAAATTTAATTTGATTTGGGTGTAGGCTTACGGTGTATTGTATTTTATGTTAGTTTACAGTATAATAAGTCAAATATTACATTTAAAGCTGGTCTTAGATTAGTAGGCATTTAGGAAAGTTGTGGAGGGTGTGATTCACTTAGTATTTAAAAAAAAAAAGTGAAAATAAAATAAGTAGATAAAATGCAAAATGTAACTCCGCCACCATTTTTCATGACAAGTCCAGGGGAACCACCGGTGAAATGGCAGAAGTGGAAGAAGATTTTTGAGAATTATGCGAGGGTATGTGGTTCAAATTTAAGTGTGGAAAGGAAACAGGCACTTTTACTTCACTGTTTAGGTGGAGAGGGGCAAGAAGTATTAGAAAATCTGCCTGCGTTAAGTCAAATATGTCAAAGAGGATTGAATGAATATGAGGTATGTGTAAAACAATTAGACCTACATTTTCTGCCAAAGGTGAGCACCATTATGGAGCGATATTATTTTGGTTTAAGAGAGCAAGGAAAGGAAGAAACCGTGGAGGAGTTTGTCACTGCTCTTAGGAAACTGGCTTCAAGTTGCAAATTTGGGGAACTGGTAGAAGAAAGAATACGTGACCAGTTTGTATTAAAATGCGGTAGTGACAAAATAAGAGAGGAACTTTGGTTAAAAGATGAACCACCTTTAAATGAAGTTATGATAATTGCTAAAAGGGTTGAACACATGCTGAAATGTGTGAGTGAATTGAGCAAGGTAGGGAAGTCTGCAGTTGCTCAAGAAAAGGTAGAGGAAGTTGTGTGTCAGGCGGTACATAAGACTGACACTGATAATAAAAAGAGTGGGGAGGATGAGAAAAGGAACAAGCCTGGTGAGGATATAAAAAGAAATGTTTTGCCTTTCCAGGGGACTTGTTATCGTTGTGGGAGAAGTGGTCATAAAGCTAATGCAAATTTTTGTCCGGCACTCAGTGTGGTTTGTAACTATTGTGGGAGAAAAGGGCATTTCTCAAAGAACTGTCGTTTCCGAAACAAAAGAGATGGGAAGATTGATGTGAAAGAGGTCAGTTTTCAGGTGAATGAGGTGTGTGGTTTGGAACATCCTTCGGAATGGGTTAAGATAGAAGATGTGAAGATAAAGATGAAGTTTGATTCTTGTTCTCATCTCACATTTATCTCTAAGGATATTTTTGAAGAAAATTTTAAAAACAAAGTAAAATTATTAAAAACCGATGTAAGGCCAACAGGTTATGGGGGAACTCCGATAAAAATGTTGGGATACTTTCAGACTTGCCTAGAGTGCAAAGAGAGATTTACGGATGCTAAGATCTATGTAGCAGAGAAAGGGGATAACCTACTGAGTTGGACACACCAAGCGAGGCTTGGAATTATTCTTGATCCTAATGGGAATCCTCCTGTACTGGTGCAGTCTATAGAGAATGTTGGTGACAGGTATGTGACGAAGTTTGGAGAATTGTTCAAGAACTCTTTAGGACGTTTGAAGGGCTACAACCATTGTATCAAGTTGAAGTTAGGTGCAAAGCCCATTGCAGCAAAAGTGAGGAGAATTCCTCTGAGTGTACAAGAACCTGTACAAAAAGAGATTAACAGGTTATTGGATGCAGGTGTGATTGAGCCGGTGGAAGCGACAGAGTGGTTGGCTCCCATAGTTGTGGCTAGAAAGAGCAATAATGAAATTCGTCTTTGTGTGGATTTACGTGCACTCAATAAGGAGGTGGTTGTGGACAAATTTCCATTACCTAATATAGATGAGATGGTTTCAACTTTGGATGGTGCTTGTTATTTTAGTACACTGGATTTAGCTTCGGCGTATCATCAGGTGCCTTTAGAAAAGAGTTTACAGGAGCTTACTGCTTTCATTACACCTATGGGAGCATTTAAGTTTAAGGATGCCTTTCGGACTGGTCTCAGCTGCCTCGGTTTTTCAGAGAATTATGAACGATGTGGTTAAAGGAATTAAGGGCGTAAGGTGTTATCAGGATGACTTGTTAATTTACGGTAAGTCCATAGAAGAACATGATGGGAGAGTTGAAAAAGTGTTGAACAGGTTAATAGTAGCTGGCTTGACCCTACGTTTTGATAAGTGCAAGTTTGGGGTGACAGAAGTAGATTATCTGGGTCATCATATATCTGGTAGTGGTGTTAAACCAAAAAAGAGTTGGTAGACACTATTGTAAGTCTAAAAGAACCATGTTCGAAGGAAGAGCTAGCATCATTTTTGGGTATGGCTGAGTTTTATGGCAAGTTCATAAAAAATTTTGCGAATAAAACGTGTCATCTAAGAAGTTTGCTGTGCAAGAAGACAGAGTTTGTGTGGGATGAAGTGTGTAAGGAAGAGTTCAAGAATGTTAAGCTGGATCTTAAAAATGCACCTGATTTACAAGCTTTCAAACCTGGTGATTTGACGTACATTGTGACGGATGCGAGTAAGAAAGGACTAGGTGCATTGTTGATCCAGAAAAGAGATAGTCAGGAGTGTTTGGTCGCTTGTGCGTCAAGATGTTTAAGAGGAGCTGAAATAAATTACTCTGTCATTGAGAAGGAGGCGTTAGCCATCTTTTGGGCTTTGAATAAATTTAAGAAATTTGTTTGGGGTACTCAATTTATTGTGAGGTCGGATCATAAACCGCTGAAAGAGATTTTCGAGAAAAAGGGTTGGACTCAATTTCTTCGAGAATCAGGAGGTGGGTGATTTCACTTCAGGAGTTTGATTTTGCTATGGAATATATTCCAGGAGCAAGTAATGTTTCGGCGGATTCCCTCTCACATTTGGTAGATACTGTAGAATGTCAAGATGTGATAGGGTTTGAAGACATGGTGGATGAGTTTGATGTGAAAGTTTGTGAAATCACTTCAGGAGCCATCAAGGAAGATGAATGGAGGGAAGAAGTGAAAAAGGACAAGGATATGCTAAAAGTGATGGATATGATTACACAAGATAAAGGGAGCAAGCTAGAGAAGCCTTGGCTAATGGTGTGTGACGAGTTAGCCATCGCTAATGCATTTTAACCAGAGGCATGAGGCTGATTCCCCCAGTGGGTTTGAGGGACAACATTATAAAAATGGCTCATGAGGGTCACATGGGTATTTGTAAAACAAAAGAACGCATAAGGCAGGACTTTTGGTGGCCTGGCCTAGAGTTGATGGTAGAACGCCTGGTGCGTGATTGTGTTCCCTGTTCCATGAGCGACAAGATTCTTAAACCCAGACAAACTCCTATGGTCTGCAGGAAGTTACCCAGGTGTCCTTGGGTTGAAATAGCCATTGATATTGTTGGACCTCTTCATGGTGAGCATCAGACTCCGTATTTAATAGTTTTACTTGATTTATATTCACGTTGGATTGAAGTGAGTTCTGTACGTGACATTTCTACTCAAGCTGTGATTACGTTTTTAGATGCTATTTTTAAACGTGAAAGTTTTCCAGGTTCTTTGTTATCAGACAATGGTCCACAATTTTGCTCTGGTGAAATGGAGGAATATTTGACTAAGTGTGGGATTGTACATAAAAAAACATCGCTTTATCATCCAGAGACAAATGGGGCCATAGAAAGATTGAACAAGACCTTGAAAGAAAGTATTCAGTTAGCAAGAGTAAACAGTTTGAATTGGAGAGAGGAGTTGCAAAGAAGAATGACAGCTTACAGGTTTACGCCACACTCATCAACAGGGAAGACTCCTTTTGAATTATTCAAAGGACGATCTGCAAATACCATAATCTGCCCTGGCTGGATGACTGTGGATAAAGGTATAAAGGATAATGACATTGGTCAGTGGAGGAACAAAGAATTGGATTTACAAAAGAAAAGGAAGAGTTATTTTGACGCACGAAAATTGGCTAAACTAGTGGAATTCAAAGTGGGAGACAAAGTTAGAGTTAAAGCACCTGTTGGTTGTCTCAACTGGTCGAAATTCACTGATGTAAGGACAGTGGTAAAGATATTCAAGAATGCGCTTAAAACAAATGATGGTCGCATCTGGAATCTTAGCCGAGTTGTTCATGTAAAATCCAAACATGATGATGCAAGTGGTGTAGAAAGTTCAAGTGGTTTCTCTTCACAAAAGCAGTGTTTTGAACCCATTCGCAAGAGTGTAAGATCTTGTAAATGTCCAGTTTATCTTAAGGATTTTATAAGAAGTTAGTCATTTATTACATTATTGTTTATAAATACTTAGTTGGGTTTTGTATTTGTTGTTGTTTCATATCAGATGGGAGGAAAGGTGTGGGCAATATTTATATACTTTTGCACTTATGGTGTACCTAGAATCTGTATGTTCTAATTTCATTTTATGTCGTTTTAAATTGTAAAGAGGAAGAAGTGTGATGTCGCTTAAGTTCCATGTTCTAACATGGAACGTGGAGTGTGGGTGTTCTTGGAGAGTCAGTTGACTCAAGTCCTCGATGGATGGGGTCGTTAATAAACCCTCTACTTGAATCTACCAAATCCAGTGTTCTTTGCTTCATTACACAGGGCTGTAGCAGAGAGCCTTTGCCAGAGATGTTTGACTTGCCAGATGCATAATCCAGGAAGAAAAACAATAATTGGAAAGGCAGAAGGTCCATTTATAAGACTACAGTTCGACTTTATACAGTTACCACCATGCAGAGGGTTGAAATATGTACTAGTCATAGTATGTCTGTTTTCAAAGTGGGTGGAGGCTTACCCTACCAGGAGGAGTGACAGCATTACAGTCGCAAAGTTGTTACTACGAGAACTCATTCCTAGGTTTGGTTTCCCAGTAACTTTGGAATCAGATAGAGGAAAACATTTTAACAGTGAAGTGATTCAAATAATCTGTGAAGCATTCCAAATTGAACAAAAATTGCACTGTGCATATCGCCCAGAGGCTTCTGGAGTGGTTGAACAATTGAATGGCACTATAAAATCCAGATTGGGAAAAATGTGTGCATCAACATCATTGGAGTGGCCAGATGCATTGCCACTTGTCTTAATGGGACTCAGAAGCATTCCCGATAGAAACACGGGATTGAGCCCACACGAGATAATGATGGGAAGAGCAATGAGACAAGCACATGATCCCATAAACAAACTGCTGAATATATCTGATGATATGGTACTGGATTATTGCAAAGGATTGGCTGACCTAGTGCGTTCTGTCTCTCATCAGGTCGGAGAAGACGCAGTTTCGAGGCAGCCTGAACAAGAACATGATCTGAATCCTGGTGACTGGGTGGTAGTGAAGAATCACACCAGAGAGACGTGTCTATCACCTAGATGGGGAAAACCTAGTCATGTCATACTGACTACAAATACAGCAGTGAAGTGTGCAGGATTTCCTAATTGAATTCATGTAAGCCATACCCAAAGAGTACCAGATCCTGAAGAAGAAAATCCTCAGACAGCATCAATCACTGAGGGAGCTGAAGGTTGCCTAGCTGAAGAATCTCAGGCTCGAGATTCAAGAGAAGCTGCAGAAGAACAACCGAGCACAAGTCAGGACTGGATACCGGTGGTAGAAATTCCTGAAGTTTATTACAGAACAAGAAGCAAAACAAAATTGGAAGAAATTGAAGAAGATCAGATAGGTGAAGAAGAAGCAGCTCAGGGAAAAGAAGAACAGACAATAAGAGAACCTGAGCAGGACCAGATAGGGAGAGGAAACTGGGCTCAAAATAACGAAGAATCGACTAATTTTGAGCAGGGACAGACAGGTCTAGAAGAACCCGGTCAGGCTGCAGAAGTACAAAGTGCAATAAGCCCTGATCAGAACCAGTTAGTTCCAGAAAATCACACAGAAGAAAAAGATCGAGAAACATGAACATGAAGAATTAAACAAAGAACAAGGTCAATTATTGGAAACTCACGGAGGAGCTGCAGAAGAAAAACAAATAAGGCCTGGAAAAGAGCAAGAAAGAAAAACAGTAATTGCAGAAAACGAAAAGGTGTCAAACAGTGAAAATAAAGAGATTGCTGAAGACAAAAATAAAGAAACGGTGCAAACAAAGAAAACAAGAAAAGGTGATCATTGGCCTAGTGTCATTAAAAGAGTAAAATACCACATAACAACCAGAAGTGAAGATCCAGATCAAGTAAATGAAGTAACAAGTCAAACCGAACAAGAAAACAGAACTAAGAAAAGAAGAAGCAAGAGACTGAAACTTGTGAATAACAAATTCAAGGGTCCTGATTGGACTTACATTATTCTTGAAGATTACGAGAGCTCAGAGTCAAGTGAAAGTGGTGACGAAGGAACAAGTGCAGAATTGACGTACGAGAAAGAAGCAAGACCACCTTGACTACGCAAAAGAGTCAAATAAAGAAAAGCGAAAAATAGATAAGAAGAGCAATCTTCCTTGTCGAAATGCCTGATAGAGTTGCTGGGAGACCAAAACAGAAATGTTGTAGAAGATGCTGTGCAATATGCATATGTAGTCTAGTAATGGTGCTTATAGTATGGTTAGTCCTGATCGTAGCAGTTCCTTACCTTATGATAATGGATAAAAAGATTACCAACGAAACTAAAGGAAAGACAGCACACATGAAGGGAAATAGAGTAGAACTAATGGCAGAAAATTAACTAGAATTTCATCATGAAATAACTGATAACGACACTAGTTTAAATGTTTTCACAAAGTTATTATTTCAATATGTAGATACCATGGAAGTTAGTAATTGTTATGTCTGTATGAAGTTGCCTGAATCAGTAGCAGAAGGATTAACATATCATCACTTACCATTGACATACGGCATATCATGTAGTGTATTAGCTAGTTTATTTTATAGAACAGGGAGACTTCAATATTATTATTCAAATATAGATGTGATATTTTCTGAGGTTCCGATTCAAAAGAGTATGAACCCAGTGCTTAGTAGTCAAGACGCACAGTTTATGGGAGAATTTTTCTTAACAATGAAATCGATAGACATAACACATGCACATAGACACAATCTAACATGTTCTTTACACAAAGAAGAAAAGATATTTTTGAATTTAGTAGAAGATAGAAGACAAGATTTTCAAAAGAAAGCTTCGGAGCATAAGGCTCATTTGCCACCTTGGGCTGAGAAAGAAGGGAGTTACACACCTGACAAGGCTCAAGCTGCTATGGCTCTGGATTTTGTAAAAACGGGGAAAATTTGTCTACATAGATTAAGGACTGATTATAACAATGTTTTCATCAGTACCAGTGAATGTGAACATAATTTCTTAATTCTTGGAGGTTGGGGAATCAAAGGAGGGACAGATTCAGTTTTTCCTGGAATCTATTATGTATGCGGGAATCAGGCTTATTTTAGGCTTCCTGCACGGTGGTATGGAAGTTGTTACTTTGGAATAGTATTTCCAAAAATATACCACGTAAAGAGAAACACTGGGAGCAATGAAATTAATAGTGAATTAACACGTAATAAAAGAGCTAGTTTTTCAGAAATTGTAGGTGATATATTTGGTGCATTGATACCTTCAGTGGGAATAATTCTGAACTCAAGGAAGATATGTAAATTATCCACAGTGGTTGATCGATTATCAACAGATACTGCTGGAGGATTTCTAATGATTAATGCGGAGATGGTTGCGATTAGATCTATGGTAATGCAAAATCGACTTGTTCTTGATATTTTATTGGCAAAAGAGGGCGGAGTCTGTAAATTACTGAAGACGAAACATTGTTGCACTTACATTCCTGATAAAAGTGCAGAAATTGGAACATATATACAGAATATAACTAAACTTGAGAAGGAACTGTCAGGGACCCCACAAGCCTTACCTTCTGCCTGTAGAGTAGTCTCGCGGGGATGATATGGACAACCTCCACCGTCTCCCACCTGCTTCCCTGTCCTACCTTGAATAGTACCAGACCGGGGATTGGTGAAGACTGGGAGAAGTAATCCTCAAGGGGTGGTGTACCGTGTGGTGTGCTGAGGTGAAGACTGATACCCGATGGGATCGTTGCCTTTCTGGACCGTCAGCCTGGAATGACAACCAACAAGCAATCACTACTGCATCAACCAGCATACATACACACACACACTAGACTGGGGAATGGTAGGGAGAGTTACAATAGTCACCTGAAATTAAGCGTCTTTAGTTACGAATCTCCGGTAGGTGCATCAGCAACCCAGGGTCTTGAAATGGACAGAAGGCGCACCTGCGCTGAGTACCACGGAAGCAGGGGGGTAGAGGATTCCCAGGAACAGTAGTCACGGTAGGAACACTCCTGCGCTGTTGCTATATGGTAATAGCGGCAAAGTGCTCCTGCGTCGTGTGAAGGAAGAAAGGAAGGGGGTGGTGACGTGCTCCTGCGCTCACCGGGATGCTGGCAAGGGCGGTGACGCGCTCCTGCGCTCACCAGGATGCTGGCAAGGGCAGTGACGCGCTCCTGCGCTCACCAGGATGCTGGCAAGGGGCAAGGGCGGTGACGCGCTCCAGCGCTTACCGTGATGCTGGCAAGGGGCAAGGGCGGTGACGCGCTCCAGCGCTCACCGGGATGCTGGCAAGGGGCAAGGGCGGTGACGCGCTCCTGCGCTCACCGGGATGTTGCAGGAAGAAGGGAGAGAACTCCGTCTCTCTATTAGGAGTAGCAGCGCTCCTGCGCTGACAGGATCTGGAGACTGCGTAAGGCGCTGCGACGCGTTCGTGAGCGTGCAGGAGACAAGCAGTGAAGAAGCCTCCGTAGAGAGCGAGGCAAGGAAGGGTTCGTGCCCAGAGTGCCGACAGGGAAACGGATTCCGACTCCAAGCACGTAGCGTCTTAATCAGAAGCACCAGGCGCCGTGCATAGTGGGGTTTTACGTGGTGTCACCCGGAAGTGATCAGGTGGTGACCCGCGGTACTGCACGTATGGGGGAGAGCACAATAGACTAGACAGGCAACCGTTAGCACGCACTCCCCCGTACGTACGAACATGACAGGAATTTAAACCACTGGAAGTTGATAGTGTATGGGAAAGATTGACAAGTAGTATTGCAACAATTGGTACCTGGTTTTCTAATGTCGGAAAAGGGCTTATAGGTCAAATACTAGTACCCTTAGCAGGAATAGCAATAATAGTACTGACGATAATAATATGCTGCAAATGTTGTAGAAAGAATGAATCGTAGTGTGACAGGAAGAGGAAAGAAGAGAAAAGTTGATGAAATTGAACTTGAGGATGTGAGAAGTGAATTATACAAGAAATTGAAAAGGGGATGTTAAAAATAGAAAATGTAAAAATGAGAATGAAACTATTTGCTAGAAGTTGGCATCTGATTGACGGTAATATGTGATGGCTCTTAAACGACATCAGAGAGGGGATTAATGGAGCAAGGACTCAAAAATGAGACTTGCTCGAATGCAATCTCCTCACCGTATTAATTTATTAATCTTGTATTGTTTATACTAACTTTGCATACACTACATGAATAGCAAGGAAGCTTGCCTATGTGTTCTAACTAACAAGTAACGCTTGTCTTTTTCTAAAATGGCCGCTAAAGCGCGGAAATTTACTGCGCATGTCTCAACCATACCACATGGTGTGACGTCTTTCTTTGCTTGGTGGGAAATTTCTGCTTCTGCGCAGTGTGCATTAAAATGGCTGCTTGATGTTTTCACATGCTTCAGCTTGCTCTTGTATTATTATTAAATTGTCGTTTTCTTAACGCTACTAATGCGGGATAGATTTATAAGTAAATGGGGATAGAGTAGAAAGAGTGGGTATACAGTGAAACATATTTGTGATTTTAATATTTTCTTCTTTGACTTTTATTAGTTCGTAAACTTGGGCCTGGGTTGGTGATCTGAAACTCGAGAGACAATGATTCTGCGCATGTGTCCTGTTCGGCTGCCAAAGAATAAAAGATGAAGTCAACCTGGACATCGTCCAAGGCCACGACCTAATGGCCGATATTGATATATTTATGTGTTCTTGCCGAACTTGCAACTATGTATATGGAAAATGAATAAACTTTGTCGTGAGATGGGTGGGAAATAAAGCCAATGTATTAAAATTGATGGGCGGAAGTTTAAAGACAAAGGTCTTCAGAAATCAAATGAAATCAATATGGTGTGAGGATCCACCCCCTGTCCAATCAGAAGTAGTGGTCCCATATTTTAGCAACATTAAGGGGAGGTACATGGGCGTAGAAGGGTATAATAGATATAGTATTAGCAAATTAGAGATCCATGCCATTCCATTCCATGCCATTGCCAAGGCATTGCATCAGCATTAGGACGCTGACCGATTGCATGCTGAACCACTGTCCAGAGAGGTCCTGAGGAGGGGGCGGCGGAGTCCATTAGAAGGAAGGCACGGGAGAATCGAGGAGAAGTCGAGTATCAGAGAGGGGAAAGACGCAGGCGTCGTTGTAGAGAGGTCACCGGTCCTGTCCTGATCCTGGAGGAGGTCTTTGCTCTTCATCCTTCCTGGGTCCTATTCTTTCCAACTCCTTGGCCAAGGGGTTTGGTTCTCGCATTTAGGTCAATATAAATGCAACCTTTAGTTGCGCTGCTGTCTCTATCTTCTCTTTTTCTGAGGGACCGTCATTAATCAATAATTATTATTCTATGCTTCATCTGTGATATGCGACTAAGTACCATGTGGTTCTGTAATTTACTCTGCTAAACTTTAGATAAACATTTTAAAGCTTCCTGACTCAGTGGTTATTTCAGGATTATGTACTATAATGAATGTCACTCATTTTAAACTTCCCAATTAGCAAAGGATTCATTGGTAAGTCATTACTCTTCAATCGGAAGGTAATTGGTAGCAGGCAGTTTGATAAAGAGTAACAACTGACAAACCCAGCGTAAGTATTAGCGTAGAATGAATGTATGGGCCCAAGTGAGTATCAGGTGTATGAATGCTGTTTGCTAATATCGCGCTGGATCAGAACCATAATCCACACAGTGGGCTGCCACACTAGATATTGATTTTCTTTTGTACATCAGGGTCCAGCCCCTACGTTACCTCATTCGGATATGGTCACTTTATGACAAAGTGTAGTGTATTTTTAATACTCTCGTCTAATTGACTTTGTTATGGAGTTTGTTTATTTATAGTGTTTTTTTTATTTTGAACATAACTATACTATGTATGATTAACTGTTTTTTAATTTGCTGCAATTGTTTTATATGCTTTTAATAAATTGATACATAACATTTCCAATATTTTTCTTGTGTACTGGCACACTGCTTTTTCAATTGGCACTGTATCCCCCATGATTGAATGTGTGTGATTTAGGTGAGTGAATGAGCAAGAGTTCTGAATATTTGCCAACCAAAGGATATATTGTTATTTTTCTAGATTGAACCCTAGTCCTTTGGTGCACAAAGGGTCCCTCATTTTTTCAAGAATGGGAATAAGCCGACCTTCCACTTTGGAGAAGATTAAGTCAGAGGAGTCCATCGTGCTCCGTTTGGCTTCTGTACTCATTGAGGAGTTGGAAGAGCTCTTGTCTATAGTGCACATCTAGCATTACTGAGCTCCTATGTAACTGCAGGTGCATCCTGGAATCTACAGCTGCTGAGCTCCTTTAGCAGTATATTTCTGCCATTGCTGGGACATTTTCATACTAGGGGTGGGCAGAACTCCTGGAGTTTTACTCTGTGGAATTCTGCAGAGTTACCTTAAAACTGTGCAAGATTCCGCAGCATTTCACACTTTTAGCTTCAGCAGCTTGTCCTGCACTATAAAATCTGTGTTTGGCACCATGCTGTAAACCAGAGGGAGCTGCTTCTTTCTGCCAGTTGAGTAGACTTTCCACTCAGCAGCAGCTTTCGCAACGCAAATGGCAACTTTCTCAGTGCGAGCAGTTGCGACCTGCTGCAACTGCCTGCGTTGAGAAATCTCACGGGAGGCGGTCTAGCACTCATTTTTTCTTGTTTACACTCAATAACGTTGGCCAGCCGTGTGCGAAAAAAACTCTGCCACATGGCAGTTGGCAGAGGTTTTGGAGCGCAGAGTGGGCAAAACTCCGCAAACTGCCGGCAGAGCAGAGTTTACCGCCCACCCCTAGTGCCTGCAGTGAATCTGTTATGGCTGCACTCTTGTCTAGATTGAATCACTCTCACCACCAAGCTCCTGTCTACATTGAATCATTGTCACTGCTGAGATCTTGTCTACAGTGCACTTCTATCACTGCTGAGCTCCACGAATGCCAGTTAGATGAGAAGAACATAAATGCGGATACATACAGACCAAAACGTCAAACATTTATTCATAAACCAGGAGTCAGTTTACAAATGTGTCTACTTGCAAACTTTCCCCGTCGTCGGTCTCTCTCAGGCTGCCCCTCTCTCTAGCAAGAATACCCTTGTTCGGCCCTGTTAGACCTGGCACCATTGGCGTGGGTCTCCCTTCCATTTTTTCACTGTTGCCTCCTATGTTTTTGCTGATCTAGATGCTTTGGGCACTTTGCCACTGCTGTTCAGTGCCAAAGTGCAAGTGCTCCCTATTGTAAATTGTTGTAATGGATTAGTGACTCCATGATTGGCTTATTTGATTTACTTGTCAGACCCTAGTACAGTGCACTATGAGGGCCCAGGGCCTGTAAATCAAATGTTGCTGGTGGGCTTGCAGCACTGATTGTGCCACCCACAGAAGCAGCTTGTAAAATATGGCTCAGGGCTGCCATTGCAGAGCCTGTGTGCAGTCTGGGACTGCCATGTCGACTTGGCAAGTGTACCCACTTGCCAGTCCCTAAACCTTCCCTTTTCTACATGTTAGTCACCCCTAAGGTAGGCCCAAGGTACCCCTATGGGCAGGGTGCATTGTATGTAAAAGGTAGGACATGCCCTGGTGTGTGTAGCATGTCCTGATAGGGAATTACAGCCAAATTCGTTTTTCACTATTGCAAGGCTATCTGTTCCCATAGGCCAGAATGGGCAGTTTGATTATAACATCTTATAATCCTAACTGACCCAGGGAACAAGGTAGAAAAACGAGTTTAGTATGCCTGAACTCAGAATGTTAAAATACATCTTTTAGTGTGGGTGATTTTTACATTCTGTGTTTGAAAATACCACTTTTAGAAAGTAGGTATTTCTTGCCTAACCATCCAGTATGCCTCTGCTAGGTTTGGGTATTCCATGTCTGGTTTGTGAGTGACATGGGGCTGGAGAGGGCTTTAGCTCCAGGAGTCTGATGAGTCAGGGCTGGGCTGAATAGGACCTGGGTTGAATAGAGAGTAGGGGGAGGAGATTTCCTTTCACTTGCCTGAGCCTACATAGAATAGAGAGTAGGGGGGGGAGATTGTTTCAGCTACCTGGGCCAGGTCTGCTTTCAACAATGCTATCTCCACCTCCTGCCAGGAAGCTGCACCAGGGAGGACAGAACTGGTTTTGACTAGGTACAGACACTCTCTGCCTTCAGAGAACAAAGGATTTAGTAGTATAAATATTGGGGCCCAGACCCCAGAACTTTAGATCACTTCTGGGAATCAAGTCGAACCTTTGCCAAGGAGAGAAACCAAGGAAGCTGAAGGAGGAGACTGCACCTGCACTGGTGACTGTTTGGGGTTGGCCTGCAGTGGTTACTTATTGCCAAGGAAAGGAGAAAAGGAACTTTGTGTGTACTTTAATCATCTTGAGGAAGATCTCCAAGGGCTTGAAACTGAGCTTGCCTCCTGTTCTGAAGTCTCAGGAAAACAAAGACTTCACCCCTTCTGTCTTCCTGCATCTAGAACTGCTGTTTTAGCTGCTACAGAAGGAAATTGCAACACAGACGCCGGCAAGCGACGCCGTAACCTGCACCGAAGCCGTGAGCGCTGCTCCGACTTGCGACGTGGGCCCGATGCCTGCTGCTGTGCCGCATCGACTCCGAAGCCGACTTCATCATCGCGGAGCCGAACCTAGACGTGGGTGACCCCCTGAATCCATCAACATCGTAAGGAACAGTGGCTTCGGCGCCATCGTGACGTCACCTCCCCGACGCAGTAAGGAACCGTCGTCTTGCCTCCCCTGCGCTGCAGTAAGGAATAGAGGCTACACCTCCCCTGGGGTCGTAAGGAACCAACGCCGCGCAGCGCCTACAAAGCCGCACCTCCCAGACGCCGTGAACTGCAGTCTTTGTTTTCATTGCTTTTCCAAGGTACTGTTCTTTGTGGGTCTGTTTGACTCTGGGCCCCGACACCGTGCACCTCGCGGTCGGCGCCGTACTTTGGGATTTCTATCTATCACGACGTCGTATAACTCAAAGTGGAGTTATTTGTTGCTACAAGGTTGATTTAAGTGAATAACCTATTTTTAAGGATATCTTGAGAACTGTATTGTGGATTTTTGTCGTTTGGTCTTGTAAGTCTAGATAAAGATTACTTATTTTTCTAAACTGGTGTGGTGTCCATTTGTAGTGTTTTCATTGTATTACTGTATGTGTTCACAAATGCTTTACACACTGCCTCTGAGATAAGCCTACCTGCTCGTGCCAAGCTACCAAGGGGGTGAGCAGGGTTATTTTAGGAGTGTAGCCCCCTTACCCTGACTAGAAGCAAGGGCCCCTACTTGGTCAAAAGGTACCTACCTCTGCCAACTAGACCCCCATTGTTAACATTGGTGGTCAGCGTGAGCATTTGGACTTGCATTTGTGACTCATATACAGTGATTGGTGTATACTACTAGTGAGTGCAGACCATAACGCGACCACATACATTTTGGTAGAATTTATTCCTTAAAACTTCTATTTTTGCTAAAAACCGCCAATCCGTGTTACCATGAGCAAAGCAGCATCCAACGCATCTATGGATCTACAATTTGAAGGAGAGGATTGATACCTACACTGTGCCACAGCTTAAAACCCTCTGTAAAAGATTTAAAATCTCTGTGTAAGGCATCACCAAGAAGGAGGAGTTCCAAAAGGCGCTGAACGCCTGGTTGGAAGCTAGAAATACTCCTGAGCATCCTGAAGAGCCTAGGGAGGAGGCAGAGAACACAGATGGACAGCTAGATGGGCCATTGGGCCTGACCGGGGAGAAAGTACCTTCCAGGGCAGGCAGCAGTGTTTCTTCAAGGGGCCTGTCCCCAGGAGAGCTGGAGGACAGGGAGAGGGATAGAATGCATAAGATGGAGCTAGCCAAGCTCAAACTGGGTGGTCAGATGGAATTAGAAAGCAAGAAGTTAGCCTTGGAAGAAAAGAGAATGCATTTAGAGCATGAGAGAATGTTGAGGGAATTGGAGCTGAAAGCCAAGAGCTAAGAAATTATTCCCTCTGGTGGCAGCACACCATCCATGCCTGTAGAAGCAAGAGTATTCATCCCCAAAGATGTAATTAAGGAGTTCCAAAAGCATGAAGATATTGGGCAATGGTTTAAGGCCTATGAGGTGGCCATGACCTCCCACCGGGTCCCTGAGAAGGATTGGGGAGCGGGGTTGTGGGGCGGTTTCTCAGTAATGGGCGGGACACCTTGTTAGACTTGCCCTCTGAGGACCAGAATTCCTATGTCTACATGAAGGAAGCCTTAATGACCAGGTATGGGTTGACCCCAGAGCTTTATAGACAAAGGTTTAGAAATTGTAAGAAACTGGAGTCAAGTACTTGGGTGTAAAGTGTGTCTTTTTGCAGAGCATTGGATGGTTGGGTGAAGGGTAGCAAAGTAAATGATTGAGGCGCTTTATGATTTGATTGCATGGGAGCACTTGTCGAGCAATTGTTTTCCAGAGCTACGCCAGCACCTGATTGATAGTAAGCTGACTAACCCTAGGAAGCTTGCTGAGGAAGCGGACCGCTGGGTTAGTACCCAGGTCCACAAGGGTCATGAGGGAGACTTCGCCAAAGGTGGGCAGGGTCCCCAGCAGAAGAGTGGGGGGGACAAGGGTAAACAGAGGGAGTTCCAGAAAGGGCCCCAAAGTAATCCCCAAGGGAAGGGTTCCCAGCCTCCCCTTGAGAAGAAGCCAGGGGCCCAACAGATAAGCCTGTTCATAAGGGGCCCGGGAAATGTTATACTTGTGGTCAGGTGGGCCACTGCTTCTGGGATCCTAAGTGTCCCATGAAAGCGAATGCAGCACCCACTGGTGCACCGCCCCGGCAGATGGCTAGTGTAGCCCTGGGGGAGGAGCTGGGTGCCCAAGGTGGGTGGGGTCTCGCAGAGATGTCCCTAGTATCTTTAGGAGACAGTGAGATGGTTCCCTAGGACCCAGCTGCCTGATAACACTAAGAAATACAGGCAGTGGGTGACCATCAATGGCCATAGGGTGGAGGCTCTGAGAGACACTGGAGCCAGTGTGACAGCTGTCAGTTGTCGGCTGGTGTCTGAAGAGCAGGTGATCCCTCATGCAATTTACCCTGTAGTTGCCGCTGACAACTCAGAGAGCCACTGCAAGGTGGCCCAGGTTCCCTTTGAGTGGGGGGGTCTCAGGTACCTTTCAAGTAGCTGTGAGGCCAGCCATGCCTGTTGACTGTCTGCTAGGCAATGATCTGGAAAGCTCCCCTTGGGCTAAGGTGGAGCGAAGAGCTCATTTAGAGATGTTGGGTCTGCCTGAGTGGGCGTGTGTGACCACTCGGTCCATGGCAACCAGTAAGGGTATTCAAGAGGACCTGGAGCCTGAAAGAGTGGCCCAGGTACCTGCCTTAAAGAGAAGAGGGAAGGCGCGCGGGAAACCGGCCCCCGAAGTTCCCACGGTCCAGGAGGAGGCAGACCTTGAGGGGGATACCCTGGAACCTACAGGGGAGCAAGTAGCTGAACTGGGGGACCTGCCTGAGCGGACCCATTGGCAGCAGGAAGGAGGACCCCCCCAGGGAAGAGTTCTGCGAGGAGCAGAAGAAGTGCCCTTCCCTTGTGGGTTTGCGGCAACAGGCCACAAACCAGGCAGCAGGTGATCAGTCTGGATCACATTGGATCTACAGGGAAAATGGTCTCCTGTATAGTGAGCCTAAGGTTGCTGAGCCTGGGTCAGCCCATGTGCTGGTGGTACCCCAGCGCTTCAGAGCCTTCCTACTGGGTCTGGCTCATGATGTGCCTTGAGCAGGACATTTGGGGCAAGACAAGCCCTTTGAAAGGCTCGTCACCCACTTTTACTGGCCCCAAATGCGCAAGAGTTCAGATACTCATTACAGGACCTGTCAGACTTGCCAGGCAAGTGGTAAGAGTGGGAGGAAGCAAAAGGCTCCTCTCCAACCGTTCCCTGTGGTCAGCACCCCCTTTGAAAGGGTGGGCATTGACATTGTGGGGCCTCTGGATCCCAAGACAGCCATGGGCAACAGGTTCATCCTGGTGGACCATGCCACCCGGTACCCGGAAGCCATTCCTCTCCGGACTGTGACGGCCCCCGTGGTGGGACGTGCATTGATGGGGATTTTCTTCCGGGTGGGGTTCCCCAGAGAGGTGGTGTCCGACCGTGGTACCAACTTCATATCTAAGTATATGAAGTCCCTGTGGCAGGAGTGTGGTGTAACCTGCAAGTTCACCACTCCTTACCAACCCCAAGGTAATGGGCTGGTTGAGAGATTCAACCGGACCCTAAAAGGCACGATTATGGGTCTTGAGGAACCTATGAGGTGTAAGTGGGACGTCCTCTTGCCATGCCTTCTGTTTGCTTACAGAGAGGTGCCACAGAAATCCTTAGCGTTCAGTCCCTTTGAACTGCTGTATGGTCACCCTGTAAGAGGACCTCTGAGTTTGGTAAAGGAAGGCTGGGAGAAAGCTCCCAGTAAACCTGCCCAGGATGTATGTAACTACATGCTGGCCTTCAGAAACCAAACTAGGCATTTCAGGCAACTCGCTCAGGCGAATCTGGAAGCCAGCCAGGAGGAGATGAAACGATGGTATGATCAGAATGCCACTCTGATCGAGTTTCAGCCTGGACAGAAAGTGTGGGTCAAGGCCCCCATGGAGCCTTGTGCGCTCCAGGATAAGTGGACCGGATCATTTGAGGTGGTGGAGCACAAGAGTAAGGTCTTACTTGGTGGACTTGCGGTCTCCTAGGAACCCTTTGCGGGTCCTGCATGTAAACCGCCTGAAGCCCCACATGGAGAGGTCCAAAGTGGGCATGCTCCTAGCGACAGATGGAATGGAGGAGACTGAGCCTCTTCCTGACCTCCTGTCTGCAACAGAGCAAGAAGGGTCAGTGGACTGTGTGAACCTCTCTTCCGCCCTGACCCCTGAGCAGCAAGATGACCGTCGCCAACTGTTGGGACAGTTTCCTGATCTGTTCTCCCTGACTCCCGGTGTCACTGAGTGGTGCATCCATGATGTGGACACTGGGGACAGTCCTCCTGTAAAACACAAAACTTACAGAGTGACTGACAGGGTGAGAGCTTGCATCAAGGAGGAGGTCTCCAAGATGTTTGCGTTAGGGGTGATTGAGTCCTCTAACAGCCCTTGGGCCAGCCCAGTGGTCTCGGTCCCAAAGGCTGCCGCGCCTGGTGCCACACCCGAACTCCGGTTCTGTGTGGACTACCAAGGACTCAATTGAAATGAAATCAAAAAGAAAGTAGGAGGTTACTTCCAAGTGAACAGAGGTGGAGTGCAATTGAGCGTGAGGCATTTGCTGTGGTCTGGGCACTGAAGAAGTTGAGACCATACCTGTTTGGGACCCACTTCCGGGTTCAGATATGGTCTCAACTTCTTCAGGCCCCTCAGATGGTTGATGCAGATGAAGGGGTGAGAATCCAAAGCTGTTGAGGTGGTCCATTTCCCTACAGGGGATTGACTTCACGGTGGAACACCCCCCTGGTACAGAGCATGCCAATGCCGATGGTCTGTCCAGATTTTTCCGCCTTAGTAAAGAGAACTCCCAAGAGGGTGGGTAGTTCTCCCCACATTTCAGCTGGAGGGGTCACGTGTTAGACCTGGCACCATTGGCGTGGGTCTCCCTTCCATTTTTTCACTGTTGCCTCCTATGTTTTTGCTGGTCTAGATGCTTTGGGCACTTTGCCACTGCTGTTCAGTGCCAAAGTGCAGGTGCTCCCTATTGTAAATTGTTGTAATGGATTATTGACTCCATGATTGGCTTATTTGATTTACTTGTCAGACCCTAGTACAGTGTGCCATGAGTGCCCAGGGCCTGTAAATCAAATGCTGCTGGTGGGCTTGCAGCACTGATTGTGCCACCCACAGAAGCAGCTTGTAAAATATGGCTCAGGGCTGCCATTGCAGAGCCTGTGTGCAGTCTGGGACTGCCATGTCGACTTGGCAAGTGTACCCACTTGCCAGTCCCTAAACCTTCCCTTTTCTACATGTTAGTCACCCCTAAGGTAGGCCCAAGGTACCCCTATGGGCAGGGTGCATTGTATGTAAAAGGTAGGACATGCCCTGGTGTGTGTAGCATGTCCTGATAGCGAATTACAGCCAAATTTGTTTTTCACTATTGCAAGGCTATCTGTTCCCATAGGCCAGAATGGGCAGTTTGATTATAACATCTTATAATCCTAACTGACCCAGGGAACAAGGTAGAAAAACGAGTTTAGTATGCCTGAACTCAGAATGTTAAAATACATCTTTTAGTGTGGGTGATTTTTACATTCTGTGTTTGAAAATAGCACTTTTAGAAAGTAGGTATTTTCTTGCCTAACCATCCAGTATGCCTCTGCTAGGTTTGGGTATTCCATGTCTGGTTTGAGAGTGACAGGGGGCTGGAGAGGGCTTTGGCTCCAGCAGTCTGATGAGTCAGGGCTGGGCTGAATAGGACCTGGGTTGAATAGAGAGTAGGGGGAGGAGATTTCCTTTCACTTGCCTGAGCCTACATAGAATAGAGAGTAGGGGGAGGAGATTTCGTTTCAGCTACCTGGGCCAGGTCTGCTTTCAACAATGCTGTCTCCACCTCCTGTCAGGAAGCTGCACCAGGGAGGACAGACTGATTTTGACTAGGTACAGACACTCTGCCTTCAGAGAACAAAGGATTTAGTAGTATAAATATTGGGGCCCAGACCCCAGAACTTTAGATCACTTCTGGGAATCAAGACGAACCTTTGCCAAGGAGAGAAACCAAGGAAGCTGAAGGAGGAGACTGCCCCTGCACTTGTGACTGTTTGAGGTTGGCCTGCAGTGGTTACTTATTGCCAAGGAAAGGAGAAAAGGAACTTTGTGAGTACTTTAATCATCTTGAGGAAGCTCTCCAAGGGCTTGAAACTGAGCTTGCCTCCTGTTCTGAAGTCTCAGGAACACAAAGACTTCACCCCTTCTGTCTTCCTGCATCTAGAACTGCTGTTTTAGCTGCTACAGAAGGAAATTGCAACACTGATGCCAGCGAGCGATGCCGTAACCTGCCCGAAGCCGTGAGCGCTGCTCCGACTTGCAACGTGGGCCCGACGCCTGCTGCTGTACCGCATCGACTCCGAAGCCGACTTCATCATCGCAGAGCCGATCCTCGACGTGGGTGACCCCCTGAATCCATCGACATCACGACATCGTAAGGAACAGTGGCTTCGGCGCCATCGTGACGTCACCTCCCCGACGCAGTAAGGAACCGTCGTCTCGCCTCCCCTGCACTGCAGTAAGGAATAGAGGCTCCCCTGGGGTCATAAGGAACCGACGCCGTGCAGCGCCTATGAAGCTGCACCTCCCCGACGCCGTGAACTGCAGTCTTTGTTTTCATCGCTTTTCCAAGGTACTGTTCTTTGTGGGTCTGTTTGACTCTGGGCCCCGACACCGTGCACCTCGCGGTCGGCGCCGTACTTTGGGATTTCTATCTATCACGACGTCGTATAACTCAAAGTGGAGTTATTTGTTGCTACAAGCTTGATTTAAGTGAATAACCTATTTTTAAGGATATCTTGAGAACTGTATTGTGGATTTTTGTCATTTGGTCTTGTGTTAAGTCTAGATAAAGATTACTTATTTTTCTAAACTGGTGTCCATTTGTAGTGTTTTCACTGTATTACTGTATGTGTTCACAAATGCTTTACACACTGCCTCTGAGATAAGCCTACCTGCTCGTGCCAAGCTACCAAGAGGGTGAGCAGGGGTTATTTTAGGAGTGTAGCCCCCTTACCCTGACTAGAAGCAAGGGCCCCTACTTGGTCAAAGGTACCTACCTCTGCCAACTAGAGACCCCCATTTCGAACAGGCCCCATCTACTCACATCCATCACCACCTGTGTTTTCTCCCACTTTCACACTTGTCACCGTAGGTGTGGAGCAACTGAGATTCTGCTGTCAAGTGAACAGGATAGTGGTAAATACCATAGCTAGTAACATGGATGTCCATTCAGAAAATAAACATCCCAGGTGTAGCGGAGGTTACATCACACACCTTTGACCTCCCCAAAGGCATCGCTGAGTTGACCCCTTCTGTTTCCCATGACCCTCCAGAGCTCCCAGTTTGCTACAAGTTAAAATCAAGAGTTCCTCGTTTGCTACGAGTTAAAAAAAAAAAGTCTGCAACTACATTAAACAAGAAATATAAATAGCCCCTGGTTTTGAGATGAGGACATTCTCGTTATCGTGGTACTAACCTCAGCGTGTGTTGGTTTGTGAATCTTGAAGTTGTGGCTTGTGAATGCTGTTCAACTACTCGGAAAGTTTTCTGCTGTTTCTTTTTTTTCTGGTTGGCTGAGCTATGGCCACAAATGACAGATAAAGGGAGCGCCAGAGACTGGGCATGAAAAGAGGCAGTGGAAGAGAGAGAAAGAGGGTTAAAGCAGAAAAGAGACGGAGGCACAGGTGGACAGAGTGAAAAAGAGACACTGAATGCACACTAAAGGAAACAGAAGTGGAGACACAAAAGAAAACATAAAACAAGAGCAGACATGCAAAAAACAGAGGGTACATGTGAATATGCACACCAATGCTAAACGGTGGGGAGGGGTGAGAGAAAGGGGGCCAGCAACACTGAGAGTGACGCACGAGGATAAAACCAGAGATAAGAAGCATGCACAGTCAGTGAAACAAAAGTGGAGGCAGAAAAGAAAACTGAAAGCAGTTACACGCTGCACGCAAAAGGAATGTGCCCAAAGTGCACTCAAACAGTTGCAGGATTAGCACCAAAAGAAAAGGATCGGAAATTTCACAATTCTAAAGAATTTCTGCTATGATTGCCTTGTGTAAGGGTCAAAGGTTGGACAACAAAAAGCTCCGAAATAAAAGGAAGTGCAGGAGGTGGTGATTGGGGGGGGGCGCCTCTAACTGGAAAGTAGTGATCAGGGAGAGGATGGCCAACAAGACGCAAACACGACTCCGTGTATTGGTTGCCGTACTGATAAGAAAAATATACCTTAGAAAATGCAAGCACGGCATCCATGAAGGGGGCACTGTGGTGATACATAAGCCCCAGTCAGCCCCCCCACACAAAAAAAGAAATGGTGCAGGAAGGAACATAGAATAAAAAACGTGTAAGACCACATGTAACAGAGGCAGTCTGACAGGAGGGACTAAAACACATAAAGGCGGGTCTAATTAAGTATGCTAACCGATCAAAAGCAGGCTGTATGACGGACAGGAACAGAAGCAAATGGAAAAGATGGGAGTTGCAGCAAGTAACAGTCTAGATTACAACATGCCTCCCATAGCAGCGCATGCACTGCCCAGGCTCGACCTAAAAACAAGCCAGCCCGTTCCTCCAGCAATGCGTCACTCTCCAGAAACAGTAGAGGAAGGGGAGAATGCTTGCTCTTCACTGATCGCTCTCGAAGGCTGGAGAAAACAATTAAGACGACCCATGAAATCTTTTAGTGTTTATTCACTTTTGATGTCTCTATACGAAGTGATCGAAATCGTGCTGACTGTGTGAAGGTGTGCTCCTTGCGCTGCCTTCCAGTGCACTGATAGTCTCCCTCATAAGGAGAACGACAGGTATGTGAGCACGCAATGCGCTGTACCAGATACAGGTGCGTGGTAACATTTTGGTCATAAATTTGTAAATATTAGTGTGCGCTTCACTGACAAATGCACTGAGGATCAGGTATGCAGATGTTGCCAGTTGTGGAAGCGCAACGCCACATAGGCTTGCTAAAATGTGTGTGCCTTTTGAAGCGGTGCGACACCACTCCAGGACTCCACGATCCTACCACCTAAAAGTCAAGTTGCACCCAGCGTTCATGCTTGAAATGGCAGAGGCCACCCCGAAGGGCGATCAGAGGCCGACGTGATAACAGCCACTGAGGACAGGGAAATTACCAGTCTAATCCGCCTTAGCGGCAAACAAAGAGGGGAAGGGCATCCTGCTCCCACCCCGGAGGGGAAGAAAAGCACACCAAGGTTGGCGCGAAGTCGCCGGGCCAATGAAGGCCTAGGATGCCAAGTGTTCTTTTGACCCCCCACTCTGGCGGGAACACCACTGCACCCTCAGATGAGGCACGGGGAGGTTAAAAGAGCTGAGCTGCCTCTTGCAGAAGGTGCATTCGTGGGGCAGGGACAGCGCACAGGAAAGGCTGTTAATTTCCAGGTCCCCGGTGGCTGGTATTGCACCGGCCCCTGATGCCTCCTTTGGGGGTGGCCTCTGCCATTACCCCGGCACTTGGACCACTCAAATTAGTACACATTCCATATATACGTTTATGAATAAACTTACACCAGCCATGTGTTTGCATTTTCTGTGGGAATACTTGGTTACAGTTTTATTGCATGCATGGACTCTACGTTATATCATTAACCCCATAAATCACAGTGGTCAGTCCTAATTCAAGATGACAAGGCCATAGAACATTATTACAGTGTCATAACTCAGAGTGCCACAAATCATTGACAGGATCATACGTCATAATTACGTGATAGGCCATAAATCACGGTTAACATGTCATAAATCATATCTGCCATACATAAATCATTGACAGGATCATAAAACCTTGCTGCGTGACCTGTCGTAAATCACCCCAATCCATCAAACAGAACAATTATAACCAGTGCACTCTACTAATCCAATAGTACCTAGAAGCAATCAGGCTCTGCAACTCATGCTTTACAGACAAACTAAACATACATGTTTAGCAACGAATAAATAAAAAAAATAAAAAAAGACCAGCCAATTCAAAGATTTGCATTTTACTGGGTTTATTATTTTTTTAAATATAAAAAGTATTGATTTCTACAGAAAACGGATTCACCAATCGCCACCCAGAAGACCTCAGAAGATCAGATGTGGAGTCTGATCACGTTATTGGCTGGAACAATCAGCAGCCTTTTCTCCTGACCCCAGCAGGAGCTCTCAGGGATGGGGTTCATCAACCTGTCAAATGAAGATTAGAACAAGTCAGCTTTGTGAGTTGAGGAAGAAGACATATGTAATTCTCAAAAGAACATCAGCTCAGAAACCTGGTCACCATTATTTTAGTAAGTCAGATTAGCTGGGTTATTCACAGAGGAATGTGGGGCCCGATTCACAGAACTAACTTAAGACAAAATCCTAAACTTACTACCATTTTGGTATTCACAGAAGGCACTTGCTCATGCTCATTTTGGTATTCACAGAAGGCACTTGCTCATTTTGGTATTCACAGAAGGCACTTCCTTATTTTGGTATTCACAGAAGGCACTTACTCATTGATGAGTAAGTGCCTTCTGTGAATACCAAAATGAGTAAGTGCCTTCTGTGAATACCAAAAATGAGTAAGTGCCTTCTGTGAACACCAAAAATGGTAGTAAGTTTAGGATTTTGTCTTAAGTTAGTTCTGTAAATCGGACCCGTGGATTTTAAAGCTCTGTGCCCGCCAAATATGCACAACGTCCTAAACCACAGTTTGCTAACGAAGGCCAGATCCAAGCCCAGTTTTCAGAATATCTGCATAACATGCACCTACATATAATTTTTTTTAACGGAGTTCAGATTCACATCCAGTGGAAACTCTGAAAACCTGGCACTAGTTAGGTATATGGTGGCTAGTATTATCCAGGACTCAGGTGGAATTCGTTGACCAGGCTGATGCAGACAACTACTAGACTGGTGCTTAGGCTGCTGGTCCAAGCAACTCAATACTGGCTTTTAACCAAAATCATCACACTGGACAATGGGCCACCATTATTTACCAATTGGCACTGATTGGCTGCTTGGAGATGAATGGGGAGCAGATAAAGTGGGAAAGCTTGCACTGTCCTTTCACTTTAAATAGGAAAATGAATTACATTTCTCAGTATGCAGGACCTTCTTGGAAATCTAGATCATTGAAGAAGTCGTGCAAGGATGTCTGTGGTTAAAAATTATTTAATTTAAATGTTATAATTGTAATGTTTCAAATAGAAGAAGACTAATGATCTTGATTTAAGGCTCTATGCACTCCAAAGTAAATACCTGGTCTCAGATAAAATTTTGCAATGAAACAATTTAGATTGACCAAGGTGTTGCCTACAACAAATCCTTTAAGATTTTTTTTTTTTTAAATGATATTAAATTGCATGCATGTGTTAGACATAATATAGAAAAAAATGATTGTTCACATGTGTATTTTCAAACCAGAAGTTAGAGCCATAAATCATAAGAGAAATAAGTGTTAAGTGAAACTAAATATGATTAAAATGAGACCTTTGTCAGGCATGTCCAGTGACCCTTGGTTAGGCATCATCAACACCACCACCACCACCACAAACAGGGATGTGGGAGATGAGCAGAGCAAGACAAGAGGGGGGGGGGTGGAAGTGGTGCCACTCATTCCCCTCACATGTACCGCAAAGGCAAACACTGAGAAATGTGTTGAATTTTAAACTAATTGATTTCACAATCCTGGTTCAAGATGCTCGACTCCTTATTTCTTATTATATTGTTAAGTACTGTATCCGTTTTCACATTTTTGTGGCAGAAAAGCATCAGAGAAGGTGAAGGCCAGGTTGAAGCAGAGCTCCGCTTCAAAACTGGGCAGTGGAATCAACTGTGATTTTCAAAACTGACACTAAAATTGGGGTAAAGCTCTCCTATCCATACCACAAAAGAAACAGCTGAATCAATGATATTAATAATGTCTCTTGCCACGACCCTAGAACTCCTTCTAGGTCTTATTGTGATAATCTGTGGCACACCTGTTCTGAACTCCCATCCTTACCTACAAGACACCTAGAAACAGATACGCATCCTGGTATAGGTAATCTCCTCCTGTCACTCAATAATGACCCATTCCCTTTTCAACCCACTCTTCAACATTTTGAGAAATGGATCTTTGGGCCCCTGCGGATTGTCTTCCTGCTGGAAGTGTGCCAGGTCTCTGACTCCTGTCTTCATACACTTGCTCTTTAGCCTCAAGAAGTCTCACTTGGACTGCAGTGGGGCCTTGAGGAGAGGGACAAGTGGCTCACGGATGTGTTTGTTGTCAATCCATGCATGCTACCCCAACTCGTCAGTTCTGAGCTTGCATCCTTCCATGGAAAACACCCAGCAACAGGTACACATCCCATAATGGGTTATCTTATCTAGTCACTCAAGGTTGACCTTTTCCTTTCACAATCTGCTTTTTCAAATTGTGGGAGGGCTTGTTGGACTGCTGTGGATGTTATATATGCTAAAAGTCTGCTAGGCCTCCTCTACTGCCTGTCTTCACAGGCTGAACCTTTAGTCTCGTGCAGTCTCACTTTTACCGCCGTGGGTCATGGTGACTTAGGGAGGGGATAAGTGACTCACTGATAGGTTTCCATGGCTGGTACATGGTCTCAATATTGCACTCACTAGCAAGTATAAGGCTAGATATTTGATGCCCACTATCCTACACAACTACACCAGAAAACATTTGTGACGTATATTCTCTGGAGCCATATTTCTCTTCTCCTCGCGCTCTTGTATTACTCAGCTCCTCGTTGGTCTACCTATGGGGGAGGGGCTTTTATGGGGGCCTCGAGATCTCCATTCTTCAGCCTGCAGCTTCCCATTGTGATGTTTTTATTGTGTCTTGTTGCTTTTTGAAACCTTTTCTTCACTCTATCCACAGTGTGTCATGTTCTGGTCACATCCGACAACTACTTTATGTTAGAGTGACTGAGAAAGGAGATGCAGTTCACATTCTCTAGTGTTTGTATCTTGCAATATTTTTCAACTAACCCTGAAGTGGAAAGGCCTTTGGTATAACATACAATAGCAGCTACTAAAGTGCCAATAGCCCCTCCCGGAGGAGAGGTTGTAGGAAGGACCTTAGCTGCAAATGATTCGACTTACATGAAAGTGAAAACTTTGTAGTATCACGTTAGCCTGAGAGAATTCAGTAATGTGGTGTCTTACTGATAAATGTATGTTCCTGACCCAGCTCGTGGTGCTTTTGGGTGTATTCCTAGAAATTATTATAAAAAGAGAAGTACTAGTCCTCCAATAGAAGAGGTCTGCAAGTGCACGTGAAGGAGCCCTAATGAACCAGGTCATATCCTTATTTGTCCAAAGTGTTTTCACATCCGTAAAATATATCTCAGTCTTCTGCCGAGTGAAATTGTATTCATATGTTACAAAAATTGAATTCTGCCTCCATTCCTACTATGGTCCGTTTATAAAGTAGTTTTATTTATTTAATGCTTTTCTTTCATGAGTAAACGAAATTAAAAGTATTCCTCTTGAACTGTTGACTGAAATGTACAGTTTATATGCACTTATTTATCTTAATAACCTCAATTTGATTACAAAATAGCCTCTAGACCTCCATTCCTCCTTCTGCAATGTCCTGTTTTGATGTTCAGTTTTTCCTTCGTCATCTCTCATTTAAACTGTGTTTTATTTGTTCACAGCCAAGGTCTACATATGGTTGCCTGGCTTTTGGGGCCCAGGAGTGCTTTCAGGGAAAGAGAATCCTTCATCCAGCTGTGCCTTGGGTCTCCGCACATTTCATCAAAATCTTCATGTCAGGAAAAAACTGCAAAACTATCTATTCACCCGTTACCCAATTTTGGAACTGTTTTGCTCCCACTGCCCTCACCTGATGTCTTCCACCCTGTCTCCATTCTCTCATTAATTAATATATCTTCCTGCCCCTCACTTCCGCCTGTTGCTTTTCCTAATCTGTTGTCTCTCTCTTCCTACTGTACTCAAAATTCATTCCACATGATCCACTGACATTTGTTCTATCAACTATTTAATTCACTTTCTTCCCTACATTGTTTTAACTTTTGGGATATTTGTAAACTGATCGCAGTCTCTGTAGGTATTCTATTATGTAGCCCTCTCCTACCCAATTTACAAGTAGAGTGGCATTATTAACAATAAAAAAAATAAAGAAATCAAATAAATCTCATGACAGCTAACACAGGCTACCTGAAAGGGGTCTTGGCCCTTTGGGCCAGAACCTTAGAAAGTGAGTTTACATCCATATGGCCAAGGTTTGTCATGTCATGTCTGGTTTACCTGTAACGGAATCCTCCAATTGTGTTCTCGAAAATCCAGACACCACGTCTTTTAGGTCATTTATCTGAGATGGCTTCGGGAGCGCAATCACGCTCTTCATGTAACAGTCCTTCCTGCGATGAAAGAAAAAAGAAATACGTTGATTAGATTTACAACTTAATCAATAATGTCCATTTTGGAGCAGGAGTAAAACGGGCTCTAAAATTCCATGACATAGTTATGTTTTACACTGGATTGTCACTAGGTTTTAGCAGATAATTTGTCATATTTGTACATATATAACTTCATTGACTACTATGTTGCTCTATTTGCACACAACGCAAAATAATTACAACTGCGAAAACAGGAGCAAACATTTTTCGTGCTCAATTCATTGGGTGAAATGAGGCCTTGGTGGGGTTATTTACTGGTGTTATTGTTGAAACAAGCACAGAGTATTTGCGTTCATTTTAGGACTTGCACCGATTTAGGACGTACTGACGTTTGAGCTTCCACTTAAAGTCATAAAAGACATCTAGTATGCAAAACACACAAATGCCCAAAAATAAATATTGAGAAACTGATACTGAAAAATATAATGTTGCAAACCATTTTTTTGCGAACTGATCGAATATAAGCATAATTCTAAAAAATTTTAATCAGATCTCCAGTAAATTATTTTGAAGAGAAATGGCAGTTGAATATAGCTACTTTGATCAGATTTTTCTCCTTGAAGCTTTGTTTTTCTCTTATCGAGCGGGAAGTGCGATCTCTTTCTTTAGATGCTTTAATGTGTTGCTGGCACCAAGGATCACAAGTAGAAGACAATTAAAAATTCTGACAAATTTTCAAGGTGAAAATCTTTTGAAAGGGGATAATTGTGGTATTTTCCCTTTGAAAGGCTGCTTGTGTTCATTTTGCATGCTTTGTTTCATGACAGGCACAGATTTATGCTGGATCCTATTTCTTAGGTCTGGCGTTAGCCAAGACCTTTTGATTTTTCTTAAATATGTATACAATACTTACATATTGGGACTTTTAGCCACCAATCTTCATCCATTGGTCAGTCGTGTCATTTAAATTTTTTCTTCTGCCCACCACAGCATTTAGCATTGGGCAGGGGGTCAACCTACTTAACCACAGGTTCACTTTACTTTGAGTGACTGCATTTTGCTCTTACAAGGAGCACAGCCGCACACAAGCTAGTCCCCTTCAGTGCCAGTGCTTTTGTTTTTACCTTATTTCTTTAGTGTTGCCTTTGTATTTAGAACCTGATGTGATAGCAGGATGCTTCTGATGCACTTTGCAGTTTTATCAGATCCTATCTCCTGCCAATGCTGTTGTAAATTCCTTTGGGAATGGTTGGTGTTTTTGACTACTGCCGTTTCACAGCATACCAGATTGTGTCCATTTGAAACTGTTCTGTAGTTCTTGTATATTAGAACCTCTTTCTTTGTTTTCTTTCCTGCTTTTTCTTCTCTCTTGACTTAATTCCTTCTTTCCTTTTTTCCCCGCTCTAGCCATTTCATTTTAGCCTTTACTGCTTTCTTTCCTTCTTATTCTTGCCTTCTTTCATGCCTTCTTTCCCTCTTTTTCCTTCTCTCCTCTTTCCTTTGTTCTTTGCCTCTTTCCTACTTTTTCCTTATCATTCCCTCTTCCCTTGTTTTGCCTTTCATTCTTGCCTTTTTTCTCTCACCTTCTTTCTTTCCCTTCTCTTCGCTGTCTGTCCTTCACACTTTCTTTCCTTCTCCTACTTATTTCCTTCTTTTTTCCCCCTTTCTTTTTTTCCTTCTCTTCCATTCCTTTCCCTCTTGCCTTCCTTCTTTCCTATTTTCTTACCTATTCTTTTTTGCCTTCTTTCTTGCCCTTTCCTTCTTTTACTTTCCTAAACACTTTCCTTCTTTTTGCTCTTCCTTCTCTTTCCTCCTTTCTTTCCTTCCTGCTTAACTTCTTTCTTGCCCGTGCTCTTGCCCTCTTTTCTATTTTCCTTCTCTTTTCTTCTTTCTTACCTGCCTCCCCTCTTACCCGCCTCCCCTCTTTTTTCTATTCTTTCCTTCTCTTACCTTCTATTTCCTTCTTTCCTTTCTCTATCATTCCATATTTCCTTGTTTTTTTCTCTTTCTTTCCTTCCTTCTTGCACATTTGTTGCGTTCCTTCTTGCCATCTTTCTTTCATGCCCTCTTGCTCTTTCTTGCCATCTTGCTTCTTCTTTGCCATCATACTTTCTTCTTACCCTTTCTCTTCCCCTCTCACCCTCTTGCCTACTTCCTTTGTTGCCCTCTTATCCTCTTTTACCTGCTTGCCCTCATTCTCTTGCCATCTTGCCCTCCTCTCCCTCTTGCCTTCTTCCTTTTCTCTTTCTTGACCGGTTTCTTTCTTGACCTCTTCCTTCAACCAATACCAGACTAATTAACGTATTAAGTAGTTCCCTTAAGTGCCAGATAGTACTATGATAATTTGTGTTTTTTGAGACCCAAAAAGGTTTTTTTGCCGGTCGCAAAATTTTTTTTTTTTACATTGACAAGAGCTCGGCATATTCTCAAACAAAGTTTTGCAAAAACCATAACAAAACAAGAATTGCCAGAAGGCTGGCGGCCAATGTCTGACCTATTGGCTTTGCCAATGCTTGTTAGAAAATGGTCATTCATCTGAAGTAAATACTAATTGCTTTTGTATAGTTTAGTGGAAGCACTATTTTTCCCAGCTCTGTAGGTTGCAATAGACACAATATTGTCCACCATCATATTTAGGGAGTCCACTTTTCTGTCGTTTGAAGTTTTTACATACAACTAAAGACAGAAAAATATTTTATCTTCCTTTGTGAGTCTCTCCATTCTCAATCATAAGGGGTAGGCCACCTCCAATTCCAGAAGCAATAAAAACCTGGCATCTCCCATCAATATAGACACAAGTTATTAACTATGATGAATTCAAACTAAGTATGCCCAGCTGTGACTCCTCTAACACTCTCCCAACATTTCACGCATATGTGCTGTGACGTAACCAACACCTCCCACACTCTACATCCAACATCGCACTAACCACACACCTCTGAAAAGGGTGAACAGGAACCTCCCAGTTAGCTGTGTGTATGCACAGCGCAGAGGATTAAAAAAAAGAAATATGGATTCCAAAAGAAGTTCAGTTAGCTGTGCGCATGTGCTATTACTACAATTCTCATATTTTCAGGTGAATATTTTTTTTTTGTACATGGCACTAATACCCTACACAACTTGTGAACATTCATTTATCTGTCAAGTTCATGTGGAAATTTACTAGATGAAACTTCGTTCTTTTACGAAACAAAAAACCAAAAAAAAACATGAAAAATACCTATATTATGAGAACAATTCAATATAGATAAATATTGCTTGAGACATCAAACCGATATATACACAATAAATCTGGAGCAATCATAAGCAGTTATGCTTTTTCAAAATTAATTTTACTGGTTTGTTTACGTGGTATATTTTTCTGAATTTGTTTATTTTGTATTTTCCCATATGAATTGTTTATTTATGTACTTGATATCCAGCCTTCTATTTTTAATATAAATACATAGAGGGATTTTTTTGATGTATTATGACCTACTTCCTTATCACACAATTTAACTGGTCATAAAAAATATGGTTCAAATTCCATTTGCTTATGTATTTGATTGATGTTTTGTTCTGGGTTTAGCTGGGGAGGTGTGTTCCTTGCTTTCCCACCAGCTGTGAACCACCCATTAGTCATGGAAAACTCCAAAGGAACTTCAGACTAACCTGATTGGGCGAAGGGGGTGCTGGAGGCACAGCAAGCTCATGCACACACAGCACCCTGCTTTCCTCCTCTCACTCCTATCATCCTCAGTGCATTGAACAGGTTGAAAGAGCAGCTTGCAGCAAACTTAGTTTGAGAACTATTCGCAGTCGGAAATGTCACTATACTACTGTGATACTTCACACTGGTAACACATTTATACTCTTATTACACAGTACTCATTTCAGTGACTTGACAATGTGCTGCGCTGCTTGAACACTGTAGTGTGTGAAATGACAGAATAGAAACAGTGAAAGATTCACTCTAGGCAGAAGTTCCAGTGACAGAATCCATTGTAGACATGTCCCCCCGCAGTGACAGATCTACACTGTACAGAGGTGACAGCGATACTCTGTAGGCTGGAGCGCTGAAAGTGATGCACTGTGCACTGGTGCATCAGCAGTGACAAACATGCACTGAGAAATGAAGCTCGAAAGTGAAAGATACATTGGAAACAGGTGCAGTGACCGAGATACACTGTAGGCTGGAGCACATCAACGACAGTTGCACTGTAGACAGGAGCTCAGCAGTGTCAGTGATTCACTGTCAGCACATGCCAGAGTAGAAACAGAGATACTCTGCAGATAGTAACCTCAGCAGTGACAGATTGGGTGTAGTCAGGAGCGCTGACATAACAGATTCACTGTAGACACGTGTCGGGCAGTGTCTGAAATACACTGCTGAAGGAGCCCAGCAGCGGCAGATACACTGTACACAGGTGCAGTGGCAGAGATGCACTGTAGGAAGGAGCTGAGTGCTAAGAGATACATTATAAGCAGGCGCAACAGCAGTGATACCTTGTAGGCTGGAGCTCAGCAGTGACAGACACACTTTAGACAGGTCAGTCCCAGCAGTGGAAGAGGTGCACCGTAGACCGGTGCTCAGCAGTGACAGACACACTGTAGACACGTCAGTCCCAGCAGTGGAAGAGGTGCACCGTAGACCGGTGCTCAGCAGTGACAGACACACTTTAGACGCGTTAGTCCCAGCAGTGGAAGAGGTGCACCGTAGACCGGTGCTCAGCAGTGACAGAGACACTGTAGATGCGTCAGTCCCAGCAGTGGAAGAGGTGCACCGTAGACCGGTGCTCAGCAGTGACAGACACATTGTAGACGCGTCAGTCCCAGCAGTGGAAGAGGTGCACTGTAGACCGGTGCTCAGTGATAAAACAGATACATTGCATCTATGTGCAGTGACAATGATACACTGTAGACAGGAGCTCAGTGGTGACAGACATACATTGTACACACGTGCAGTGACAGTGATACATTGTAGACCGGAGCGCAGCAGTGACGGAGGTGCATTGTAGAGAGGATCATAGTGGTGACACAGATTTACTGTAGACACATGTCTGTTCCAGCACGGACAGCTATGCACTGTACACAGATGAAGTGATAGAAATACATTGTAGACTGGGGCACAACAGTAAGCAAGACACACTGGAGACAGGCTCAGAGATTTGGGCAGTAGTGCAACAGTGGCAGAGGTTTAGCATAGACACAAGTTCCAGCAGTGACAGACCACCCGTGCACAGGTGCTCAGCAGTGACAGAGACCACCCATGCACAGGCGCTCAGCAGTGAGAGACCACCCGTGCACAGGTGCTCAGCAGTGAGAGACCACCCATGCTCAAGTGCTCTACAGTGACAGAGACCACCCGAGCACAGGTGCTCAGCAGTGACAGACCACCCGAGCACAGGTGCTCAGCAGTGAGATATTCCATGCACAGGTGCTCAGCAGTGACAGACCACCGGTGCTCAGCAGTGACAGACCACCCGAGCACAGGTGCTCAGCAGTGACAGACCACCCGAGCACAGGTGCTCAGCAGTGACAGATCACCCGTGCACAGGTGCTCAGCAGTGACAGAGACCACCCTTGCACAGGTGCTCAGCAGTGACAGACCACCCGAGCACAGGTGCTCAGCAGTGAGATATTCCATGAACAGGTGTTCTTTCAACTCCTCTGGGAGCGCAGCAGCCGAACAGAGCAACATCGACTAGTGTGATCCCATCTTCTCCAAAGAGAAAGAAGAACGCCGTAGTCACACTTCAATTGACAAAACAGAGACACTAAACATGAGACACTTAAAATGGAGGAGACCTTGCTCTGAACAAGAAATCAGTTTACGGTGGATGGAATGTCATTTCCTCAATAGCGGGAACAGATTTCTATCCCAAGCACTTCCTGTCCTGAGGGCTAATGGAGCAAGTGGTGTTCAGGGTCCTGCACTTTGCTCCCAGTACACCAGGATGTTCAATATCTCCCCAGGGTTTAAGCAGGTAGGCCAACTCACTTGTAAATAAATGTAATCAAGCCATTGGCTGCCATGAGTAACATCATTGAGGAATCCTGGCCCAGCAATGACATTATGTTATACAGACTGAGGCTACAGTGGAAAACAGAACCTTTGTACCTGCTAACAACTTCCTGGCGAGCCCCCCCCTCCCCCCCGACTTCTGAATAGCACGAGGCCTTTGAAGTTCAGCCGACCCTTCCTGTCAGTTGCTTATAGGTATCTGACCCACCACATGTACACATCTCCTGGTCCCTGTAACACATTACTGTTTGTAAGTGCACAGAAGCAGCTAACTGGCGATCTGAGCACTATTTGAAACACTACCAATAGCACAATACATCTAAGCCATCTAATGCTGATAATCCGAGTACCAATACATTGGAATAAAAAAAACATTAGCCACCTAGAGCTCCTTGATGCTCATCTCAAGAAGCAATACAAATATTCATATGTATTATTTCATTCTAGTTCTTGTTGTTACATACAAGTGTGATGAGACATTTATTCAAACTTGACTTAAAGAACTTACCGTTGGGCTACGTTAGAGAAGTCGCCATCCACATAGGTGAAAAACTGGCATAAAGGATCTTCATTGCACAACTGTTGACATTGTTGGTCTGAGTCGGCCTTGACCACCCCGCGGTCATTTCCTAGAAAGTCCAATCCTTTAAAAATGTGGTCACTGCATCCTGCAAGAGAAGAGATGACAGCTGAGGGAAGGACCACACACTTACAATCCTAGAGAAGCATACAAATGGAGTCTGATGGATTCTTGTTTACTGCGCCGTTAGCTCCTCTACTAAGAGTTTCCTTGACAAGCTGAATTGAGATGACCCCCTCCGTTTCCCTCGGTGATACTTGTGGGACCCTTTACAAGAGCAGTGAATTCTACCAATGTACATATACTTAAAAGAAAGGTTCAACACTGGACATTGCGGTTCTGAATAGAAAGGCAAAAATCAATGTCTCTTCTACATTAGTATCCACCGGTCAGCTATACGAATTACAGATCCTGATGGCACTTAGACAAACAGTGTTACATATTTATTTTTCTATTCAGCATTTAAGTTTCCAGCAAATTAGAAATTCGTATTGAACACATGGCATGAAGAAGGCAACCTGTACATGTGTTTGCTATTAGAGACATGTTCTAGTAGTGCAACTGTCAGACCGTGTTCGTGGGCCACGGGGCAAGCATGGGCTACTGGTTCTCAACCTTGTGGGTTGTGATTGTTTGCCTCTGTGGTCCGGCAGTCCTTCCAACTATGGCTCTGCAAGCAGGACCAAGTAAAACCCCTTCAGGTGTGGACTACCAGTGAGGTCACAGGCTTCTCAGGGTGATAGTGGGCTGCTTAAGCTCTGAACTCAAACACACATTATTATAATAAATGATGGACCAACATACTGCTTATGGACGCCAATTCAGTAAAATTGCAGGGGTAGCGGAAATGACATCACACACCTTTGACATAAATACAACATCAAAGTAAGCAATCTCATATGACCTTTGACTCTAAATCTACCAAGGATGTGAAGTCACTTGACCTTAACCAGGATGAGCTAACAATAATTAGCATAGCTGAAGTTCCAAAATAATTTAAAGATTAATATAACACAACACAAATATCTATTTTAGATACACCTATATTAGTGTGCTGATCTTTGAAGGTGGTATGGCGTAGTACAATACTGGAACTAAATTGTAGCATGTGAGCCAAGCAAGTGGGCCAGATCTCTTCTAGGAGAACTGGAGGGGGAGGATGTTCCCCCCCCCCAGAAAATGTTAGGAAAAAAACAGAATCAAATTGTGCATTTTTTTTCCAAGTTCACATAAATTTGCTGACACCATGTATTATGAAAGGGCACTGATGGAGCAGGCCCCCTCAGCAGGGTCACTCGCAAACTTTTTGCCTACTTACCTCCAATTTTTGCTTTGTTGGCCTGAAGACTGTGCACTTTACCACTTCAAGCCAGTGCTAAAGTGCTTGCGCTCACTCCCCTAAACATGGTTTGATTGGCATGTACCAAATTGGCATATTTAATTTACTTATAAATCCCTTGTAGCGTGGATTACCATATACCCAGGGCCTGTAAATTAAATGCACCAGTGGGCCTGCAGCACTTACTGTGCCACCCACTTAATTTGCACCTTAATACATCTTCCAGGCCTGTCATTGCAGCCTGAATGCAGTGACACATTGCCATGTCGACTTGGCATTTAAACCTCATTGCCAAGATTTAAAGTCCCCTTTTATGACATGTGTCACACAGAAGGTAGGGCCTAGGTAGTTCATACGGCAGGGTTTTATGTAATTAAACGTTTGGACATGTATTTTTACGTTTTACATGTTCGGGTAGTGAAAAACACCTAAAATTCATTTTTCACTACTGGGAGACCTACCCCCTCCCATAGGATAATATTGGGGATTCCTAATTACATTTAATAAGCTGTAATTCCTACCTGAGAAGAGGTAGATATGTCATGTTTGGTACCTATGAAATTGTAATGATAAACCTTCTTTAATTACTCCCTTTATCCTAACAAAAACATAATATATTAATCCATACTAAATGTATCCACCACCCCCGGAGTGAGGATGGAAGTGGAGGTATCCATTTCAACAACAAAACAATTGTCTGCAGCTCCAAAAACACAGTAGGCCATGACCCCAAAGTATTATCTTAATTTCAAAGTGACAATTGTATGTTTTGTTTTTAGTCTTACAAATTATCAGGTTAAACCCTTGGTATTACCACATTTTTGGTACACACCTCATGAGTAAAGTAAAAATACCCACATGGTGTTCATGGCTGAAAGCTAAGTATTAGTATCTGGTAGGAAGAGGGTTAGATCTACTGGATAGGTCACACACAATTGACTACCTTTGCTATTTACCTCTATTTCCTTTCAATTCCACACCTGACCAATTTTGCTCTTAATCTCTACTCCCTTTAAGGTCGTACTGGCTCAAAATGTTTTCTAGGTAGGTCGCCATCCTCACAATCAATTGTAAAATTGATGATGCGTATTCTTTTCTTTTTTCGAGAGGGAGGTGAAATGTGCAGGTTAGTCATACTTGTATGTTCAGGGTGAGCAATACACAATTTTGACAATACCATGTTCAATGTTTTAGGCATACTATTCTACTCTGCGCAATCAAAATGTGTTCATTATATTTAGAGAGGCATGATCTTGCATACTACTCCTAGCTAAAGTACAGTCTGTGAATGATTAATGAAGCCAAGAAATGTTTTGCCAAAGTTCCAAAACCAGACATTTTTAAAGCAATTTTGACTACACACTAATCAACACAATTGTCTGGAAGTTTGAAACTAATTTGTGTTCTCTATTAATTTAGGAAAACAGAATCTATAGCCTCTGCAAAGGATCCAATTTGGCTTTTTAGTCTCTGGAATGGAGAGCAAAAAGGTCCCTGCTATTTGTGATCATTAGGGTTTCACTTTTTCAGAAAAATTCACTTGCAGCCGATCTTCACCAAATGCCTCTCTCTCAGCAGTGGCTCTTCTGCTAAAGTGGAGGAGCATCACCCCACTGCTCTGTGACCAGGTCAAAAAGGAAGAATAAAATGATAGCGCATTGTTATTTTCACTTTGTTTCCGTGGCTAAGCTGGTTTGGGGTGAAGCGGACTGGACTGGGCTGTTAGAGGAGCAGAGGGGAGCAGTCTCAAGTGCGCATGAAGATTTTGGCTGGATGTCTTGGGCCGGCCAAACAGACATGCACACTTTGCATGTTCTCCACTAGGCTGTATTGTACAGCCTGGTGGAGAACACGCACAGGCTCCCAGTCCCTCTGAGCGCCAACCCACAGCGCTCAGACCAATCACAATGCTGCTGTAACAGCATGTGATTAGCTAGGGCAGCCTGGGAGCATGTGTGCTTCCTGCAGTCGACTGAAGAGACGAAGAGGACGGAGAGGCGGCAGCTGGCCTGCAGGTAAGAGACTTAAAAATATATATAATAATTCCCCCCCCCCTGCCCGGACTCGCGCCCCCCCCACCGTCGTTAAGTAGCAGCCGCCACTGCCCTCTTTAGGTTCCTTAAGCTACCTTTAATATTTGGATTCTGGAGGGTATAATTGTAACCAGAAATTGATGGCCTAATTTATAAAGGTACATTTTCACTTTTGTGTAAGTTTACGATTGTTTGCTATTAACAAAGGGATTTACGAGAAGTATCTCTACAAGTGCGGAGTCTCTTCACATTAAAAGACCTATCTATTTATGTGCGGAGACTCTGCACTATTAAAGATACTACTCATAAATCCCCTTTGGATAGCAAATAATCGTAAACTTACACAAAAGTGTAAGTTTACCATTGTGAATCAGGCCCAAAGAGACTGTTATGTATCAAAACAAAGGATCAAAATGTTAACTGTTTTGTCGGGTGTTTTTTTAGGATACCAGGTCACAATATTTTTTATCCTTTATTTGGCAATACATAAATGAGGTGGATCCATTTGAGAGTCATGGATTCAAGACATTCAAAAGTTAGCTAGAATCCATGTACATAAACCATGCAATGCATGGATACAACTAAAATTCGTAGTCAGAAATACACAAAAGTGGGAAAGAAAGAATGGCAGATTATCAACACTGCACATAATGACCATATTTTCCTCAAAACGGTTCTCCTAAAACTGTAGCTCCCTCCTGATTTATAGTATTACCCTTGAGGTGCATCTGCAGACAAATAAACATTGCACTGAAAAACCAGGATTTATCATAAATGAACCTGGCAGATTGTCTCCCCATACAATTTGATGTTTCAACCCCAGGGCACTTACTCACAGACACCCCAAATGTGAAGCCCGTTTTAGAATCCACCCTAAACATAAGCCATGCAGGAGAATATTTAACTTACTTCTTTTAACCCCAAAGCTTCTTAGCGAGAAGCCTGAAACGACGTTGTTTAACCGAGTGAATGAAGGAGTCGTGGCAGAGCTCTTCAGATAGCAAAAGAACCTAATGAAAAACAGATTAACAACCAATCAGAAATTAAATATTTAAATCTGCCCCATCATGGGCTACAGGCATAATGTGTGTTTCACAGTTTAACCAACTGAGCCATCTGAAAAGACTCAGTTGCTGCTCCTTTGATGAATGTAAACAAACCACAGAAGAACCTGCAGAGCATTTAAAAGGGAAGTGGACATTGTCAAAGCCTCCCCGGGATGTTCGAGTATAAAACGTCCACTCCACTCCTACATTAAATTGTGACTGCTCTGACTGGATCCTCCTGTTGCTTCCTCTTCTCTCAGTTTTTTCTGTCTCCAATCCCAACTCCTCTCTCAACTCCCAGTTTAGCAAATAGGTTGAGAGGTCTGGCTTTCAGCACCTTTTGGAGTCTGGGGACCTAGCAGAGGCTGCCCCGTGGTCCAAAGTCTTCCTTTGCTCCTATTGGACAGATTTCAGTCACCGAGGACACAAAAGTAGCTCCTATGTGCCTGTACTTTTGTGGTTGCCAGAAATAATCATGTTTTTAATATGCCATTTATGGCCCATGCTTTGATGGCCCCATAGAAAACCCAGAATGGACTGCAAGCCCATGGACAATGCACAAGCAAATATTAGACGCATAAGCCGCTTGCCTTGAAACCCATTATGAACATGGTCTATATGGGCAGTTCACAGCTGCAGGAATGAAGAGAAAAAATAATTTTAACAATAAAGTTGGTTAGCGCATATCTGAAGTTGATGCTACAACAATGCAACTGCAAGGTGAGTGGTATTTTGCCGTGTATACCTTCAGTGTATCTATAAGTTCATGCAGGTTGTCTGTGAGCCATGTCAGGCTGGGTGTGATAACAGATTGTTCCACTGGGAGGAGTTCTATTGGTGAAAGTTGAGAATCATTAGTATTGGATGTTTTATTGGCATTGATAGACGCTCACTATTTACACACTGGAAGGACTGACTACTTTTTGGTCTCTCCCTCCTCTGAGTGAGTCTTTATGATCTCTTCCTTCTTTTCTTGGAGGCGTTCTTTGCATCTCTTGCGAGCCTCCTTAGTCTTCGACCTGCAAACTTCAGCTTGGTCAGACAAGAGTTGCATGCGGGCTTGGTCTGCCTTCAGTTTGTGAATGTGCTACATGCAATTGTTTTTGAACACATTACCCTTGACTTTCAGATAAAGACTGTGGTATAAGTGTCGGTCAATCTTCTGGGACTCACGGTATCTTTAGGGAAGACAGCACAGGATTCTTATTCTCCTCATACATGAGAGCTTCTTCTGGCGTACGTACATTGGCAGTACTCTCTTACCAATGCCCATGTGCCTTCTCTTTCTGCGAACAAGCGTGTTCCTTCTGCAGCAGGCACAAGAGTGAACAGGTCCAGGCGTGTGGATATTCAGACCATATTTCACCAGATTTCTGATTTGCTGGTTAGATTGCATTGGCAATCTCATTTGTTTCATTAGGATCCAGCCATACTTTTTCTTGCCACAGTGCAAGATGCTGGAGGCAAGCTCCTTCTGAAGCCGAAGAATACTCATGGCAGCAGCCCGGCCGAAGAACGAAAATTGAGAATCGGCTGAGGTAACATCTATGTTCCTGGTGGTGTGTCTGTAAAACTGCCTCGTATATCTTGCGAACGTGTAATGAAACCTACATGCAAGTCTATGGAGTCTATTTACAGCTGCAGCTTTTGCTACCTGCAACAGAGCCTAGCTTGGATTCCAGACAGCCAGATCGACCATGTATCCCATTGAGCATCACACTTGGAGCTGGAGGCTTTGGATGCCAGCTTTTGAAGGCCATGGCCATTGCATGCACTTGTGTCACTTTCTCCAGCCCCCTGAGGTGAAATGAAGCAGACAGCAAGAAAGAGAAAGAATAGATTAAAAGAGGGAGGTAATGGGGAGGAAGGAGCAGGCTTTGTTTGAACATATTCTCTAGGGCTGCTTTTGATTTTGTATTTCAGCCTCGACTCCAGAGAGGAGTTTTGATTGACTATGACCAAATTAGAACAGGTTCTTAAAAGAGTAACAGACTTGCATTTGGATTGCTTTGAGACATTTTCTATCACCCCAAAAATATCCCACGAATAAGAGGGGGGGGGGGACATCAAGCTCAGGCAAACCTCAAAATAATTGGTTTCTAAGGGACAGGATCACCATTACTATGAAAAGATGAGCATGAATAATGCACAGGGGTAATTCAGGATGAAAATCTTAGAAACGTGCAGTGCTGAAACATAGCTTATATGGGTAGTAGATTTGCAGGTGTCATGCAAATCTATCCACGAGGTCAAAAGTTAATAGCATTACTACGTAGTGGTGATCACCACTGTATATTATATATAGATAGACAGATAATGTTTTACTTTCTGTTGTCAGCAGTCCAGTCTTCTGTGATAAATGTGAAGTACTGGCAGCGAGGATGGTTGCTGCAGATGAGCTGGCAGTACTCAGCATCAGGAGCCAGAACCTGCTCAAAGTCATTGCCAGGAAAATCAACATTGGGAATGAGATATTCAGGACATGCAGAATCACCTGAGTAGGGAGAGAAGGAGAAGAGAAGAATGCATTTTAATCAAACACTACCTTCCATTTCACCAATATAACTGTCAACCTTCCACTCTGCTACTTCTGTGAGTGACAATTTGTTGGAAGTGGACAGCATGACATGCCCTTACCCCACACACCTGTAGTGTCAGGCTTGATATTTGGAGTCACTGAAAAGGACCCTTGACTGACTCCAGTGAGTGCTGGTTGAGGAGGCAGGAAACCACAATCAGAAACAGATCTGCAGCCAGTCCCAAAAATATCCAAACTAAAATCTGGATATACTTTGACAATATACTAACCAACTAAAGCTGTGAGCTGAACATTCATTCCCACTAATTAAAATTAATTTAAAACAGAATTTATTTTGACTAGTTTTGCAGTTTTATTGAACTGAAACGTGAGGTGAATTGGCAGGGTGGTAGAAAGGTTTGTGAGTTGAGGCCTGTCTAATTAAAGTGGGTTTCTTTTGCTGTTTTGGGATGTTTTATAAATAAACCAAAGAACATCTACTACATGGTCCGTCTCCACCTCAGCATCAGGTGACTTAAGGCAAGTAGAAGACATGAAAGCTAGCAGAGGGTGACAGGAGGGTAGGCAGATTGAGACGAGAGGGCAGGCAAAGCGACATGTGGGGAGGTGGAATAAGACATGAGAGAAGACACATGAAGGCATCAGAGAAAGAGGAATGAAACATGAGTAGGCAGAGGAAAGCACAACTATGGCAGAGGAAACATGAGGGTAGGCAGAGGGAGATATGACAAGCTGTGAGGAGAGGTGAGGGCAGGCACAGGAAGACATGAGGGAAGGATATATGAATGAAGGCAGAAGGAGGCAAGAAGCACAGCAGAGGCAGGCATGAGAGACTGCTGATTGTGGCATAGGATGGAGACAAGAGGGCAAGCAGTGCAAGACATGATGGAGATGGCAGAGGAGGATCAGGAGATCAAATCAGCATGATTAGTGATAGCAAGCAGAGGAACGGAGTGATGGCAGAGACAGTGGGAGCTGTAGAGAGGAGAGATAATGTAAGAGCAAGCAGAGGGAAAGACTTTGGGTCAACAGCAAAACTGAGGGCAAAACAAAGACTGTGAAAGCAGGCACAGAAACGAAGAGGAGTTATGGAAAAGGGTCAGAGGGTTAGGCAAAAGTAGAAACAGTAATAGTAGATGAGTCAGTGGGGGCAGACAGAGGAAGAGGTGTTTTAAAAGCAAGTAGTGGTTGAAAGCAGAGAGATCAGGTAGATGAATGAATATGGTAATATCAGTATATGTTGGAAGTCATTAAGGTAATTCTCAAATCTCCTACAGGGGATGCCTCCAAGCCAAGACACATCTCATCCAGGTCATCCTATTTGAGTTTTTGTCCACCACCCATCTATCAGTAAGTGGCCTACTCCTACAGGCGCAATTCAGGTCTGTTCCATGATACCCACAGTACATACACTTACCTTATTCCTAGTACTCTTTCCATCTGCCTCACTGTAGCAGCTTTTTAGTCACTCTATTTGTCCTTCTCAGACAAACCTTAAAACCCAACCGGCCATCCATCCTCCTCCCTCAACCTCTTGTTCCTGCCAGCATCCGCCAAAGAAACCACCCTTTTCTTCTATGGTCACCACACCCTGTTGTCCTGTACTGCGAGACCTCCACTGTGTCCTTCTGACTGCGCGTCAGTCCACCCATCAACTGGGTGCTTCCACTGCTAGTGCTCAAGAGGTAGATTTTGCAGCGAGGAACTAGAGAGGCTGGAAAATAGTACAGAAGTGGGTTCCAAAGTGAGGGCAATGAAGTATTTGAAGAAGAGTGTTTGGTGCACATGAAATGAGTCACAATCGCTGTGGTTGTGTGACTGGCCTTGCTAGGGGGGTCAAGTAGGATGGCCATAAATGGAACTGCATCCATGGCCAGTGCTCACCTCACTTCCAAGTGGGCCTGGCAGTGGAATTTCGCATTGGTTTCAAAGTTTTTAATGACCCTTTAGCTGCAGATGAAGTCAACATTGTGCATGGGCAGGCAGGGTGTCTTTGGGATCTGTTGGCCAGAAAACAAGAGCACAAGGCTTGATTGGGGACCCGTCTGGTCTGAAAAGAGAGGAACGTTTTGAGTTGTGTCTTGTGACTATGGGGTTTGGGGGAAGTATGCAATGGAGCCATCAAGAGAGGACTGATTTGTCATTAGGAGGAGATGGGAGATCAGATATAGCTTTAAAAATGTCTGAATTTACTGTTTAGTGTATGCTGTAGTTTCAAACATGATGTGGCAGAGGATGAGGAAAAGAAATTCAATTCATACCATGAAGCAAAAGTACTGTGTGACCATAAACATCACACTGGCTAACCCAGGAATATTTTTTGCATTGATTTCTACACACTAATTTCACAGTAGCAACCTGACTATTGTCGAATACTTACAAGTGCTGTCAGAGCAGTCCCTCGGGCTGAACCCAGACACAACATTGCCAAGGATATTAATGACTGGTGGAGATGGCAGCTTCGTAGCGAATTTCTGGAAGCACAACTTACTGGAATTGAAAGACAGAGCATCCTCATTAAAGTTACTGCTTTGACATCACAGAGCTTTTTCATAAATATACAAAATTATGGTGATCCCAGAACTCTCATTAAATACACAGCCTTGCTGATACCACAGTGTGTTTTAATTAATTATGTGTCCTTCCTGGTAGGCTGTACTATACTGCAGTGCATATCGTAAGCATGAAACACTGCTCCCGCTTTAATAAAAACAAATGCGCTTTCCCCAGGTAAAGCGATCTTTGCTATGCTCAATGACCCAAGCCTCCCCCGCAGCCATTCAAATCCATGCCCGGTCTTCATCCTTTTGCAACTGAAACTCCTACAGAGGGAGGGACACAGAGAAGGCATCAGAGTAGCCGCGTTGATCGCTAAGGGCTCTTCCTCACCAGAGAAGCAGCTCCCATGGGCATAGAGGAGTGGTAGGATCCTGGAGTAGGTGGCATTACCATGGGCAACTGCCTTGGCGATTCTGATTTGGTACATCTTTAGAAAAAACTCAGAACAAAATCCACTGCTTATGTGATTTAGGGTCGGCGGTGTGTGTGCAAAATCATACAATTTAATACAATTTGCTACATTTTGTGGAAATTACACAAATGGAGCAAAATTTCATTTGGCTGGTTACATGCATGAAATTTTCAAATGAGGACATAACATGAAAAGACAATGTCAGGACAATGGTGTGAGCAAAAAATTTCACTTGGTGAGACATTTTCTAATCAATCCAGTCTCCCATAAACAAACAATTTCACAACATTGCATAATGCAAAGATTTAGAAATTTCCCAAGCTTGATTTTTAGCTCAGATGAAGTTGGCGGTAGTCTTGTGTAGTTTGTTTCCAAACAAGACTCCCAATGACCAGTGTCCTTACTGCATAAATTAGATGTTGATTTTACTCAGAGATGCTTTCAACAGGGATCATTTGATTTGAATTCTATCAAGAATGTGTGCCCATTGTCATACGTTTTGTCTCAACTTGTAATAAGAGAACAAATTATAAATACCCGAACTTTACCTTTTATCCTGATGAAGGCTTCCTATTGATCTATGTACATGAGCCAAAATGCTATTGCCGCCTAATACACAAACGTCTGTACAAAAATGTATTATGATTCAATAAATGCAAAGATTTCCCATCATAGATTAAGAGTTAGTTCACACTAAGTGACTGGAAGATCATCTAAGTGTATGACTTGAATATGCAACATTCTCTTAGCATATGCTCAATCATATCTAAAATTCTGTATTATATAATGATGGTAAAGTATCATTCCATGTTTTAATCCTATCTTTGTTTTTCTGGCTCATATTTTATTATACAAGACGTTTATATGAAATAGAACATTATGAAATAGCCTTCATCTATAAGATTATTACATTTTCTCATGAACAATTGATTATATATCTTTGTTGATTAAGGGCCTAATTTAGAGTTTGGTCTATAGGGTACACCATGGTAAACATGACAAAATACCTGGTCCTGCAAACCCTTGGTTCACCGGCCTCACTTTGCAGCAGCCAGACCTGTGGTTTTCTGTTGACAAAGCATCCGTAGGGCTGTCAGTGGAAGGCATTACATCGCAAATCCTATTTCGGGTGGGTGATGTAATGTCTTTTTTCTGTCTGTCACAGCCAGGAAATACCTGTAGCCCAAAAAGTTGGTTCTCTCCCCAGCACAGATCCACTGTAATGCTAGGTGGATCGGATAAGTACGAGACCCTACCTATGGCTTGTTAGCATAATAGAATTTAAAGTTCAGAATTCTACAACCACAGACTTCCATTTGCTGGAATGAATAAAAGCAGGTATATTAGTTTGAAAAGAAAACCACAATCTACAACACCAGTGATCTACAGACAACATGTATTAGAATGTCCTGTCAACTAAGAGCGGTTTCCCTCTTTAGGTTGATGATTCGTGATGGGTAAGTAAAGCTCTCCAAATGTTGATGGGTATACATTAGTGATTGCATATATGATTTGGTATTGTGGAGCCCCTTTCTCCATTTGGTACCACTGTGCCTGTGGCAAATCTTCTGAAGTTCATATGTGAACAGGTGTGAGACTGAACTATAGCCGGTCAAATTGTTCTACAAAACATATTGTTCCACAATAATACCATGCCACCGTATACCTACCGCAGTTCTGGAGCTGGATTATACTGCTCTGTAACATAGGTGAAGAACTGACAGTCAGGGGAGTTGGTGCATGAATCCTGGCACTCAGTGGGGTCTTCTCGGACGAGAGCCCTAATGTCGCTGCCAAGGAAATCAACGTCTTTGTAGGTTTCCGTGAAACAACCTTAAAGTAAGCAGAACAAAATATATCATACAAAGAGGTCACCTAATGTTTAATATTACTTAAAAAGTAGATTACAATGGAACTGGCACATAGAATATTTTCTATTTATTATGGATTCTTGTAGTCAGTACCTTAACCAAGGTATACCCAATAAAATAACCGGACTCTCTTAAAGCAAGCAATGCCAGGGTAAGGCAAGTGACCAAATGCATCCTTTGACCCATAGACAGTGACAGGAGTACCAGATAGCATGGTACCATCAATTCTCTCTGCAACATAAAATTTGACCTTTATGAAGTCTGCTTCATAAAACACTGAAGCAGCCCTGGTCCTGCATCCTTCGGCAGGTTCTTGTGATCCAATATGGCTACCCTGAAGAAGTATTACACTCCACACCCAGCTCATCATTGGTCTGAAGAAACAGGACCACTTTACCCTTTAAGGAAAAATTATGCTTTCTCTACAATCCAGAAAGATTTTTAAGATCTACAGAACCATTTACAACTCAGTAATCGTCAACATGTTGTTCGACCTGGTAACAAAAGTTCCCATTTCCAACTGAAAAATGCTACAAACAAAGCTGTGTAAGTGCTTGGTATTCACAAAAAATAGTGACTTTATTTATTCTATGTAGGCACATTGTATGCAGTGCGAATAGCATGCATGCCTTAGGTTAGGACATTTGTGGAATTTCACTGCCTTTAAGAGTTCCAGATCCATACACCAATTCATTTATTTCAAACGCTATTAGGAACTCTTTTCTGCAATCCCTATGGCATACGTGATTGGATCTACTGGATTTCAAAATACGTGAAGGAAACACATTACACTTGCTTGTGAACACCCACAAATGTATAATTTAATGAATGTGTGACTGCATTCTGAATGCATTTCTTGGGATCACTGACAGAATATCAGAAACAGAAATATCATGTGGACTTAACGTGTCAAAAATATCAAGTACCACAATATAGAGAAGGTAAGGGCAAATAGTTAAGTATAGATTTACTATTCTTAACCCCAAATCCACGTACCTTGAAGATAAATATATCGTCCAGGTACATCTATGTGGAGTTATATTTAGTAAACCTTTGTTTAGCTGTGGAGACTTACCTTCACAATATTGGTGCACTCGATATTCTGGACATGATCTTTTGGTCCAGGATATTTCTGTTTCTGATATTCTGTCTAAATACCTTTCCTTGTTCACTCCTCTAAACGTAATCAGAGTTCAAAACTAAGTATGTAGAGTAAGCATGAGCTTGTACAGTATAAAGTAGTTATTAAACGTACGTAAAAGCATTCACCATGCTTCTTTGCTACAGAATACTGCATAAAGTATGTGTTTGCTATTAATGACCTTTCCAGTTGCAAGTCTGTCAGAAGAAAAAGGGGGATCAAGCCAACATGAATAATGTTTACATTTACATATAGTTCCTGCAGACATTTATATATTAATTTCTTTTTATGGGTTCCTAAGGCAAAAATATTGGTACTGCCTAAAGGTCCATCTGTGAAAGGGTGTTCGACCTTTCAGCCTTAATGTTGTCTTCCCCCAAACTTTGCCTGCTTGCCTCCAATTTTGCTGGATTTTTGCTTGTGTTGGCCTTAGGGCCCTGTGCACTTTGCCAAAGCTATATCAGTGCTTAAGTGCTTGTGCTCACTCCCCTAAACATGGTTTGATTGATATATACCTGTTTGTCATGTTTAATTTACTTGTAAGGTCTTGTAGAGTGGTATACTCTAAATTAAAAGCCACCATTGGGCATGCAGAACTTATTGTGCCACCCACTTAAATAGCCCTTTAAACAGTTCTCACCTGATGCCATTGCAGCCTGAATGCAGCGTCACACTGCCATGTTGACTTAGCATTTTTAAACCCCTTCCCAAGTCTTAAAGTCCCCTTTTATTACATATGTCACCCCCAAGGTAAGCCCTGGGTAGCACATATGGTAGGGTGCTGTATAGTTAAAAGGTTAGACATGTACTTTTAAATTTTACATGTCCTGGTAGTGTAAAACTCCCAAATTCGTTTTTCACTACTGTGAGGCTTACCCCTCCCATAAGATATAGGGGATTCCTTATTACATTTAATAAGCTGTCATTCTTAATTGAGAGGTAGATCTGTCACGTTTGGTACATATGGAACTGAAATGATAAACCCTCTTTAATGGTAAAGTCGGATTTCTCATTACAATTTTGAAAATGCCACTTTTAGTGAAGTCGAGGGAACACGCATTCATGAGAGAAGAAGAGTACGGAGGAGGAGATGAGATTGCTGATCATGGTTTTTCAGGTAGTTCAGACTGGCTCCAATCATGGTTTCTGATAAGGGTGGTTTAACATCAGGATTTAGGTTGGGAAAGGGGATGCAGGTTGGGTTTGCAGTTTCTCATCCATTAAGGGTTTCTCGTGCACCAAAAAGAAAGGGCATTTATAGCAGCTCGGGATAATGGTTACATTACGGTCTGCTCACATGAGCACTCACTTTAGGTTGAGTTCGTTGTAGTAGGTAAGGGGGAATATTAGCTTGTTTAGAGTAGCATGGTTTCATTAAGATGCAGGGTGGGATTAAGTAAGGGTTAATTACAGTATAAGCATGCAAATGTTAGAGTTGGTTTGCTTTTGAACAGATGGTTTAGTTGTCCTTTTTATTACCTTTTCAGTTACCCCTGACGGAGGGGTCGAATAGCCCGAAATGCATTGGGTGGAACTACGTGAGGTTACTCAGTATGAGCTGTTTACCCCTACATATCGATGTTGAGGCCCGGATGGGCACACAGAAGGCAGTTGAAAATCACAAAATAAAGTACTATTGTGAAAACTCGCTGTCCTCCTTGTGATTGTGAACATATGGATAAACTTTTGGATGACCTTTTGATTACATATTGGTTTACAATTGGATTACTTGGAGTACGACAAGCATACTTGTTTATTGTGAGGAACATTTCCTACATTTCGCAGTGCGACTGATTGGCGCGTAACACGTGCCTTTGGGATCACTTTTAGAAAGTTGGCATTTTCCTGCACTTAGACCTTTGTGCTTGCAGCCTGTCTTGAGTCACATGACTGGGTGTAGCTGACAGTTAGACTTTGTGAATTCCTCACATCCAGTCACACAATAGTGGCATTAACTGTGAATCAAAGGGCCATCACCGACAGGATTGGGGCGGGGGGTGGCAGAGCTGAGAACAGACCACCAGCACCTGAATAGACTGAGTCCTGTCTCCTCATAATAAGCTGAATGGCCCTATATTGTCACTGCAACTAGCTTGGAGCCAGGGTAGTGGAGGCAGGAAATGCCATGCACTTCAAAGAACCTTTCCAGAAGCTTCTCCCACCTTCTACAAGCAGGGCACCAGGGTATAAACTACTGGACCTGCGGAGGGGCTCAGAGGACTGCCTGCTTCTGTGACCTGCTGTGCACTCTGCCAGACTGCTGTTGCTTGGAGCCTTCTTTGAACCCTCAGAGACCAGCCCTGCATCTTCACCCAGGATTGCCAGAAGTGCCACCAATTGCTAGTTTGCTGACCTCCTGTTCAGAGCCACAGGGACATAACTGGCTCCCACCAACTTGCCCGCACCTGGACCCCACCTGAACTCCCAAGAGGTCTCCGTCCACTCATGGACCCTTGGTTGTGGTGCTAAATGTGCCAAGAGGACCTTTTTCCAAAACTGAGGACAGACAAAATGTGGCCAAAAAGTTCTTTGAGAAACATGAGGAGACCAGGACCAACCTGCTCGTCTATCCGCCCAACATGCATTGCCGGCAGACAGACTTTGCTGCTTCTCCCGCTACCTTCTCTGCAGCAGCAAATCCATTTCAGTGGGCCCTTCGCCAAAGGGGGATCGACCTCGTGGAACAGACTGTCTTCAACTACAGCCTCCTGCTTCATCCGGCTGGGGATTTTCAACTTCCATTTCGACGGCTAAATCTGAAGGTAAAAATTCTGTGCAACTTCACTCTACGGCCATCTGACAAAGAGACTCCCTTTTTGGACACTCCTGCAGCCTTGCTGAACTTCTACCTTCTCAGACACTTTTCTTCCCAAAGTCCAAGGTAAGCGCTGACTGGGCACAACCCACTTCTTGTATTCGAAACGCACTCCATCGCAGTTGGCCTGACCTTTAGACTTTGACCAGGTCTCGCATGACTAGATGTCTGTGGTTGACTCTTTGATGTTTTAGGCGTTCGATTGCACTTAAAACATTACAAATTGACATCTTTGGTCCTACTGTCATTTTGGTGTCAAATACTTTTATTAAAATTGTTTTTCTAAATTGGTTTGGGATTTTTCTTGTGTTGGGTTTTCACTTTATTACTGTTTGTGTGCTGCATAAATACTTTACACATTGCCTCCAAGTTAAGCCTGACTGCTTTTTGTGCCAAGCTATCCAGGATTAGGCACATGTCAATTTAGGGACTATGTTTTCACCCTGCAAGGGACTGTGGCTGCTGTTTGACCAGGACTCACAACCTAGCCAATCAACAACCCAATTTTTCACAAAGGGTTGTCTAAGGCAAACAAGAATGAAATCCAAGGTTCTGTGTTGAGAAGGTTGGACAACAGATATGCCTTTGGTGGTGTAAAAACAATAAAGAAGTTGGGGGATCTCTGACGTATAGAGGTGAAACTTATATTTTGAAAGTTAACCAAATGTAAAAATTACAAACACCATGTACTCAGAAAACTCAGGCCAATTATTGTGCTTAAGACTGATCGATGAATTGGTGTTGCTTTACATGGTATGTTCGAATCATCAAGAATGAAGAATAAAATAAAGAATCAAGAATTAAGGAATAAGGAATACAACTCAGTCTAGAAGTTTCAGTTTTTTGAACATATTGATGCAAATAGTAATATATATACGGAAACACAAAATACATGAAAAAAGAATGAAACAAATGAATATAAAGTATTGTTAAACATCTATCTATGATCACGTGTTTAGAAAATATGTTTGCTATGCACAAAACAACAATGTTATCAAATGTATAAAAATTGTACAAACTGTTTTCAGACTATAACCCCATAAGGATGAACGGTGATGGCACTTAAGTTGTTACTATGCACACGCTTCTCAGATGTGCATCGTTCATCTAATAATCAAATAAAAACAGATTGGACAGATGATTCCAAGGGGAAGCGTTCATTAATACAATACGTACTATGTTTGTTGGGGTCAACTGTGGATAAACGAAACCCAGAAACAGCATTTGCCAAAGTGGTTCTCCTTAATGGAAGACCATTGTCCGTGTATTTCAGAAAACAGGAATAGCTGGAAAGAAAGAAATGAAAAATGAAATATTGATGGAACTGTAGCCTTAAAATCAAGCACTTTGTTAATATGTGCACTTGACAGTCAATTTATGTTTACTACGCTACAACCCCTTACATTCTTAAACTCAATCATATTGGCAGTACAAACATTAAAAAACAATTAAAATGGCATGATATATAGTTTTCAACTGTCTAGCTATAGTGTGAAGATAAATTCTATCCAATGGTGTTGGCCTGTTTATGGATGGTCTGTTTGGTTGCTTGTTTCAAAGAACATGGGTAGGTTTGTGCAGGTTTGCCTATGTGAGCTGCGTAAGTATCGCCATGAACTAGTGCAGGAAGTGAATTGGGGTGTCCTTTGTATTTCGTCACGGAGTTCTCTGTTCATAAGTGGTCATGTATGGGGTGTTATGGCGTACATCTGACAGTTGTTTAAAAGTTGTGTTTAAAAGTTGTGTTAGGGTTTTCATCCGACAAAGTGGGTCTGTGTAATTGTTTGATGTTTAGAATCGACATTATCATTGTAAACAAAGTGCAGCCAAAGAGGTTACACACAAACAGTGTATCCCAAAGGGGATTCATAAATTAAAGTGCCTGATGGACACCACACACACACACACACATTATCAACTTACAATTATACATCTATTTGCACTGAACTATGTGCGGAACTTATGTATGCATCCTGTGCCCCTTCAACACATACACGGAGTTGAACCAGGGTACCATGAGTCGCACACCCAGACATGAGCACAGTGGAATAATGTGCCGCAGAACTAATCAAACTCCAATGCATCATAAGATTATACACATATTTTGCAATTAACGGTGTATGGCACTTACCTATACCCTGGGCTTCTTCACCCTTGTACACAGCTGAACTTGGGTATGTGAAGTGGCACTTCAGACTTCATTGAAGTTAAACAATACACTTCATGACCACCCTCTGAGCGCCAAAGAGTATTCACATCCACAAACATTTAATTACTGTAGGAAAACAGCACCCAAACCGCCCAGTCAGAGGTCTGCAAACAGAATGTCTAACAACCTCACGCAAATGATCTCCCGCATCAATCTAGAAACTCAGTCCATAATAATGGCAGCAAATGCAGACTTACTGGCCATGGCAATCTCTTGGTAAGCCAATAAAAGGGCCACGGCCTCACAGGGGCAATCACTCTTAACAGACATAGTTCTGGACGTTCCTCCAATGTTCTAGCCGATCAAGATGAGATTAATTTCTCAATAGCTCCACACCACTGGGCATTCCCACACTATATGGATGTGGTTTCCCTCTTCTGGGCGATAGTTGGGCCAAAATACAGAGACAGCTATAAATCATACAAAATATGGGAGTTGTTTGTAAGTGCGATGAAGAAAATGAAATTGCAGCAGTTTGACCCTGGCATTAGGAGATACCTCCAGCAAACAGCCCGCCAACCTACTCCAATCGTCAGCTCTTAACTCTCAATGTCCCTAGACCACAGGCTTCTAATCCCACGCAGTGACACCTTGCCTGTGTGTAGGCTTTCCCTATGCAGCAAAGTAACAGCCTTCCTTCTGATCCCTGGTGTCAGGTAAGGTGTACGTTCCCGTATATTTCAGCTTCCCATGTTCAGCAGTGCCTCAAAAAACTCCTGGATAAGCATTTATGCCACAAACTGTGCAATAGATATATATTTGGACTTAATATCAAATGGGTGGAGACCGCATGATTCATACAGGTCACCCACAGTGGTGGTCCCAGCTCCAAGCCACATTGCTGCATTCATATGCTTGCACGCCTCTATAAATTTGGGCTACCACCGAACAGGATATCAGGAGCACGCCCATCCTTTTCAGATACCTAGCACAGTCTAGTGCCGTTTTTTGTAGTCTGCGGAAATGAAGCTTCAGGCACCTGCAGGCTCCAACAGAGACTTGGACCACAATTCAGTCGAGGTGCAGTCACCGGTGATTTATCTTCTACTGCACATCTAGCTACATATTAGAGCTGTGAAACTATGTAATGCTAATTTCTAGTAAACCCTGGTGCCCGTCAGTCAGAGGGAGTCTTAGTTTGTTCAAGTAACCCAATCAACAGCCATGTTTCCAGTGATAAGTTCTGATCCTGGGGATGGGGGGGGGCAGAGCTACCCGCCATGCTGTAAACACCACTTTCGAAGCCCTCCTCACTCGACCAGGGTCTCCAAGACCAAGAGGGAGGTGGCAGACTGCTCAGGAGTGGAGGAACCGCTTGAGATTGCTGCCCTGAGACCATGGCATTTAACTGACCTCGTCCTTTCAAGATAGCACCAGAAGGAGGCTGTGCTGCCAAGCGTGGCCCACTGCTGTTACCCGATGGGAATCACTTGACTGCAGCCTTGAATGCGGTCGGACCCTGTTGGCATGGGGCTGTAGGGGCCGCTTGCTCTGTTCCCTTCCTTTAACCGGCAGATTGTCCCAGGGAGCAGAGGATGCCCCACCAACCCACCCACAGGATCATTCGCCATCCAGTGTGTGGTGACGGCACCTGGTGTCAGTGTCTCGTGTCCTGTGGGGGGATGTCGCATTCCCCATCCTGAACGTATCACGGGCTGCCTGGACAACGGACAGATGGTGTGAATGGCATGGAGCTGAATTATAAGGACAGATAGCGGGCCCCTGAGCAGCAAAGTGGAGCTTCCCTGTGTACAATATGGAGAATGCATCCAGGCGATCACAAGCAAAATAACCAATATGGCTAGCCTCCGACAAATTCTCAGGAAGGCCCCAGTGCTTTCTTTACTCAGACCTCACTGCGCGCCTTGAACAACACCATGACATCATCATACCTGGCCAGCTGGGGGTAATAGCCCATCACTGTCATGGCCAGGTTGCCCTGCAGAGAGGACCTGAACTTAGAGCCTCACTCTGTTCACCTCCCCCCCAGAGGGCTTAACACCGATGGCATTGAGGGCACCGCCCGAGTGGGACCTACAGCCCAAGCAACCCGGGGTAATGAGCGGCAGGACACCATGTTACTCCATTTGTGAGAGGAAACAGACAGGGCATTACTGACTACTGGACGGAGGGTGCTCCCTCTGTGTTCAATACCCCGGAGAGACTTATCCAATATTAGTCACCACACGGAGACCTCAAAAGCAGTGGCTCTTTAGGAGTACAGCCCCATTCACCTCCGTCTCTATGCTTTCCTCCTTTTGGCCTTCATCAGAAACTTTCCTTCTGCAAGGCAGGAGTAGCGCACAAACGCTGAGCCTGATACGCAGGGGCTATATCCTGCCTCTGTGCCTTGCCCCGGCTCTAGCCAGACCCCACACATATATACACACATCATAGTCCTTACACAATGGTCTAGTACCATCGCATCATCACTCCTAGACTCATGGGGTGCACTAATAAGACCAAGGAAGAACTCCCCCTCCACAGGAACCCCCCTACCCCCCCCGACAGGGGACACCAGTTTGCCCCCCCCATACATGCAGCAGATATGGATGTAACTCCATCACAGGGGGACAAACTGGATGCTATACTTTTAGCCATTAACTATCAGAGAGGCGCTGGAGGCCAAGATAGAGTCAGTAGCGATAGATCTTGGTTTGCTCAGAGATCACAGAAAATTAGCAGACCGAATGCACAGTGAAGACTACTGTTGCCAACCTAGCCCTGGTTACAAAAAATCATTCATCTACATTGCACGATATGTCTAATCAGATCTGAACACTGGAGGCAAGATTGAAGACCAAGAGGGCAGGGCCCAGTGTAATAATATAACAGTAGGCCTTCCTTAAGTAGGGTTAAGCAATGATTTCCTTTCTTGATTATTGGCTACAAGAGGTGGTAGCCCAGGAAGGCCTGTTCAAAATGTATGCGCTGTAGTGAACATACAGAGTAGCATACCGATTTCGCCAGTGCCAGGCGTACTACCTCGGCCTGTGGTGGCCTGGCTTCTTCATTACTGTGACAGACTATCTACTGCAACAGGCTTGCATTGCGGGCCCCTTCCAAGTGGAAAAATACAAAAGTCTCATTTTTTCTGAACATCACAGTAGCTGTCAGGGCTTCCTATGGCTTCATTTATACCCATCAAAGAGAGGCTGTGAGATCTAGATATTCCATATGGTTTGTTCCTGCCAGGCTCAGCGTACAACAGAATGAAGTCTATTTTTAAAATCCAGACTGCAGCAGAGGAATGGCTTCACACCCTGGTGCCCCAATGCCGTCCAGACCATAGGAAAGGTATCCCCATACTGTGGAGATTCAAATGGTCTCCCTCCAGGAGAAAGAAAGCCGAGGGCCCAGTGCAACAGGCTTGGGCAGGCAGAGGCCAGGCTCTTGCAACATCTGCACTGATGGGGCACAGCGAGGGAGACCAGGGAAGTGCAGTCCCTTCGGCCGAGGGCTCTAGGTCTGCTGTGGACAGTATCCCTAGCTCCTGTGCCTATCTGCCTGAATTCACACCTAAATCGGTGAATGACATTTGATAGTACAATATTCCCGGCTGGCCTGCTGGGGAGGAGTAAGCTGCGCTCAGGAGATCTGCTGGAGAGACCCCTCCTGATATCTGTGACACCAACTGAATTGCCTTCTGCATGGCTTGTTTATGTGTGAGCCCTGGGGATGGGTGGGGAAGGACTCAAACTCTAGATCCCAGCACTAATTGGATTTACTCCCCCTCCATAATCTCAAATGACAGTCCCATCAGATCTCACTAGAGATCTCACTAGAGAAGCGTTAATGCTATGGTTTATTATTGTTTGGATGGGGTGTCGTGGCACGACTGCCCGGGGAGGCGTAGTGGGGAGAAACTGTTGAAGTTTTTCCATTCATCATATAATTGGGCATTTGCTTTATTCCTACACACACACATGTCCTACTGGAGGGAGGTATGGAGTAGGCCACATGTTGAGATACAACTCTCTCCGACTCTGAATCTAGCCCTGATGGCTAGCACTACTACCACTGTAGGGGTGCTCACCAGGAATTCCTCTTCCAAGAGACACAAGGGCCAGACATATCTGAAAGGACGGAGGGTCCAAATTGCCTTCCTCCAGGAGACTCGCTTAACAAAAGAGGATAGCCTGCGCTGCAGAAGTGCTGGAGGGGGAAAATCTTTGCTCCTATGTATTCATTGCTCACTAGAGGGGTGCTGGCTTGGATGCTTTCCGGGACCCTGTTCTTCTCACAGATAGAGATAATTGACCCAGAAGGCAGTGCTTAATTTGAGACGGTGCTTTCCGGTGCTCAGCACCAGCATTTCTTTCACAGGGCCGGGGCTACGATTGCCGACCCTGCAGGTGGTGGGCTCAATATTACTTGCATTTTGTTTTTGCACTCATCTGTCGGTGTAGGTAAAGAAGTAAAACGCATGACTTAGGGAACAGACTTCAGAGCATGGTTACAGGATAGAGACTGAGGCAGTGCGGGAGTTGAAAGTTGGGTACACCAGAGGTAGGTGTGGGCTGTGGCCTCCTTGGCAACATTTTCAGCACCAGCACTCTTTTTTTTTTTTTACAAATTAAGCACTGACAGAAGGTAGATGTGATATTTGCAGTAAAGTTAAATGGCAAAGACATAGCCCTAGTGAACAATTATGCTCCTAATGTGGGCCAGCCATCTTTCTCCAGTGCCTCTCCTCACCCGTATACACCACTACCCTATATTACTCAGAGGAGATCTCAACTGTGTGGCTGATGTAATTTTAGACCACATCCCACACTACCTACATCCCCTCCCCGATACATAAGACTATCCAATTGTTTTGAGACTGGATCGACAACTGGGGATTTGATGATACCTGGTGAATCTTATAGCCGGAGGGCGGAGTTTATTCTTTTTACTTGAGTATGCATGAACTATTGGTACGCCTAGATGTTTTCTTACGTTCTGACAGACGAGAACCAAAAGAGCAGAATATCTGGCAAAAACTCACTCCGACCTTAACCCGCTATTGTGGACTCTTGACTGGAAGATGTCCAGACCTAGCATTCCAACCTCGAAACGCAACACTACAACATTTGATGACCTAGTCTTCAGGTTTGCACTAGGGGACATGATCTGTAATTATGTTAGGGAGAACATGGGGGCGGCTTCTTCTTTACGAACAGAATTGGAGGCATTTAAATTAGTAGCATGCGGTTACTGCATATCAGCAGTGGTGGGGACTTGGGCCCAGCTTCATGCCGAGATTGCACACCAGGAGCGCCTCTTAACATAGTTAGAGCTACTAAATGACAGAACACAGGCATCTCCAGAATGACCGAGCAGAAAGGGAGAAAATCTTCAAGTTAGAGGATTGACAACAGGCCTACGAGTACCGGGCATACATAACAAGAGCGAATGCGGAACGTGACAAGACTGGTAGAATTAGGACGTGGCTCACTAACTTAGATAAAAGGGTTCTCAAGTACTGCAAATGCGCAGCACAGAGGGCATACTTCTGTATAGTCAGGTAGAAATCAACGAGGCCTTTGCGGTCTATTACTCTAATCTCTATGGGTGGTTGGAGGTGGCCCTCATACAACCCCTACATGAGCAAAACTTTCAGGGCTCACCTAGTTAGTGCGCAGGAGGCAAGGTCACATCCCCTACAAGCTATGCACCGTGGGGCCACAGACCCTGTTGGCAAAGTCACAGCGACAAGGCCTCTAGGCTCGTAGGCAAGTTCCCGCACAGTGGCTTGTCTCTCCACACCTTTTCCTTAATTTTGAGCTGTTGATTCTACACTATTTACAGGTCCCTCTGGTCCGAACTGGCAGCTATGCAAGGAGGAAGAGGCACACCCTCACTAGCCCGGTGCCTCCTCTTTGTGTCAGACTGCCCATTGCCAGGACGCTCACCCCTTCCGCAGTGCCACAGTACCTCAGATATGTATGGAACATGAGCCCATGGGCACCAGAATCCTGATCAGACTGGCTGTGTGTGATGCTGTCTCTCTACCTGGGTCTTCAGCACTTCGGATCCCAAATTTCACTGCTGCTGCTTGAAACCAAAATGGCAGCTGCGACAATTCATGCAGTCACTTCACTACTCCAGCCCACTTTTGCCATATCTTTGGGTGTCTAAAGTTAGCCAAGGGTATCAGTGATCGATAGGGGTCAACTCTTCTCGGGGGGGTGGGGGGGGAGAGAAAGGAGGGAGCTGCAGTGCCTTGAAATCATTTAGTTTCACCTGGGAAGGAATGGAACTCAGATCTACACCTTCTCCATTCCCTCGTTGGCTACCTGCCTCTTACAAAGCCCACTTAAAACCACCCATTAACTAAAGGTCTGTGGTGTACAACAACTGCAGGTACCATTGAGTATCATCTGTGCACTGGTGCACACAGACATCCAACTTGTTGATGACATCAACTAACGTCTCCCTGTACAGGATAAATAGGATGCACACAAAGGGGGTACAAATATACTTTGTACCCGTTATTCCCCGCCTTTCTGCGCCTTGCTGAAAATTGGGTGCAAATAGCTGTACCCTGGAATTAGTTTGGTTTTGGGACTCCCATACTCACCTCCACTTAAGGGCCTGCTTATATAAGTTTGCAGTTCTGCTGTCATGTTAGAGGCCAGTAATATGTCTTGCTTGGTCAACAGCCAATATACCCATGAATACACATTATAACACATCAGATACCTTGGAATGTCGCGATGCTTTAAAATAAAGGTGAAAAATGTGCATCGAAAATGGGCAGTGCAGTAAATCTGGCAGCATCCCGCATCTGGAGCCAAGATTGTCTCAATGTCACTTCCAGGAAAGTCCACATTCTCTAAGAGAGTAGCATCTAAAACAGAGACAGAAATTTACATTATGAAAGAACACAGGACCCTATATAAAAATGTGTCGATAGATGTTTAGGATAAACAGGAAAACCAGACAATAGCACATTTTCCTTTGTAGTTTAAAGAACCTCAGTAAACATATTAACTCACCCTCTGAAAGCACAGAAGACTTAAAAGCAGACAATATGGAACATACTGAAAGAAAATATTACAAAGCAGTGCAGAAGGGTCCAATCTAGTTACAAGAGGCATAAGAAACACCCCTGCAGCCCCCGTGGTGCGGGGGGGCCCAGTCTTCAGTACGTGAAGGGTAGGGGGCGCCATCTGTAGACAGCTGTGTGTCTAGCTCTGAAGCAGCTGCAGCCGCCTGCAGCAGCCTGCTCTGAGCTCCTCGTGCAGACCCAGGGCTGAAGAGAAACAAAGTAACAACTCTTCAGTCAGAGCCCGCTAGGACCCTGACAAGGGTGGGGGGGCCCACAGAGAGATCATTCTCCTACGGCACTGCTCCTCTGAGAAGGGACGAGGCAGGAGAAGATTTGCAGCTCCAGGAGCAGGACTCTGCTGAGACGCATTGGAAGGTACAAAATCAGGGGCAGAGCTATCAGTGGTGCAGCCAGTGCAGTGACACCGGGGTTCAGGAGCGGGGCGGGGCAACTTGCCTGTGTAGACTGCATTTATTTTAACTTGTAGGCTCCTCGGATATGTGTTTTTCCTCGTATCTGCCCTGCACCAACCTGTTTCCACTCGCTAGAGAGAAAGAAACTGGAAGGGCAGGTAGAAAAAAAACAGACCGGCCACAGATAGGCATCAGAGATGATCAGTGGTTTCATTTGTAGATTCTTTCTGAGAGGCTGTATTGCGATGGTGCTCTGGCTGCTTGTCAGGAGTTGTGATGCTTTATAAGCGAGTGGCGCAGCATCAGCCATCCAATGACAGAGCAGTTCATACTCAGGACACTTTAGAGGAGGCGCTGAGAAGGCAGGGTAAGCACGTTCGTCACATGCAATGCTTTCAGTTAGTCACTCACCACCAGGGCCGGCTTTAGCGCTGGTGGTGCCCGGTGCTAGTCTTTTTTGGCACCCCTCCTCCAATGACCTCCTCCTAGGATTCCCTCACTACCATCTGGCAAAAGTGCCCCTCATCTTTCCATAGCCCCCCCCATCACATTTCATTTGTTTTAAAGCACTGTTAAAGGCTGGTTTTACAAATCCACTCACCTAGCCTAATAAAATACAGATCTGTTCTTTGCAGCAGGCATATTAGCCCTCTGTGATACTTTATGGCGAGTCAAAACTGCCACTACACACAACCCTGATCTATTTCTCTAGCAGGAACATTAATTACAAGTTATTTTGACATTTTTATTGCTGCCCGAAAGCTGGATGCACAAGGAACTCTGCAGCAGGCATTTTTAAAATCGTAAGAAGCTGCCAAGCACATCGCCCCTCCCGAGTACAGTGCCCTCTCCCGGTCAGCGCCTAGAGCGGCTGCACCATTCGCACTGCCCTAAAGCCTGTCCTGCTCACCACTCCCAAGCTAGATGCATATTTTCCAATAAAAGCTAGAAGAACTTATAAAAATGAACCAGTAGCGGAAAGTTGAAATAAACACATTTAAGACAAAGTGATTTTCCAGGGTGAACGAAGGTGAGTGCTTCTGTTCTTGTTCTCGAAACAGAAGACACTTACTTGGCATTAAACTAATGTTTGTCTGTACATACAGTCCCTCCTGGGGTGCCAAGTCTTTTCCATTTTTTGGGGGATGCCAGAGCTCATTAACACAATGTAATAAATGTGTTTAGATTCACAGCAATCCATTTGGGACGGCACTTGTGCTGGAGAAACGTTCCTTGAACTCAGCTCCATGGTAAACACTGCAGAGGACCCAAGAACACCAAGCGCCGGCCAGTGTATTTTTGAACGTAGGGGCAATAATGCTGCAATTTGTATTTTTCAGATGGCATTATGTTGTTACAACCTATATGCAGTGTTATATTAGAATGCTGCCTATCCATGAGGTGATGCAGCCCTTGGAGTTATTTAACATATTACTCCGGTATGGGATTCGAACCCTATTTTATAGTTTCATTCTCAAGTGCAAAGCGAGACGTACACAAAGTCTTAACTCTCAGAGAAATATAAGGGACAGAGTGGAAGATGAAATTAGAGCGGAGAGCGCGTCCGTCAGAGCAAGAAAATGAGACGGGAAACATGATTGAGAAATGTAACATTATAAGGGGAAACAAATGTGAAAATCCAGATAAAAAAATATTAGGTGACAGAAGAAGCAGAGCATAAGGGGTGAACGAGAGAGGGAGGAAAAACAGAACGTAAAACAGAGGAGGAGCAAGATAATGAGAAGGAGCTAAATGGAAATAATGAGTGTAAGTGAGGCAGAGAGAGAAAGACGAAGGGTGAGAACTAAGAAGAGAAGAAGACTAGATGGAGAAAGTGAGAGAAGATACAGTGAGATCAAAAGAGAAGAAGACATGTTTTGTGATCTGTTGTTCATGAATTTGAATCTCAACTAGGCCAAGTCATAGTTCCATCATTTTGAGGTTGGTAAATGTGTACAGTAATGCCTTTGAGACTATAGAAATACAGAACAAAAACACTTTATTATAAGCGGTGCCTTGAGGTGAAGAGGGTTATTAGAGAATTCCACAGACCAAAGAAGAGTGAAATAAGTTTACAGTGTTTGAGTGTAACAGCAAAATATAAGACCACAAATCTGAGAAACCTTAAAGCAACCTGAGATGTGAATATATGAACAGAGAGGGGAAAAAAAAGTAATCTTTAAAGAGCACAAATGTGTACTTGTGAGAAAGAAAACAGGATTAGAGCTATGGAAAATGTATTAGTTTGCACTTAGGAAAAAACTCTGGCGTATGAAAGAATACAAGATCAAAAGGTGAAAGAAATCCCCAAAGAGAAAGTATAAAAAGAGCCTGACAAACCCAGAGAGCAACATAAAGAGTGAAAGAGACCCACAAGAGCAAACGAGGCTCTCTCGAGAATGAGGGAGAAAGGCAGCTAAGCCACAAGAGAGAGAGCATATGAATTGAGTATTGTAAGGATCACCGAAAAACAATACGTTCTTTCTGTTGATCAGAATATGTTGTGCAGAGAAAATTAAAGAAGCCAGAGATGGTAGATTGTGTTGCATGGACCGGTGTCAGGGGATAGATAAAGAGAGAATGAGCAAAGAGAGAAAGGTAATGTTAGACAACCTAGGAGAGAGTGAAAGAAATCCCTTCTAATAGATCGAGAGATGGGGCGAAGATGGATGAAGTAAGACCTCAGGGAGCAATAGTATGGGCCCCAGGAAGGCAGTAAGGGTGAAGGAAACTAGCCCAGAGGTGATAAAAAATGTTGAGAAAGAAAGATCCATAAATGTAGGGTAAAAAGATCCCAAATAGGAAAATGGGTGGAAGAGACCGGGAATCCACAAAGAGTGAAAAAGTAAAAGAGAGCCAGTGAAAGACAAAGGGAGAAAGCTTCTGAAAAGTATTAAGACTTTGCAAAAGAGAAATAATGCAGAAGGAGAAATCCACTGAAACAATGGGTAAAGGAGACACAGGAAGAAAATTAGATAAAGGAAACACCAGAGGGAGAGGAGAACCGTATTCCCTTTACATGAGTTGTTGGTCAGTGTTCAGTGCATGTGTGATGTGCTGGATTGTGAGCACAGAGTTTGAGCTATTTACACTTAACTAGAGAGCTTCAAACTGGTCTGATCAGCCACTGGCGTATCCCCCAACAGTGCTACCTTCTCGGACTGCTCATCGGGATCGAGGTTCATTCATTAAAGCTCATGGACCACTACTGCATATTCCATAATTAAAATCCAACTCTGTCCGAAATTAAACTTCCCAAGCTGATAACTCTTAATACATTGATGATTTTACATTAAAGGCTCACATTTACCATCACACTAATCAATGTGAATGTACTGTCCTCCAATCTTGGTGCAATTAGAATATCTTTGTTTATAAAATATCCAAGTATTTGGTGGCATATTCTATTCTGCTTGATATGAGGTCTTGGCTTTTTCCCATAAAACGTATTAATTCGCTTCATTCTCCTTGTAAATAGTGCATCTTATTGAAGTACACCACTTTGTTAATATAATATTCCATCCACACAAGTAAAATTCAATGTTAAAATTTAAATATTTTGCAGACTCATTGATCTTTTATGGTTCAGATCTTTTTATTAGTTTATCCAGGAACAAATACTCTTACCTAAATGCAAAGGCCAAAGGCCAAATGCAAAGGCCAATGAGGTAGAACAGTGGGAGAACAGAAGGAGGAAGGAGAGGAAGGGAGGATACCAGGGGGGACTGGGAAAGGTGGGAGGGATAAAATATCAGGGGTTGTCACCCAGGGAGCATAGCCTCTCACCAGAATGAGCTCTTTCGCAACGCATTCAGTGTCAGCAGGCTGGGTCTTTTAGTGTGTCGTACCCACTGCGGTCAGTCTTTGTCTTGCTGATCAGGCGTGCCCCCTCGTCCTGTAAGCTGGTGTACTCATAAGTAAAGAGGACTAGCAATGGGAATGCCAAAAAGAGTTCCAGCACGGCATGGACTGAAAAGTCCATGCCGGTAACTGGTGTGCATGCACACAGGGGAGGGGAGGCACACGTTGCGCCCCCCTGTGTGCATCCAGAGGGCGCAGAGGCAGCAGGGGGCCCTGGAGGGCCCCCTTTGTTTCGTCTGCCAGGGTTTACATGGAAGAGGAACCACCATGTAAACCTGGCAGAGAGAAAAGTCCTAATATGCTTGGCGGGACCACAGTGGTCCCGCCAAGCATATGGATAACTCAACACAGCCAGGGAATGGTGGTTCTCTGGCTGCTGCAGCGGGGTTGTGGCCTGCCTATCTCGTAATAGGGAGGTGGGGAGACCGCCAGCGGGCACCCCCCCATGTTTGGCGGTCCGTGGACCGCCAGACTTCAATTCAGCCCCTTAATGCAGTCCCTCGGAATCTGTTTTCAGACAGCTTCAAAACCCTACTTTTTACACCTGCCTAATGGGTGTTTAGACTGACAGCTTCTCTTCAGAGTTCTCCACTAGCGCGAGGAAACCTCGGAGATAGCAGTGCCCTCTACAAATGCCATGCATTGAATTAAGAGCTAAATGATCAGTTCACCACTCTGTTCAGTATTTCACCTTGTATATTTCAGCCTTTTAGGAATTTAAACATCCCCCCAAATGCTTTACTTTTTTCTTTTCTGATGTTGACCACTTCATTCTTGGATGCAGAAGTGTTCTTCCTATATTCTTTTGCTACTCTTTCCTAGGACATTGTAAAATATGGGGTTATAGCTGAAGGAGTCGCATCCACAGGTCATGCACGGGCAACTTATTTATGCTCAGCAAGTGCTGGCTGACCAGGTATTTAAAGACCCGAGCTAAACTCAAGGTTGCAGAAACACCCTACTCTCAAACAAACTCACAAGGGAGTAATTTTGAGTGTGTGCAGTTTGTGTTAGTGTATAGACCTGTGCGGGAGATTATCTCTTAATTATTTTCTCATATCAAAAGGTTTCAAAGTTGATATTGACAATGGTGGGAACAAGACTGCAGAACAACTGCAATCTGTTTTGAGGGCAATAAACACAAAACCTGTGACTTCAAAAGGGGTTTCAGCACAATGAACTTGATGTCATCCATACAAAACAGTCTTGGTATTGCACATCTTTCTTCACTAATGTTCATAGATCATGGGCCCTTCTCTGCCTCTTTGGAACCCAATGACATATGTTAACAGGTGGCTGACTGCTTATTGTCATAAGGATGGAACTCAGTCTAGGAAGGTAGATCCTACTGCCTATCACAACAAAAGATACCATGAGATTAAGTGATTTGTTACCAACTTGATAGTGAGACATTTTACATCACGGAATCCCTAAGTACTCAGTTCCTATGGGTAAACATTCTGTGGTAATATAGCATGGTCCCCAATGCCTCAATATATATATGCCTGGGAAGGGGGGGTGGGGGGACAAGGAGCTGGATGTAGGTCCAGTGGCTCATGCTCCAGAATCAGAGATCAGTTACTAAACAGTCACTGTTCGTGAGATAGGAATTAGAAGAAAGGGTTAGTCGTTTTTGAAAGGTGGAGAAGAGTCAGAGAGACTCTTACTTGATGCCCTCACACCCCCCAAAGGATGTCACTTCAAATGGCACAACTAAGTATAAGTACTTGACCTCTGAAACCACTACTTCAGCACACTTCAGGACCTGTGGATGCTTTGCCAGGAAGGACTGCTGTGCTGCTGAAATGACTGCCACTCTGCTGGACCCCTGCTCTGATATACTGACCTGCTGCATGCTGCCCTCCTTGCCTGGGAGAGAAAGACTGGTCCTGCATCTCGCCAACCCAGAACCATAGTAACTCCAAGGGGTTGCCTCCTGTTTTGCAGTCTCAGGGGCATGATAGACTTCCAACTCACCTGATACAGCACTTGGACTCTGCCATCTGAGACTCTTGCCCTGGACCCTTGGAAGTGGGTGTAAAGTGCTGCAACAAAAAACACGCATCGACTGTGTTGCGCTGCTCGGAACTGGCACATCTCCGTCGATTAATCAACCCTGCGAGGACCGAGGACATTGCATCGCCCACTGCTCAGGGCATCACTTCCTGTTCTGATGCATCTTTGACTTTGCTCAGCACTGCTCCAATGCATCGCCTCTTTGCTTCTTGCATCTTGGCTTCTTCAACGACATAACTAAGGTTCTTTGTAGTGGGCCAAAGCTGGTCCCTGTATCCGACCCACGCTCCATCGTGGTCGGCTTGAATGTTTGGAAATGATCTGGTGTGGTACGACCAGACAGCCCCGGTTTTCACTTTATGCTTTTAAGCACTACTTTTCAGTTTATTCTTTAAAAATTCATAACTTAGTGTCTTACTGTTTGAAGCTTTGCACAAATACTTTATAAATTGCCTTTTAAGGGAAGCATGACTGCTCTGTGCCAAGCTACCAGAGGTTGAGCGCAGGCTAATTTATGGTGTGTATCGGACTTATGGCTCCTGCTTGGACAGGGTGCATAGCTCTGCCAAACAGAAACCCAATTTCTAACATACCGAATATCCAAGTATAACTAACTTTCATAGTGCCATGCTCAGAATACCAAATACAGTGTGGGACTTGCAATTGTTTGATAATGGTCAAAGTGTACTAAAATTATCGGTGTATATAATGGTGGTACGTTTGGTAGGTTAATAAATGTTAGTTTTGATATTCACAATTGCAGTTTTTACAATTTGTATGGAATGCATAAACTGTGCTTTGTTCCTAGTGCCCCATTTAGTATGCCTGTCTTGTAGCACTTAGTGGCTTGTCTACTGTAGATAGTCAGACATTAAACTTCATCCCAATTTGGGCTGTTAATTCCTTTAGACAGGGAACTCAAGTCAAAGACTTAAGTTCTGATCAGATTATTTGTTAAATCTCATAATGTGCTCACATGTACTCCTGATAAATCTGCTAAAGATGTCACTTCCTGTGAGGTCAAGATGCCACTTGCTGTGATGTCATGCACAGTGATGTCACTTGCATTCTGCCTAACCTGGCTAGTCCACCCACTTCATTTTTAGGACTTTCAGCCCGTCTGTAAATGTCTCTTACCTTGACCTGATGTTGCACACACAAGAAAGGCTTGAAGAAGGATGAAATATTTCATGATTTTATCTGCAAAAAATAATTAGACTCGATTAGTAACAAAATGAAGAGGATGAAAGGAAAAACATCATGTTAATGAGTTTTACATCTTTCCACTGGTTCATCTCTGCACACAGTTTATTTGTTTAAGTCACCCAATTGACACTTTTATCAGTCAAAGGCAATGAAGTAATAAGGGGTGTGTGTTCAAATTATAGTCTGAAGCCACAAATTGGGTAAAATGTCTTTGGTGTCCCTTTTGGGCCTGAAATGTCTTTATTATCATTGTTTTGCACTTGCGTTTTCCAGAAGGCTACAGAAAACTCACTGTTCATTGGAAATACAGAAATGTTGGAATGTGCTGCACTCACTGTGTGTGTGTATAAATACACTTCTAATTAATTTTTCCATGTTGAGCAACCACCAAGTAATGGCCCCAAGATACCTCCTGGCATAGACTTCTGAAGGCCAAGCGCTCAGGCCCTTGGATTCAATGATAAGAGGCAGATGACACATGGATGCTCCACCACCCACCTAACTTTTCACTGAATGCCTTTGAGGCTTAACATCTGGTTTTGGTATTTTCCATTATTCTGGGCAGAAGGGAACAAACCTACCAGCTATTTCTGTCAGTTGTTTACATGGGACCAGCAGTGCAAATGCACTCTGCAAGCAGGTCAATCCTCGACAGCCAGCAAGCCCCATTTGGGAAGTGGTATTATTTAGAAGATACAAATATTACATAGGTCATGTATTAGAGCGTTGCCATCATCCTGTATTCAAGTCAGTTCTACCTAGGCCCAGGGTAAATGCGCCATGCCAGTTAAAAGACATGCGGTATCCAAGCGCCTGTCTCTTCTATTATGAAGATTTACTCCCTGTGCAGGACTGCACAACAGAGAAGATATCCACCAAGCTACTCATCTACGAAATTTGAACACCATTTGAAGATACTCATGCTAAGGGGAACAAGAGATTGGTCACATAACGAGGAACCTACAAACATGCTTAATATTTCGTTTTTGGCACAAGATTAAATGGTCGATGTGAGAGGTTTACCTCGGTGGACAGAAGATACATGTGTGTTACTAGTTTATGGGCTCCTAGGGGGTGGGTAATGGCAGCACCAAATGTAAAAGGATTACTTCTGCCCAGGGCCGGATTTAGCGCCGGTGCGACAATTATTTTTGGCGCCCCCACCCCCATGACCTCCTCCTTAGATTCTCTCACTACCACTGGGCAAAAGTGCCCCTCATGTCTCCAGTCATAAGTCAGTGCTAAACACAGCACACTTCCTGAGGTCAGCACCCCCCTCCACAGGTCAGCGCCCAGTGTGGCCGCACCAGTCGCACTGCCCTAAAGCCAGCCCTGCTTCTGCCCAGTATCTGGTGAGCCACTGCTGGGTAAGTCACAGCAAGAATGTTTCTCCCTCGTTACCATACATCATGTGTCGTCAGGGATAGAACTGTGGACCACAGCAAAGAGTCTGTACTGCTGAATATCCCACCTGTTGACATGAGCACATCACTGACCGGACACAGGTATCTCTGCGTCCTGCAGGCCCTCAGGCAGGAATGCTGCACCTGCGGCCTGGATTAGTACACCTGGGATTTGTTTATAATAAACAATATAAGGTCTAGGTGCACAGAGTGATTCAAAGATGTGTCAGCTCTTAGTGAACCAAAGGAGAGGGAGGATTTGTTTTTGACACAGTTATCAGTGGCAGCTCCTCCGCTATGGCGGACGAGCGTTGCCCCACTGCTTTTAAGCAGTGCGAAGTAGAAACATAAAATGATAATAACTTTGAGCAATTATCATTTTATGCTTGTGCTGCTTTGCAGGTGGGCGGGGTTCCTCTGGTCTTGGAGCAGGGCAGGGGAGGAGTGGTTTGCACACTCCTAAGTGCACATGACTGTTTGGCCAGCTTCCTGTTCCTAGAGTTCAATGAGAATAGCAGGAGCAGAGACACGGGACCCGGCAGCAAGGTACATTTATTTATTTTTTATATTGCGCACCTCCCTCCCCCCCCTCCCCCCCACCGCCTGCGAACCGTGCCGGCTGCCACTGGTTGCTATTGATTAATTTCAGATGCCCTTACAGAGGGCCATGGGGGAAAGGAAGAGCTACTGGTACCAACTTTGGCGAATGAGGCCTTGTACTCCTGATATCCCCGGGACTCGATCAGCTATGGCTCCTAAGCAACTGGGCCAAGTACCACTTCAGCATTTCACTCTGTGGTTGTGCAGGTCGAGCAGTTCAAGGCTACTTGTGAGGGAGGTAGGTGTAAGGTGAACACATGTTAAAGACTCAAAATACACCCAACAATGCCAAAAAAATGAATGTCCAGCCAAATACTCACTTTTATGAAAAAAGTAGTATTTATATACGAAAGCAAAATAAAATACGATATACACAAACAATATACAGACCCCTCCTAAAGACGGCACTATAGCATTGTTCCAGCAAAGCCTTGAGCTTTTTCCCGGTCTACGGGAAGTGGTTATTCCACATTTATGATAGGCACTATTCAGGTTAGGCCCCGCTAGGAGTCTGATCCTTAGAAGTCAAAGTGTTCCAGGCTATGGCACTATGAGGCAGAGCAAGTTCCCCATGGGCTCTCTAGCCTGACACTTAGTCTTACCCACTCCCTCTGGTATTGTGATGCAGAAGACCCGGGGAGTGTTCAGTACTCTGATGCTGCACTGGTGCTGAGGTGGTGCTGCGCTAATGCTGAAGTGGTGCCCAGCTAGAACACCTGAGAAACTGAAAGAGGGAGATGGGGACAACATCTTTTCAGTATCTCCATGTGAAGGGAAACTTGGGCTGTGAGCCTTTCCTCTTCATAGTGAGAGTGGATCGCCTGCCTGAAGCTCCGTGCCCGGGAGGATGGAAACTAACCAAACAAGCTTCAACCAGGACAAATAGACATTGCACATTTAATGACAGGAAACAGGAGCTCGGATGAGATGTGAATATTTGTAGGGGAGTAAAATCCTACCCGCCTACACCTGGGGGCTGGGAGGAAGCCCAGCACAAGTGTCAGTTTAAAAGCAGGGGCCATCAAACAGCCAGAGGCTGATGGGGCTGGGTCAGATGCCGGGCACTTGTAAGACTATAGACAAGCAGTTGTTTTGTCAGCCCCATCTCTGGGAAAAGTTATTCCCTCTGAAGTCAGAACACTTGAAAAGCTGGTAGAACTGGAGCATAATAGGTCACGCCTCAAGCTTGAGTCTGAAAGGTTGCCAACCAAAAGTCAGGTTGGTAATTCTGAAGTGTAAAGTGGGATGCAGAGGAATGCGCTCTGTCACGCACACGGCGGGCTGGAGTCTAGCCCGAAAGATTAGATACATTGGAGCAGGTCGCCTGTCATGCTTTGCGCCTCTGGAGGCCTGGAGCAATGTCAAATTGTCAGACCCAACCCACTGCAAGACTGGCTGGCCTGGGAACACAATAGGTGCCTCTAAACGTTTTGTAGCGCCGGAGCAGTCAGAAACACATCTATACAGGGTTGGCGACATTTACTCAAAGCACCGGTTCATATGTCAGGCTGTTAGGAATGGGACTGAGTCAGTCCTCAGGCACATACATGTACGACTCTTAAAGGAAAACACAGCAGATACATCTGGTCTCTCGGTGATGTTGATAGTGCTGGGGCTAGAAGTCTGAGCCTTAGAAGTTAAAGGGTTCCAGGGCTATGGCACTATGAGGCAGAGCAAGTTCCCCGTGGGCTCTCCAGCCTGACGCTCAGTCTTACTCACTCCCTCTGGTATTGTGATGCAGAAGACCCAGGGAGTGTTCAGTACTCTGGTGGATTGGCGGGTGGTCATCCAGGGCACTCCTTCAGATGATGCATAAAGTTCCTCTGATCCTGCTGGCAGGTCTGGCACAGTTACTCACCTTTCAGTGTCAGTGGGGACACTGGGCACATGGGCCAGAAGCCGCTGCTTCATCATGGTTACATGCTGCAGCCGGTGAAGCCATCCATCTTGTCACTCAGGGCAAAGGCCCTTGCTCTTCACGGCGGCCCGCTCTGGCGTACGGAGTCACAGACTTTAGTCTGCATGTGAGCAACTGCAGCTTTATTCATGAGGTCCGATCTGGCATATGGGGTCATTGACATTAATCTGCACACGGGCAATGGCCCAATCAACACAGCAACATCTTTCTTTACAGTGGCCCCCTCTGGCATATGGTCTGCACATGGGCAACAGCAGTTTTATTTATGGGGTCCGCTCTGGCATTTGGGTTGCTGACTTCAGTCTACACACAGACAATAGCCAGATCAGTGCAACAGCTGCTATATCACACCTCACTAATGGGATCAACTCACCAGGATCCCCCACTGGACCTTGCTCCACCAGGCTCTCCTTCTCATAGGGTCCTCTGGTCTCTGCATGCAGGCACTGATGCTCCTTGTTCCAGGGCCGGTGGTATTGATTTCCTGGGGTGATGTCCCTTCACCCAGCCCAGAGACTGACAAACCTTAATTCCCAGTTCTGTTCACATAAGGCAGAACTCTTACGGAGCTTCTCCACGTTGTGGTATAGCCACTGGCTGCTTGATGGTTGACAATTTGGGGGCTTTCAGTTCCCCATTTTAGAATTCATTTGCAGACAGATTTGATTTAGTGTTGCATGCTGTGGAGTTCATGTGGCGGGTGCCTTCTTTGAAGTGCCCACTCCTGTACTGTCCTTTGTCCAGGAAGCAGTCTGTCACAGCACAAGCTACTCCAACCCAGATAGCCCCGGGACACAAGCCATAGGAGTTCCTTATGGATGCACCCGAATGCAAGCCTCACCGACATATGCCTACCAAAGGTTACAAAGGCCCCAGCCCCACTCTACATGATTCCCTCATCAACCCCATCTCCTGCCTCAGTTTTACCCAGACCCACTGTACTTTGGAAACAACGAGTCCTTTGTGAAGTGCACAGGAGAGCCTTTCTCCCTCTAGTGTGTCCCAGCCAGCTCTCAGAAATCCACAAATCTGTCTGAGAGGTCTCCTTCTCCACATGCCCTCCTCAAGACCCTGGGCTTCCAATATGGAACCCACAGGCCACCATGTATTGTAGCACTCACAAGCACACATACATCACAGCATGCACACACTTGCACTGCACAGCGCTACATGCCAGCACCATCTAGGCCAAGGGTGAGTTCAGTACACAGCAGCAGATTTTTACATGAGTGGGCCAGTGGACCGGTAAAAAGGTCTGCCCACACTACTGATCATTGATGCCACTACTGTGCCCGCGCTACTTACCTTTTTGGTAAGACCAGTAGCTCTTTACCACTTATGAGGGTAACACTTTGGGCACTCACAGTCCAAGCAAGACCACAATCCATGAGACAGGCCTAGGTCATGCCGTACATGAATGATCTGAGTTCGCCCATGATCAAAAATGACCACCAGGGATCCATACATCATTGCAGCTGGAGCACTCAGGGCAGGGTGCAGGCCTTTCAAAATGAGAGGGACTTTTCTGTCCCAACAGTCTTGGAAAACTGGATTAGAAGGGTGGAGGTGAGAACAATTTCCCACATGTTCCTTCTCAGTCTGCGTTGAAACTGAGCAGCGCCAAGCTTTGATGTGATGAGAACTGAAGTGCCAACAATGCCCACTTCTTACCAGGAATGGTTATGCAATTGTATAAATAAACTTTGATTGAGAATTACTGATAATCTGGACAGGTGAAATATTTGTTCTGCACGGCAGAGCCCTTTGTTTGTTTAGATAACACTGGTACACGCACTGCTCGGCTACGCTGTTTGTTCGGTGTGATACAGCCTATTGGTTTTGGCAAAACACCAGAGCTGTGGTAACAGGAGGTCAAGCTGAAGGCACAGAACATATTTATCATTTGTTTACAAGGGGCGGTTAATCAACCATAAAATGTTGTATGTAGTTTACGTAAGCAGGACACAAGCCCATTACATCGAGGAATGGGTAACCAACAAGCGAATGCTATATGGAGTCCACCCAGAGTAGTAGAGGAGCAGCCATTGTAGAAAACCACATCAGTCCCAAGGGAATCCACTCTAGAGCAGCGGACACAGCCCATAGGAAGAGGATACGTTCAGATGTGCTACATTGGCTGAGAGGTCCATCCTGGACAAGTGACATCACAAATGGTCAGACTTTTTAAAGAAAACAGAAGCGGCTTAAAGCATTGCTTCTGTGGAAGAAATACATTTAGTTAACATATTAAAGAGAAAAGAGAAGGGTGCCAAAGAAGGATTAAAGGCAGTGAAACAGGACATTTTCTGGACCTCTGCTCTTTGAGCTTAAAAACCCAAGCAGAGAAAATGCTACAAAACAATGCTGCTAACCTTGGTGTTTACGTGGTCGAGTAGTTTCTTATTGCAAATTAACTTATTTCCAATTAACAACTAAGAGGTTGGAGTCAGTGGCACTATGGGCAGGAGAGACCCTCTCTGGAGCTCCCTCACAGCAGTGACTGCTGTGGAGGTATGCGAGGCTTGCCCTGCAAAGCACAGCACTCGAGAAGCGCCCCGGTGTTGGGCCAATGTAGAAGAATATTGGATGATGGAAGAGTTGCTCCGGTTCCAGCATAGAACACTTTCCCATGGTTGAGGCCTAAGTTCCCACTTGTTTTGTATGCTATCCGACTATAAACAGAGCTCCTCCTTGCCCTCCTACAGGCCTCATATCTCAATGGGAAGCAGTGGTTTCTTGGAGGAGTCTTATTCTAGAAAGAGCCTCACTCTTGGTTGGCCCTATGACCCTCTGTACTTGAATAGTCTTACTGTAGAAACAATCACATTCAAGTGAGCTGGAAGGACTAGACATGAATGAGTGTTATTCAGTTTAGAAATGCTCTCCCTCAAGGTCTGACCCAGTCACCCCATAGACTTGAATGGGTTTCACTCACCCACACACAGTCCCAATGATGGCCAAATCTTTGCCAAGTATACCTTAGTGGGTCTCACTCACCTAGAAAGTCTTACTCATGGTGGGACTCAATAGCCCTTGGTATCAATGTACTTTACTCTAGAAAGATTCTCACACAAAGCCTGACTGAGTGGCCATACTCACCACCTGTAGTCTGTTCAGTAACTCGTAGATTTGAGCAGATCTCGCCCATGGTCGCAGCAACAAAACAGAGCTTATCGTGTTATTGGCGCTTTTCGAATGGTGGCTCATCAAGTTGCGCCAATGAAGTCAATCTCACGCTCTGCTGCAGCCCTCCAAGACACGTGTCTAGTACAGCGGATGCGGATGAACAAAGTGACCAATTCCTACTTCTGAGATCTCATCCTCTACCCTTCCTGATTCCCACCAGGCTTGTCCTTTACAGAAACCACCAGCTTACATACTTGCAGCACACTCTAGGCCTTGGCATGCCAATTTCTATTCTTACTGGGAAGGGAAGGGCAGGGAATACACTCCTTTAGAGAATTTGCTCCTAAGAAAGAAGGGGGAGCTGCTATCTATACTTCGCAGGTAATTGAGTATTGTAATCATGTTGTGCCTTTTATTAGCACTTCGTGAACTGCACTTCGAGGCATGTGTTGCTTGGCTCGGATACGTTAACATAAAAAGTGACTTACTAGCTTCACAACGGCAAAGAGAAACTGGGAAACCTCACGCCCTATGTGAAAGGTGAAAATTGGGAACTTTGCAAAACTTCCAGAGTGAAAAAGTACCGTGCACACCCCTAGTAGTACACCGCATGACAATCAACTAGACATTTAGGGGCCAATTATGAGGTCGGTCGCACCTATGGTGCCCTCTGTTAATCCCTGCACCCCATGGCAGGCACCCTGAGGTGCCTGCCACGGGGTGCAGTGATTGACACCACCTCACATTTCCCTATGAGAGCATGTACTACGGCCCTAACACATGCTCCCATAGGGAAGTGTGGGAATGCGACCGCACCATGTATGGTAGAATCATAATGAGGCAGTTGGGACCATCCACTTATAGCGAGGAATCCTGTGCCTTTGAGGGGGTAGTACTGGCCAGAACTCCATATGAGTAGGTATAGTGCACACAAACATCAGTGCTTTGGAAAGGATACCATGGGCCCCCAATGTAAGCAAGCAAAATAGAGCCACCACCACCTGGTTTGGTAGTAAAAACAGCCATAACTGGGCTGCAGTGCGCTCCATGCTCAACTGTATCTGCTGCAATATTGATAGCTACACTTCTGTTTAACACCCACATGAAACGTGCAGCACAACCTCAGTTCGCCATTGGGCACTTTTGTTTGAATACAGATCATTTATTTATGTGTTTTATAAAGCGCCACGCGTTGCATTCTAATAAAAATAAAATTAACAGAGCTCGCCCGACCTATATTTCTTTCCGAAGATGACTCACAAACAGGGATCCAAGGAGGAACAGATTACACAATTTCAAATCAATTTTCAGTTATTGATGCATTGTGTTCAAATTCATGTAATAGGTACATTCTTCATAAAAAATATGTACAAGACACTACAAGAATTTATAGCTCTTCATTTGCTCTATAAACGTGCATGAAAATGATCACTACCCTCGGTTCTTCCAATAACTTCACAGCGCTAGAAACCAAAGGTAATAGTTTTTCTACTGAAGCAAAATAAGGCTAGAGCTGGTCAAGTACGGTGCATTCTTGTGCATAGGGGAACCCAAGCGCGGAGAGAAGAGATGTGCCCATGGTCACACAATCTGGTCAAGCTACGGAAGCGGACTGCAGGGGCGCAGCTAGGCCTTAGGCTGCCCATGGCGGCCCCTGCGTTTGCAGCCCTCGGCAAAATGATTGAAGAGCGGGGGGAAGGGGGGCCGGCTGCCGCCCCAAAACTCGTGCCGCCTGGGGCGGTCCGCCCCCATCGCCCCCCCCTAGCTATGCCACTGAAGCGGAGATAATAACTCTGGTCTCTTGGGGCCATCGGTATACGGTCTCTCTTGGAATGAATTCAGGGGCTAAATGCTGGTAAAATTGTGGACTGAGCCCACTGTCGCCTAGAGCAGAGCTTAATTTTTAAAAGTAGACGTGCAGGTGCCCAAAGCTCATGTCAGGAGCTGCGGCCGGTGCAATAAAAGTTCGGCACACCTAATACCAAGGATGCTGAGCCTTAAAACCCCCCCGAGGCTTCTTTAAACTACTACCACACACTTCCTGCCCCTTTGTTTCACTGGTACAGCTTCCGGCTTTCTCCCTTTGTGACGGTTCTGTCAATTTTCTTTCTGCCTTTCTCCTTTGTGTGTTTCCCCTCTCTCTCTTGGATAATGTCAGAGTGCGGATGGTCCCCACCAGCAACCACCGCTTCAAATTAAGCACTGCCTAAAGCACCCAATGAAAGAAGGAACAGGAAATCCACATGGGACTCTCAGCTCATTTCAACAAAAGGGGGAGAAACGGACTAATCTTTATCCAGGTCCAGCATACATGTCCGTGAATGAACCTCTACACAAATGGTATGCAGTTCCTAATGTTAAAAGCAGGAGAAAGTGTTTTTTCAAGAGCTCCACATGGAGGTGTGGAGTTGTAAAAAGTGGGGAGAAGAATCCTCTCCTCTTGGAAAAAGACCCTCACACACCCAGCCAGCTAGGTGTCATGCTTCATCATCGGGTCTGCTCCTTATCGGGTCGGCGCTGCAATCCCCGATCGGCACCCGTGATGGGGCCTTCTTGGCGGAAATCTTTATTCCATATGCCGGTGGGTGAAGTGCGTGTGAGGGCCCTAAAACAGTGTAGGTGATGTTGATGTGTAGGGAAGTGAAAATAAAAAAGGGGAGGTGGTCCACTCAAGATAATTTTATTGAACGTGGCCCCTGCCCTGGTTAAAAAGAAAACAAGACGCGTATCTCCACTCTAAGGATGTCGAGATTATGCGCTTGTAAAAAAGGTCAACATGTTTCTTGCCCAACAATATATTAAATGGCAATTCATCAGGACCAAAGAGGATCTACCTACACTTTTTGGTAGTGGTCAACAATGAAGTGAAGTAAAAAAGTGACCACCGTTACAGCACCCTAAAAAGTGGTACCTGTAGATCAAAAAAACACAACCCCATTAGGGTCAAGGATGCACGGCATCAGTACCGGCTGGTGTAGACACTAATGTGTAGTTTCGGTTTATCTGGAACAAAGGCGCCGGCCGTCCTACCCTCACTCTCAGCTCATTGACTGACATTAGCACAAATTCACGTTTTTCCCTTCCTTAAAGCACTGAAATCAGGGCTGGCTTTAGCGCCGGTGGCGCCCCATGTGACAATCTTTGTTGGCGTTCCCTTACTATCAAACTCCAACGGTGGGGCCCCGTTGTCTCTCCATAGCCCATCTGACGCATGGTTTTAATTTGTTATATAGCGCTACTCAGGGTAGGGTGTCACATTGCTTTACATCACAAACACATTATTCAGAGAACGAATCCTACAGTTTGTAGGAAATGTTACGTAAAACAAGGAGTACGGTATAGGAGCCATCTGTCATCCATACTGGCAGGCAGTATATTTTAAGAGTGCTTGGTCTGGAGAAGCACAAAACGCAGGATTTAAAACATAACAGTGGTTGGTTTTGCTAATACAAATGTATTTCTACCCAAACAAACTCTTTTAGCAACATTAGGATAATGAGACTGGGGAAAAACATAACGTTCTAAGGAATGGCTTGCAGTTTACATGCAGCTCTTTGAAGCTAGCCTATAGCTCACTGTGGTATATTAGGATTGTAAGTTATGAACTGCAAGTAACACGAGTATCTGTGACAAAATCAGAATCCACTGAGCTATGAACATAAAATACAATTGTGTGATCTGCATAACACATTCTTTGCAGTAACCCTCTGCTCTACTTTGTGATAAATTAAACAAGCATTAGAAATGCAATAGGACTCGCATTTATTTGAGTTATAGCTATTGGCATAGCTCAGCTACCGGACAGAAATTGCCACTTTGCAGGTGCCAAACAAAGCATTGCTCCGTGAAACAGCCTGAAAGCCTAAAACGATGTTGATAGCCTAGAAAATAAAAAGGCAGATCAGGATGACCAGGAGGAACCGCAGAGGTATTGGGATGGCCAACGCAAGCAAACAATGAGTGAAATAGCCTGGGCGTGACCCAAGCACGCAAAGGCGGTAGAATCAGACCCAATGCACCAATAAAAAAACGTATTTCTAAATGGCAGAACAAAGAACAAATGGCAATTCATAGGCATGACAAAAGCAGATAGAGGAGATAACCGGTCTTGTAGACAGAGCATGCACGCTGCCTAGGCTTGACCTAAAAAGGGAGGCTCTGCTTTTCATAAAACAAATGGTTCTGTGGAGGGTGGACTAAAAGGGGTCGCTTTACTACTTCCTTCAGAGGAATGCTACGGAGATGGTCTAAGCAGAAGTGTCTAAGCAGGGGTGGGCATATCCAGGACAGGTTTGCAGGATACCTTAAAGCAAAAATGTAGAATTAATCTACAGTCAGTGGTGATCCTCAAAATTTGGAACCGATTTGGCTCGGACCTTGAACACCCTTGGTCTATGGTCGGCATTAAAAATGTGTCACAGAAAGAAGCTGGAGCTTCAAGCTGCATAATCTGGAGGTGAGAAATGGAGGCAGATAAGATTGAGACACAACCATATCACTGGGTTGAAATAATGGAGGAGACGGTGACCCAGATGGTGGGCGGTCATACTCATCCCAGAAAGCGCTGGGGTAATGAAGACTTTTACAGAAAGTGTGACGAGATTTGGGTCCAGCCCTTCATGCGCAAGGCAGGTGGGTAATTCAGAAACAGAGTTTAAACATCATGGGAGTAATCAGTGTTCTTGAGGAAAATAGACCATAGAATATGCCCACTTTACAAAAACATATCCAATTTACATCTTGCTTGTTTTACTCCTGTGCATGCTCGTATGTAGGAGTGCTGTGCTGATTTCCATTTAGATCCGCATAATTGTGCACAATCTTTTGTATACATTGGTGCTGAATCGTGTAACCTGCAATGCAATGTCAAATACATTGGCCACTAAGAAATTGTGTTTGCTGGTCCTTAAGAGGGACAGTTAAAATGCTCTACTTCTGTTTGTTCTGGAACTGCTCTCAGCAGCAATAGTTCTCCATCACTGCAAAGCATGGATGTATCCAAGGAAATGTGCACCAGTCCCTGTGAGCAAACTAGTTATAAATACTGCACCTGGGATATACAGCCCAATGTGGTACTTGCGCCAGATAGTGACATAAACTTCGGGGCACCTGTCTTCAGGGGGCCTTGGAGAAGGGGTGGGCTGGCATTACAATAACAGTCAATTCAGCTCGGCTGGCTGCATTTAAGGCGCTTGAGGAGCTTCACCGCTGGTTTTTACATTACTCCCCATTAGCATGTAATATGTTCTACACCCGTTTGGTGTAGAACACCTTCTGTGCTGCACAATACTCTCCCCTGAGCCACTGTGCTACCTCAGGCAGCGTGTCCAGAATTGGCGCCCATTCACGGGTACTTCTGCACGTACCCAGGGCAGCACGAGACGCATCCATTCCCTCCTCAGTGGCGTCAGGCGGGCACCTTAGCCCTCCAGCCCCACCCAGTGTAAATTTTTGTCTGCAAGATATAGCATGCATCACATTCTCCACGGGGGCCCAATCATTTTGCATTATTACTGTCCATTTCACCAGCAGGGCACTCCCCGGAGGAAGGACGGTTTTGCCCTAGTTATGGGCTCATCAGCTGGGTACATCTCGGTTCCACCGACAGTGACCCATGTCTGGCCACACCCATGCCACTTAGGGCGGTACACGAAACACTGATGAGCCAATAACTAGGTCAAAACCAGTCCTGGGATGCTTGTGTTCTGGTTCAGGGAGGACCGGGCCTGGCAGTTGGGACTGGACTGTTCCCATTGGAGCAGGGTCAAGACTGATATGCATATCACTGGGTCTAAACTGAGGTGGCATGGTGAGCAAATGAAGAATAGGTTGGAATGCGACCTGAGCGATTGGCAGTGGTTAGACTAACTGCAAGCAGCCTCCCATCACCGTTTGAGTGTTTTGTGACGTTAATGGCCAGGACACCCAGTCTGAAAACTGTTCCAGCACCGTTGCTCTTGCAGGTTCTTTTTTCATTCCTGTTAGCTTCATTTGTCACCATTGTTTTTCTCTCCCTCTTTCCTTCACCCTTTTCTGCCTCCCTCTCTGGCTTGGCCTGAAGTCTGATGATGAAAAATCAGTCTCAGCCTTCAAAAATGAATGCCGGTGCCCACCACCTGCAACACCAGCACTGCATGGGCCAATCTCTTTGGTCAGAGGAAACTGCCACGGATGTGGGCATCCAGCTGGTCCTAGTCTGGGAAAGTTTAAGACTATAGCATTGTTGAACCGAAAGTGGCTAGTTACCTACAGGGATTGTGGAACGCAGCGGCCAATGGGAAGTGGTGGGGTGGGTCTGTCTAGGAGACCATTCCTTATTCCTCAAGGAATGCCTCATGTTAAACAACCTTAGCCAGGTGAGACCCATTCCTGCCCACCCTATAGGTCTACATACTCAGACGACTGGTTGTTCCCCAACCCTATCGGCCTTGGTATGATGTCTGCCAGACCTGCCCAGATCCATCGGCCCTTCAGATCCACTCCTCATTGAGGTCAAAATCACCAGATCCATCAGTAAGCCGCCCCACCCGTCGTGCAGAAATTCCATTAAAAAACACAAACATATCCCTTACATTCCTGCTCCGCCCATCACCTGTACAACAGCAGCACAGGGGATCCTTCAGGGCTGCGGTTGGAAGAGAAAAGCGCTCTCCTGTCCTCGTACAAAGACTTGGCAAGGCCCTGGCAGGAATGAGCGGTGTAACTGACCCCATTGTTGGCAAGAAGCTGGTGTCACATTCCCCGGTGGCCCATACAATTAGCCTTTGTGCCCTTGGCCACCTCTTGTGCAATTGTGCAACTGTCAGCTAAAGACGCATGAGACCAGATGTGTTATCCACCATCCCTTAGTTCATCAAACTGTGTGATCTTGGGCAAAAATAAGTGTGCCAACCCCTCTGTGCTTCAGCCTGCCTATACTGGAGTATATTGGAAACAGACAACCGCTCCAATTTAAGTGAGATACACGAAACATCGACATTTCTATTTCACGTGCCTAGGAGCATATGCAGACAGCACTATGCTCTATGAGCGCAGGCATGTTTTCGTTGGCTCTGCTAAGGTCGCTTTATTCAAACAAGCATTGTCAAAGCCAATAGGTCTTGACTTCTGGGCACACTGGCTTTGCCAGTGGTCTTTGCTGATGTGCTGTTGCATCACGGGTGGGAGGGCGGCATACCTTACCTAGACAGGTGCATCTCCATGAAGGCGCTTGTACTTTTTTCCTTTACGGATCCAAGATGGCAGATGCCATTAAAAGCGGTTAAAAAAAAAATTGAACTTTAGTTGTGCAAACACCTTTTACAATATCAGACAGATCGACATTAAAAGGCAACGCCCAGGCCCTCTAAAAATAAAACATTAACAAAAAAATAACAAATTAAAAAGATACACAGGCCCTTTTGGCTTGGCTTGTGGGAGGACAAAGAAAAAAAATGCAGGATGGGGAAAGCAAAAGAGAGCTTGGGGGAGGGATAAGGGAGCAACATGGAGAGCACTGGGGGTTGGGGGGGTGGAGTAGCACAGACAAACACTCACACACTCAGTTTTAAAAACTTTTAAAAGGTTGGCTATTTTACAAAATAATTTTTTCACTCACTTAGTACCCCCTACCAATCCGCATTCCTCTACTTCTACTGCCCCTGAAGCCCCTTTCATGCGCCCGGCTTGTCGTATAATGTATTTTAACATTATGTGCCAGCGTGATTGTTGGAAAACCTGAAGCTTCCTCCCCCCCTCCGTCTTACTGACCAAGCTATGCCCCTGGGTACACACTGACCCACAGCAGGCACCGCCCTCTAGTATAGGGCCAAAGACTCTACCTTGGCTAGCCGCCCTACCCTGATGGGATATAGGCGGCAAACCCACGGACCAAGACAAGAGGGGTGGAGGAGTGGGGCAGAGAAGAGCATGGCCTCTGAACACTCGTGGTTTACCAGGTAAAATGTAAAGGTCTCTGGGTCACCCATAGTACTTAAAAAATAATAATAAGTCCTTTTTAAGTTTCCATACTCCTGCTGTTTCACTCACTCCTGCTCCGACTCAAACTCAGAACCTCCCCCAGGCAAGGCTGGAAGGGTGACATGTTCTGCATGGATACTACAGCTCGGAAGCCTGGGGGGGCACTCACGAACCAAGACACCCGCCTGGAGTTTTACAGAGCAGGATCAGACGTGGCCTTTCTGCCTCACGCTGTTATTGGCTGGTACCAAACCACGAGGCCTCGCCTGGCACCCACACACCCGAAAGAGGTCCCTGTTGCTCACCCCACCCAGTGGTAGAAGTGGTCGGGATCGGAAGGGCACGGCGTGCCCCTACTTTTAAAAATTATTTCAGTCCGTTCCCCTACTTCTTTGTTTTAAAAAAAGCGTCCCGGGATGGCAAGAATAGTGCTACTTAAAAACGATAACTTTTTCATTCAGCCTGTGTGGTGCACATCGAGGAAGGCCTCTGCAGTGCCTACGACCTCCTCCCCCTTCCTCTCTGTATCTAGGGGCCTGCGAAGCAACACTGAAACGGCCATCAGTCTTAGGTTGGCGCGAAAACTGCTACCTCTGATGGCCCTGCTGCTGCAGTGATTCACGCCTCATTTAGTGAGGACGCTGCCTGCCTGCCCGCACTGTGACCAATACAATGGTCACATCAGGATTCTTTGGTGGCCCCGCCCTTGACCTCCCCTGCCCTTTAATTTTGGGCTCACGCAGACTGATCGACGGCACCTGGAAAAGAAGAAAAGGGATTCGTGGCTTGCTGTAAATCTGCTAGCCATCGAGCCAGAACTGGAAAATAGGAGGACGGTGGCTGCTGTAGCAGAGGCCCTCCCGATGTATCCACAGCTGACCCAGCCCCACCAGCCTCTCCTGGAATTTCGTCTGCATGCCTGCCCAGAGGTCCCCAGCACCTCCTTTACAGCTCTGCTCTTTTCCCTGTACTGGGGCCTGCAAGAGGAGCCTGGACTGCCTCTGAACTCCATGCTCTTAAATAAACATCAAGTAAGTTAAAAAAAGAAAGAATACCCAGTGCAATTTTTTTTAAATAACTGGAAAATGTCAAATGTCTTATCAGCTGTTTTTCTTATGTTGTTTTTTTAATGTGTACCACTGCTTTGTCTGTGTTCAGGGATGTGGGATTTTAAAACAAGCATTTGCAAAGTAATAGGTCTCGCATTACTGAAAGTTTGACCTATTGGCGTTGCAAATAATAATGCACGCCAAAAGCTCAAACCTTCAGTAATGTGAGGCCTATTGCATTGCAAATACTTGCTATTCTAGGCACGAGGAGACTAAGTGATTTGCCCAGAATCATAGGATGCTTGAGCCTCCTGCCAGACCCGAACCTGGTTCCCCAGCTTCAATCTTGTAGGGCACCGAAATGGCTACTTCTAGAGTTGCTCCTCAGTAGCAGCCTTGTTCACTCTGAAGCAGGGTAGAGGTCAAACAGACAAACGGCTGACAAAATACTGTAAATACGAAAAAGAATCCGTTTCCAAGCATGTGAGCTGTGCTATTGCAAAGCCAGCGTTGCAGCACCACCCTGTGGTTCGTTGGTAAATTGCAACATCAGTTCAACTTGACTCGGGTACACGTCAATATTAGTTGCAAATCGCTTTATACCACTTCTGCCGTTTCTAAGCATTATGTATCCAATCTAGCGATACTCAAATTAACCGACCTGGGAAGGATTAATTGGTTTTGCCTGCTTGATCCATACACATGAGACGTCAATGACGAGTATTAATTCACTGAGGTATGTTGGCACCTTAGAAATACTGTCCATAGTGCCTGCTAGCTGTTTCAGTGCGCTTTGTGTTGGTTACAAGGTGGAAGCCATGCGTGGCACACCCTACCACAAGGGCTGCACAGATACGGAAGAGCGCATTTACTCAGGTAGAGAGGGGCACAGGGGTGGAGCTTTATTGAGAACCAGGTCAAGTGCCAAATCATGTGTAATTAACCTGCTGGACAATTGGGTACAGGCTTTGACAACATTTTACAGTGAACGATGCACTGATGATCAGTTACAAATCCAAATTTGCACTGATAAATCAGCTAAACATAAAATTTTATTTTTTTACCAGTGGTAGGGTCCAAATACTGGTACAAAAATTCCCAGCAAAACTACATGCCACTTGTGCAGATCACGAGGCCTGGTCCATAGTGTTTCGCACCTGTGCCTCTGCACTCAAGACAGCCAGTAAAGTGACTGCACGGTCCCTGCTCAGTTCATTATTACCCTTAAAATATGGACAATTATAGGATGGGATGTGATTAAGGCAGACGAGAGATGAAGCCACCTGCCTAATGTTAACTTCATTTTAAGAGCCACTCGTGGCTGAGAACGCTGAGGGGGTCCATTGAGACCCACCCCCACCCCCGAAAGGAAGAGTCTTGCCCGTTCTATTGACCCCCTCCCCGTTACCCACCCAATTCTCAGCGGCCTGGGTGCCCTCACAGTCTCAATTAAGAGTCCTTCCTATGTGTGAATGCTTCCCCGTCACCCCTCTTCACTTATGTTCTCTCTCTCGCATACCTACACTTAATTCTCCTCCTCTCCATCAGTGCTTCGAAGTGGCGTAGTCAGCCATAAAGCACATTCCCGCCACCAACTCCATACAGCCCTCTCCTATCCCCTTGCAGTGCTCTGAAGTGGCCAGCAGATGACTTGTGCTTCTATGAGCTAGTGTATACGATGGCTCTCTGCACAATACAACTTCTCTTCAACTCAAAGTCACAGGACTGCAGATCCGATGATTGCATTATGCCTTTACTTCTATTCTGTACGGCATGGCCCTAAAAAATTTACAAAATTGTCTAGAAGTTAAAAAAACATTATTACATTGCTTGTTAGAAAGATTATGTTAAAGGTGCAAACTTTGTGTATCATTCAGGCAGGAACCCAATTCAAAGGATATTCAGGAAGAATCCGTGTCTTACACTAACAGTGATCCATGACGATTATATCAAATAAACATACATATCTGCAGTATTGCAATGAAAAAGGCTTTAAAGTAACTAGGCTGGACTGGCCGTTCCAGGCATCAGGCGTTTCCCAGGGTGACTGGAAGGATAGGGGGCCGGTTTAGTTTGTGGGGGGCGGTTTTGTAGCAGTGCAGGAGTTTTAAGAACACTGCAAAGTTCTTTGTATATTCAGCAGGTTTCGGTCAACAATAAAAGTGCCAAGATAACTCTGGTGATCAATGTACCTGCTGGAGAGAGATAGGAGCGTGTTTTGTCTAGTGGCTGTTTTGACTCATCTAAGGTAGTTCAGAGGGATAATAAGCCTGCTGCAAAGAACGTATACCATGCATATCAAAGAGCAATATTTTATGTGCATAGTTCAGTGGGTTACTGCTTTGTGTTGACTTTCCAAATGCAGTGGCACTTGAATACATATGTACTATACTATGTTTGAGCAGCTAGCTGGCTGACATGAATATGAAGGAGCCCTTGTGGGTTTCCGTGAGTCAGATCAGATTGTCCTGAAGAGTCCCTTTCTCTTCTGAGCCCTGCTTAAGACATGTGTACAGGAGGAGCCCTGTATTAATGTCCTCAATGTTTGAGACAAAAAATACTCATTGATTTCTGAACAATGAGTAAAAGCATTAGGTAACATTGTTCCTGCTTATATTTGGCACGCTTTACATAAACCTGCATTCCCTATGAGTGTTTGCTTTTTCCTGAATTAAACCTCAAATAAACATGTTTATCCATTGTTTGAATTAAATAACGTTATAAGCTGTAACTGGTCAGTGAAATGCCAAACGTACTAAAAATTGGTATGTTTTGCTATTTCTAGCCACATCCCTGACTCCGCCCACTGATCCAATCCTCGGGTTATTGCTGCCCCCTGATTCTCCACCCACAGTTCCCCTACTTTTTTTCCCCACTTCGACTACTGACCCCACCCCTCAAACATCCATCTCCAAGGAGACCCACTAAGGCGCTGGTTGAAGTATTCTGTTCCACATTTATTGCTGCCGGAGTCTGCAGACTTAACTCACAAGCCGTCATCCCGAAGTAATTCAGTGCATGTGGGAAGCAGGCTTCACAAACACAGCCCTCAAGGAAGGGGCCCGGGGCCGCCATTTATCCAGCATCCCCGGGCACGCACAGGGGGGCAGGACGTGCTCGGAGATGTGTGTGTGTGGGGGGTTCTGTATTTAGCTCACATCTCTATTCACGATTGTTCTCTTGGTATGTAATTAAGATTCAGAAAAGAACATATAAGATATCAAAAGGTGGGGCTAGCCTCCTGCATCTGTCCGTCCTCTTCATAAAGGTTGTGCTCGCTACAGAACAAGGAGAATGGGCATTCGACTTCTGCACACACTTACATAATCTTACCCATGTTTCAGATATGTATGCAACACGTCATTGTAACAGACACCCAAATGCAGCTATGTGTATCTGTGGCAGCAAAGAGGCCAAACTCTGAATGGGCAAGGAAACAGAGTGGATGAACTGATCCTGCCCATGTAATGCCTGTATCTGTTTGGTTAGGAGAGGTAACACAACTGTCACTTGTGTAAACGGAAGATGCTCTCTCCACCACAAACATGGGCCCGTATTTTCAAAATGTTTAACCGGTGGCACAAATGTCTCTAGCCAACATTAAAATAATTTATTTCAGGCCAACGAAATATTCAGAGCATTAATTAGCTGTGAAACAATGCACTAGGTCTTGCGCCGCGCTCCGTATTAAAGTTTGCAGAAAACGAAATGCAAATTAGGTTAGGAAGCGGCCACCATTACCGAAGCTGGCACCCCGTGCGTGCTGTGTCCCTTATTGAAGTAAATAGTTCTCGGAACTGGTAATGAATGCTCCAGAGTTAGGACACAGTAAAAGATCGAGCCCTCATGGGCGGTACCAAATGGAGACAGGGCGGTAATAAGGAGGGACTAACAAGCCTCATAATGAATCGGAAGCCAGCATTTACCAAGGACAATAACACCAGCCAATGGAAAGTATGGCCGTCCAAACCAGTCATGCGCACTCTCCCTTTTCTCCATGTAGCCTGCATGCAGCCTACATGGAGAAAATGGTCGCCCCAAAGTCGCCTGGCTGGGCGCCGTCCCCACCAATCACAACGCTGCCATTGCAACGTTGCAATTGGCTTAGGGGAGAGGAGGGAGGCTGCCTGCTTCCTGTTCAGCAGGAGAGCTGGAAAACAGGACCCTACCAGGAGCTGCGACGTCACGGGACCGGGGAAGTTAAGTCTTTTTTTAATATTATTTAAACTCCCCCACGCGAACCCCCCCCCACCCGCGAGTCATGCCGGCCAAGACTGGAATGAGCACTCATGTACGCAATGAAATACCTTTCCCACCGCCACCCCCACTCTGCCCATCTAGTGGTGCTGGAACAATTCTCAGAGCCGGAGTGTTGCCATCAATGTCAGATCTTTGAAGTCACAGGATTTGTGAAAAATCCAACATCACACAAAGTACAAGTGTAGCAGATTTATTCAGCAAGAGCGTGGTAAAGGGAGAGGTACGCAGCGGTGGTGCATTGGAGCACACTGTTGCAAATATATTAATAATGCATGGTTTGGTAGCTCACTGTCTTTTCCAGAATGTACATTTTCTATTCAAATGGCCACTAAATTTGCAGAGAAATACAGTCTTTCTAATAAAATTATACAGCGCACAAACGATAATGCGTGGGAATCGGGTTTCTATGGCGCATCACAGAGAGTGTTGAGTTGTTGGGATCCTATTCAAATCTTTATCACCACACTTCAGAAGTGCCAACAAAAGGTGCTTGATTTGTGCTTTACAGGTATTTAAATTGGGTTAGAAAAAATGACATCCTACAGCCTTTCCTTTCACTCTACCTGTACCTAGCAAGTTTGTGGCATAGTTCCCATATCAAAAACCTCCCTTTTAATCCCTTTGGGGCTGACACTGCACTCCCTCCCCAGTGCATCTGCTACTGGCAGACACTGGGGAGGACTAGAAAGGATCTGGATATTAACAAAAAATGTGTTAATGGAAAAGGCTGGTGGGCGAAGCGGAATTGCTTCCACTTGTCACCCCCCACTCATTAGAGCAATAACTTTATTATTCCTCAGCAGAGCATCTAGGAGAAAGGGGAGTGTTTCTCCACCGCGTCTGGTGGGGATTTTGTTACTCAGACAGCCTCCCCAGTTTTGAGAAAGGCATCGCTGGAGAGTCAAAAAAAATAGTACCATTGAGTTGGATACCAATAAGCATATTATTCAGTGCTAAGATACCTACAGGTGAACATAAGCTTTACAAATACACGTTATGTTATGTAATGTAAAGGGGAGAGCCTCCCCTTTACAGCGATGCCTTTCTCAAAACATTTCCTGCTCGTTGATTGCGGATGGTCAGCTGTCCCCATTGTGGAGCCACTAGAGTCAGGGATATTCATTATTTTGGGGGGTAGCCCACTTCACATGGGGAGTGGAAAAAGGCCTTACACTCAAAATGGGGTTAGTGCACAAACCAAGCTTGCATTCCTACTGGTCTACTTGTGCGGTTTGGGCAACACCCATCTTTGCACCATACAAGGGCAGAGACTGGTTTATGAAATTGCAGCATATGATGCATTTCAATGACAATTCTGCTGCATTGCTCTGGGACCAGCCAGACCACGACAGGTTATTCAAAATTCGGCCTGTCGCGGAACATTGGTCTGCCAGATTTCCGGAGCTTTATACTCCTGGAAAGAATATAGCCATTGTGGAGTCCTTGATCCTATAGAAAGAGCAGCTGCTGTTCAGGCAGTACATTGAGAGCGAAAGTGCTTGCTGTGGAATCAAGTTGTGCATATGCTGTGTGAGAGCTCCACTGGGTATGTATACAGCTTTAGAGTTTATACAGGTAAGGGGTCCGCTCTAAACCAGATATGTTCCTTTTTAAAAATGGCCCTCTCTGAAAGGTTATCCTAAATTTTTTGCCTTCCTCTTTCTGACCGGTTTGTTGGCCATAAGACTCTGGGCACTTTACCACTGCTGACCAATGCTAAAGTGCATGTGCTTCTCCCCTAAACATGGTGAAATTGGTGTATACACAATTGGCATATTTAGTTTACTTGTAAGTCCCTTGTAAAGGAGTATACCATATACCCAGGGCCTGTAAATTAAGTGTTGCTAGTGGGCCTGAAGCTCTGATTGTGCCACCCACAGAATTAGCTTTTCAAACCTGTTTGCTGCCACTTCGATTTGGCATTTAAAACAACCTGTCAAGCCTTAAACTCCTTTTATTACACATAGTCACTCCTAAGGTATGCCCTAAGTAGCCATAAGGGCAGGGTGCTGTGCAAGTAAAAGGTATGACATATACTGTTATAGTTTGCATGTCCTGGTAGTAACACACCCAAATTCGTTTTTACCATGAACAATCCAATGCTTTCCCCAACGTTGTATTTATTGCAGTGTGAATAGTAATTTGTACTTTTCCTGAGTTAAATGTTTTGTACTGTTTTATAAATAGTAGTGGCTATAGTATATGGGCCTCATTACTAGTTTGGCGGTGCAGGAGTCGGACAGCCCCGCTCCCGCACTGCCAAACCCATGTACGAACCGCCAGCCAGGTCAGGAGTTCTCCTGGTCTGGCGGGGTGTTCTTTAGCGTTCCCAGCACGGTGATTATACTAGGCACCGCAATGGGAACCCAAAAGGCAGCACCTGCATGGACTGCTGCAGGTACTGGGGTGCCTGCACACAGGGAGGCACATGGCATGTAGTGGCCCCCTTTGTTTGCTCTCCGCCACAGTTTTCATGGTGGGCTCACTGCCATGAAAACTGTGGCAAAGAGTAAACTCATATGCTTGGCGGGACCATGGTGGCTGTCCTGTCAAGCGTATTGCGGCCTCAGGACCGCTGCACAACCGCCAGGGAACTGTGGTTCCCTGGCAGTTGCGGTGGTCCCAGGACAGCCTGACCACCCTAGTCATAATAGGGCGGTCGGGAGACCGTCATTGTAAGTCTGCCGCTCAATGGACCGTCAGATTCATAATAAGGCCCAAAGTATTATTAATTTATATTGCTGCTACTTTTTAATATATTATGAATATTCATTATTTATGTTTATATAAAAAAAAGATTGACAAAAATATTCGTGACATCGATATTAATGGTGTCGATATGTCACTGAACATGACTGGTTGTTTTGAATGGGGATTCCATCCTGTGACATATGAATGCATTGGGCCCTTACATGGCGGAAGTATGTAGATGTGAGTACACTGTTCTGTAGGATTGTGCCATGTGGCTGGCAGTATGAAAGTCTTGCGTGTGGTGCGTGAATAGCCTCTGAATGCATCGGGTTAAAGCCGTTAGTGCCTTGAAATGGCTTTATAGCTCAACCTTCAGTAGGCTTAGTTTCAATATTATGATACTGTGATTAGTATCTGTTCTTTGAAGCTAGCACTTTCAGGAGGTGCCAAAACCAGCCAATTGTAAGTGGTGGATTAACTTTAAAAATGTAGTGCTAGATTTACATCTGTGGTGGTATGGATACTCTGTTGCAATAGCAACAGAGTATCCTTACTGCCAAGTTAATGGTCTGCCTGCCCGATTTATATATGGACGATCATTGGTTTAACCATGGTGACGAGTACTCCATCTCTGGCATGATTATGCCCCGATTGAGTAAGGGCCATCTGAGGCTGACCTCTATGTCTGCCCACCTAAATCAGATGGGCGAGCATACAGGTCAGTTTTCACTGCCAGTCACCACCTGGAATTCCTTGGTGGTAAGTGGCAGTGAAAGGACCCCCTCGCCATGAGAGGTACCTCTTATGGTGAGTGGGGCAATTTTTTATTTTCAAAATGAAAATCCAGCTTTGGGATTTTGTTTTTGGAAATAAAATTGATGCACAGCTCCGTCATATTGATGGAGATGTGCGTCAAGCATAAAAAAAGCATCCACAGGAACCACTGTGGTGGTGGCTCCTGCCAATGTTTTTCAAGCTTGGAGGTCGTTCCTAAAATTGGCGGGTGGAGTAGTCTCAGCATAGCAAAAATTAAGTCGTTCACCAAGCCAACAAAGTCTTCACTGCCCACCTAAATGTAAACCAGGCTGTTAGTAAGAAAGCCTTTTGTTTTTCAAACTAAACAGCTGGAGGTGTCCAATTTGCTTTGATTCTGCTCACTTTCCCATAAAGGCACCAAAACTTAAGTCCATACATGGCTACGGTACCTATTTATTTATATTTTATTGAGATCCACAAATTGACAAACCAGCATTCCCACGTATCTCCATATACAAATTGACCCCAATTTTTGAGGGTGGGTGGCCTATGATTGGAAAATGCTAAAACCGCAACATGGACATAGCAAATTTTTTGACTGAAACCACTCAGTTTTTGCAATGTGGGTAGCTGTGGATTTTGGGGCTTACCTGGGTCGCCACCCAGGAAAACCTACCAAATCCACAAATTTATGAAAACTAGACAACCAGGTGAGTCCAGGGGCCTGTGTGGCTCTCACTAGATAATTCTACCCCGAGTCTCTTGCAACCTCAGTTTATCTAAAACATTCATAAACACTATAGTGAAGACTATGTCAGCAGACCTCTGAGATGCACCACCCACCGCAAAATGATACACCAACTATAAAAACTGACCAAGGGGGCACTAGTGCACCGCAAATAACACCAACAAATACGGTGACCCTTTATTGTGATTCATCAGCGCACTAGGGATACTTCATTTATCACATCTACCACAAGAACCCACTACAAGATGGCGACCGAGATTCTGCCTATTGCGCGCAGCACCAATACATTAGATATATAACTTCATACACAAGACATGCATCGCCCCCCTTTATGTAAGATCACCGTACCAGCGACCCATAACAATTATCAGCACAGAGATTCAACAGCCCGTGAATATCTCTCATATGAGCATTTCATAGAAGATATCACTCCAAGATGGCACCCATAGTAACAACCAAAACTTCCTCATACGAGCTTGTCATAGTAGATACCACTCCAAGATGGCACCCATAGTAACAACCAAAACCTTCCCATATGAACTTATCATAGAAAACACCACTCCAAAATGGCACCCATAGTAACAACCAAAACTTGCCAATCAATGCAGTGATTAAACAATTAACGCCCCACCCGGAAGCAGGCCACTCCTATAAAAGGAGACAGAATTTTCACTTCCCCACCGGCGGAGACAGCGAGAGGCACACAGGTGACACAGCCCAGATGCACCGAGAGAACTGTGAGAAACTAAGGGGCAAGATCAGTCCAGGACAGATCCTGCACATGGCAGCATCCTCTCCCTTCAATTTCTAAAAACCAACTGTGAGTTATAACTTAGAGCCTTAGGAAGCCCTGTAAAAATGACACATGTGGTTTTCTGTTTTTCCTTCCTTCCCATTATAGCTCTCAAGTGACCCTCCCTGATCTCATGGGATCTTACCCTACCTACTAAGGGGTGAGACATTATCTAAGTGCTTACACATAATAACACAGCGTCTCGAGGTTTGCCATCAATGGTAGGGCCTAACGGTATTACTTACCTAGATTTAAAAGGTTCACAAGCTTACTGGATAATAGAACCTTTTCACTTTTGAATTTTTGACTCTATTTATACGATTCACGCCTACTCGATATAACCAGGGTATGTTCACAAATAAAAAATAAAAATACTGATACAGAGAACAACCCTGACACCATTCTCTGAGCACTAATCATTGATCTTATACGTCTGTCTGTCTGTCACCTAGTTATAACCTCCTTTTTAACAACTTTTAGAAAGATCACAGCACCTTTTAGCTCACGTATACATACCGCGACCATTAACAGCAATGATCACGCTATGAACTACAAGCACCTGGCCCTCCAATGGAGAACCCAGACCTGAGCATAATTTCCATTGGTATTAATACCCTAATGGCAAATTGTATCTTTGTTTTTAGACTCTTGTCGTTTCAGAATCTCTACTCCTTTCATTTATCCGGGGGCACCGAAATTTTCGGGCCACTGTAGATATAAATTTCTTATTCGGTCCTGACGAAGCGCCCTGGATCTCCCCCTGAGACCACTGAAGCGCGAAACATGTTGACCATAACATATGCCCACTAGGGACATATAATCCCCCAGCTACCAAGGGACATAATACCCCTTAAAGCAGCTCCATACACTTTGTTTTAATAATGACAGAGGGATCACTATTATAAAATAATCACTCTCCCTCCAGCCATTTTTTAATACACTTTCTAGGACTTCACTGCCACTTACACCCACGCACCCATACGGCTTCATCAAAAGATCTCCGAAAAAGAGATCCTTCGGGGGACCCGTATGGCATTGCAGCGCCGGCCCGACGAGGAGCAAAAGCCCAATGATGAAGTATGACATCCTTCGGGGTGTGTGAGGGCATCAAGATGAGGACACCCTGCCTCCCACAAGCAGAGAAGCACACAACAAGAGTACCCCCTACTTCCCTCCTCTCCATCTCCACTCCGGAACGGTGACTCCCTTTGGTATACATTTTTAAAAGTAGACACCCAGGTGAGTCCAGGGGTACATTACCTGCATGGCTCACACTAGGTAACTAAGAAGCCCATGCAAACCTCCAACTTTGGTAAGAAACTCATTTTCTTCACATTTCTGTGATGGAAAGTTCAGGAATCTGCAGAGAGCCACAAATTTCTTACCACACTGAGTTCCCACATGTCTCCTGATAAGAACGGTACCCCACTTGTGTGGGTAGACTAAGAGACCAAGGCACAAAAGGCCTTAAAAATCTATGAGTGATAAGCAATAGGGGTATCTGGGGCTGTGTTGTGGTGCCACCATGCAAACATGCAAAGCACAGACATTTTTTAACCCCTTCGATGCTCATGACGGAATGGTTCCGTCATGAGCATCGGTGCCCCTGTGCTCATGACGGAACCATTCCGTCATGAGGCCAGGGGAAGGAAATCCCTCTGCTGCAGACAGCAGAGGGATTTCTATTTATCCCCTGTGACCTTGGGAGCTGGGGAAGAGCTTCCCCAGCTTCCGAGGCCCCCTCCCTGGTTTCCGTGCCATGACAATCAGCGCGCACGTCGCGCTGTCGTCATTGCACAGAAACTGAAACTGAAATGAGCCTTTAGGCTCATTTCAGTTTCACTTTCTAAGTGCTCAGGGGGCTATCTCAGCCCCCCGGGCACGTAGAAAGATGGGAGAGGTATCATTGGAAAGGGGAGAATCTCCCCTTTCCAATGGTACCCCTCCCCAGTGGATCCCTACAGGAGGGCGATCCCCAAGCAGGGATCCACCCACTAGACACCAGGGAGGGGGAGCGGCCCCTTGGGCAAGGGCCTTCGCTCCCCCCATAAAGAAATGGGCGCAAATCAGTCTTTCTGCCCCCCCTGGGGGGCAGATGGGGCAGTAGCCCCCAATCTGCCCCCACGGGGGGCAGTAAGCCCACTAAATGCCAGGGATTTTTTTGGGTGCATTTTTTTTAGGGTGGGGGCTGCCCGAAACGGGCATGCCCATGCTCCCACCCCCTGCCACCATTACAGCCTTTCTGCCCCCCCTGGAGGGCAGATGGGGGCAGTAGCCCCCAATATGCCCCCCCGGGGGGGCAGAAAGCCCACTTGACGCCACCATTTTTTTTTCACGCAATTTTTTTTAGGGTGGGGGCTGTCCGAAACGGGCACGCCAATGCCCCCACCCCCCCGCCACCATTACAGCCTTTCTGCCCCCCCCGGGGGGCAAAAAGCCCACTAGACGCCAGGGATATTTTTGGGCAAATCTGAATTAGGGTGGGGGCTGCCCAAAATGGGCATGTCAATGCCCCCATCCCTCCCCCACAAAAATTACAGCCTTCCTGCCCCCCCTGGGGGCAGATGGGGGCAAAAGCCCCCAATCTTCCCCCCAGGGGGGCAAAGAGCCCAGTAGACGCCAGGGATTTTTTTGGCAAATTTTAATTAGGGTGGGGGCATTGGCATGCCAGTTTTGGGCAGCACCCACCCTAATTAAAATTTGCTTTAAAACTCCCTGGCATCTAGTGGACTTTCAGCCCCCCTGGGGGGCAGATGGGGCATTAGCCCCCAATCTGCCCCGCCGGGGGGGCAAAATGCCCACTAGACGCCAGGGATTTTTTTTGGGCAAATTTGAATTAGGGTGGGGCTGCCCAAAACGGGCATGCCCATGCCCCCACCCCCGCAAAAATTACAGCCTTCATGCCCCCCCTGGGGGGCAGATGGGGCAGTAGCCCCCAATCTGCCCCCCCAGGGGGGCAAAAAGCCCACTAGACGCCAGGGATTTTTTGGGGCAAATTTTTATTAGGGTGGGGGCATTAGCCCCCAATCTGCACCCCCGGGCGGGGCATAAAGCCCACTAGTCGCCAGGGATTTTTTTTGGGCAAATTTGAATTAGGGTTGGGGCTGCCCAAAACGAGCATGCCCATGCCCCCACCCCTCCCCTCGCAAAAATTACAGCCTTTCTGCTCCCCCTGGGGGCAGATGGGGCATTAGCCCCAATCTTCCCCCGGGGGCAAAAGCCCAGTAGATGCCAGGGATTTTTGGTCAAATTTTAGTTAGGGTGGGGGCATTGGCATGCCCGTTTTGGGCAGCCCCACCCTAACTAAAATTTGCCCAAGAACTCCCTGAGCGTCTAGTGGACTTTCAGCCCCCTGTAGGGCAGATGGGGGCACTAGCCCTCAATCTGCCCCCCTAGGGGGCAAAAGCCCACAAGACGCCAGGGATTTTTTGGGGCAATTTTTTATTAGGGTGGGGGCATTGGCATGCCCGTTTTGGCAACCCCCACCCTAATTAAAATTTGCTCAAAAAAAACCCTGGCGTCTAGAAGGCTTTCTTCCCCCCCTGGGGGGAAGATGGGGCAGTAGCCCCCAATCTGCCCCACCGGGGGGGCAAAAAGCCCACTAGACGCCAGGGATTTTTTTAGGCAAATTTTAATTAGGGTGGGGGCTGCCCAAAACGGGCATGCCAATGCCCCCACCCCCCACCTGCAACAATTACAGCCTTTCTGCCCCCCCTGAATTTCAGAAATTCAGAAATGTGTGGGTTTGGTAGGTTTCCCTAGGTGGCCACCGAGCCCCGGGCCAAAAAGTCATGGGACCCCCCTTGCAAAACCAGGTTGTTTTGTGATAGGCAATTTTGATGTCGCCTCAATACGTTTTGGGCCCTTGCCTGTCGCGGGTACTTGGGCCTCCCACCAGAGTGAGGCACCATTTTTATCAGGAGACCAGGGGGAACGCTGGGTGGTAGGAAATTTGTGTCAGCCTGGTGATGCCACAACTTTCCCACACACAAATGTGTGAAAAAAGTGATTTCTTTTCAGCAAAATTTCAGGTTTGAAGGGGATTCTGGGTAAGAAAATGTTGGGGGATCCACGCAAGACATACCTCACTGGAATCCCCCGGGTGTCTACTTTTCAGAAATGTGTGGTTTTGGTAGGTTTCCCTAGGTGCCGGCAGAGCTAGGGTTCAAAAACTACAGCTAGGCACTTTGCAAAAAAAGGGTCATTTTTCACTGTGAAAATGTGGTGTGTCCATGTTGCGTTTTGCGCTGTTTGCTATCGCGGGCACTAGGCCTACCCACACAAGTGAGGTATCATTTTTCTCTGAAGACTTTGGGGAACGTGGGGTGGGTGGAATTTTGTGGATCCACGCAGATTCCAGAACTTTCCACCACAGAAAAGTGAGGAAAATGTGGTTTTTTTGACAATTGTTTAGGTTTGCACGGGATTCTGGGTAACAGAACCTAGTGAGAGCCAGTCAAGTCACCCACTACTGGATTCCCCTGGGTGTCTACTTTTCAAAAATGTATAGGTTTGCTAGGTTTCCCTAGGTGCCGGCAGAGCTAGGGTTCAAAAACTACAGCTAGGCACTTTGCCAAAAAAGGGTCATTTTTCACTGTGAAAATGTGGTGTGTCCACGTTGCGCTTTGGGCCGTTTCCTGTCGCGGGCACTAGGCCGACCCACACAAGTGAGGTACCATTTTTATCGGGAGACTTAGGGTAACACAAAATTGTAGAACAACTGTTATTATCTATTGACTTTCGATGCATTTCTGCCTTCCAAATGAAAGACAATGTGTAAAAAAGAAGTCATTTTGAAAAATGACCTATAATTCTCATGCTAGTATGGGTACTCCCAATTTTGGAAATGTGCAAACATCTACTGTTTCTAAACTCTATATTTTGTTCCCATTTCAGAAATACATAGGTGTCTTTCATACCGATTTTTCCATGTATAAATTTTCCCAGAATAATTGCTATATACACGGGACATAATAAAAAACCATTGCAAGACGCTGCTCAGTTATTGGCTCTGGGTTCGTCGGGTTCTTGGTGAACCTACAAGTCCTATATATCACCACAACCAGAAAGGTCCAGCGGATGTAATGGTATATTGCTTTCAAATAGCTGTCATAATTAGAAGTTACAGGTGAAAACGTTGACACAAATGGCTGTTTTTTTCAACTAATTTTCAATTTTTCCTATATTTAACTGTTTGTTTCTATAAAGAAAACTTGAAGGATCTACACAAATGACCCCTTGCTGAGTTCAGAATTTTGTCTACTTTTCAGAAATGTATGGCTTTCCAGGATCCATTATTGCTTTCATACCCATTTCTACCATTAACTGGAAGGAGGTTGAAAGCACAAAAATAGCAAAAATAGGCTATGTCCCAGAAAAATGCCGAAACTGTGTACAAAATTTTGGTTTTCTGACAAAAGTCTGCTTGTCCCTGAAAGCTGGGAAGATGGTGATTTCAGCACCACAACCCCTTTTTTGATGCCATTTGCAGGGGAAAAAACAGATGCTTTCATCTGTAGCCCTTTTTTTGCATTTTTCCCCAAAAAACCAATATTTAGCTGTATTTTGGCTAATTTCTGGGTCCCCTCCAGGGGAATCCACAAACCCTGGGTTAACCTTTAGAATCCTCATGATGTTGGAAAAAAAGGACGCAAATTTGGCATGGATACCTTATGTGGTCAAAAAGTTACAGGGGCCTAAGCGCGAACTACCCCAAATAGCCAAAAAAAAGGCTTAGCACAGGAGGGGAAAAGGCCTAGCAGCGAAGGGGTTAAAACTAGACAACCAGGGGAATTCTAGGATGGTGCGCCTTGCGTGGATCTCACAAGGTTTTCTTACCCACAACGCCATGCAAACCTCAAACTATGCCTGAAGAAACCATTTTGCCTTATATTTCTGTGATGGAAACATCTGGAATTCGCAGGAATCCACAAACTTCCTTCCACAAAGCATTACCCCACTTGTGTCGAAAAAAACACTGCCCCACTTGTGTGGCTAGGCCTAGTGCTCACGACAGAAATAGACCAAACCGAGGTCAATGGGAATTTGTGTCTCTCCTCAGATTCCAGAACTTCACCTCACAGAAATATGAGGAAAATGTGTTTCTTACAAAAGTTGGACATTTGCAAGGGCTTCTGGATAAAACCTAGTTAGAGCCAAACAAGTCACCTTAAGCTGGTATCCCCCGAGGGTCTAGTTTTTACAATGTGCAGGTTTACTTGGTTTGCCTAGGTGCTGGCTGAGCTAGGGCCCAAAATACACAGCTACCCACATTGTAAAAAAAAAGGGTGCTGTTTCAGGTTCAAATATGTGACGTGTCCATGTTGTGTTTGGGGTCCTTTCGTGTTGTGTGGCAGCCGGAAAGGGACTGGGGGATGATGCATCCAGCACTAACTGTAATTAGTAGATTTATATAGCGTGGCTTATCACCCGTGAGGGTTTCCAGGCGATGTCCATGCGGACAGGGAGATTAAGTGATTTGCCCAGAATCACAGGATGTTGAGCCGATGCCGAGACTTTAACCCAGATCCCCAGCGTCAGCAGCTCTGGCTGCAGTGCCACATCTGCACTTAGAAAAAAAGTACATTTATCCTGGCTGCATCATAGCACTTTTTTTTTAATTCGTTTTAGCCACACTGCAAATCATCTGTGCTACTGTACAGCATGGCTACAAAACATTACCAAAGCCAATAGCTGTCATAGGAGAGACTTTTGGCTTTGCCAATGCTTGCTATGCTCTCTGCCAAACACACACTGGGGCTGCACTAGATTTTGTTTGAGGCATGAACGAACTGAAAACTGAATTAAAAATATGAAATCAGACAAATGCCGCCCGTTACAGTAACAATCACTGACAACGGACATTCGCCCTAAATAACTGACAGTCCATGTTAATAACACAAATAGCATGGGTCATAGGGCCATTTTCACCAGAGTTGTGGATATGCCACAAGACCCACATTTTGCATTGCTTAAGTGAGGGCTAGCTTTGGCACACTGGCAACTGCGTGCACCTTAAAGCGGCACCATAGGTATTACTTGGCGCTATTCCACAGAGGAATGCATGTTTAAAGCGTTGTAGAATGCACCAGAGATCTGCAGGAGAGCAGCTGCCACCCACGAGGGGCCATTGAATCGACCCCAGCATTGCCACACTCTTCAGCCTTGGGTTCCCGCTTCAAGAACAGAGCTCACAACATGATGTAAATAAAATCATGGTAACACTGCAGTGAGTCGCGAATTCGCTAATAAAGCTGGTGCTTTGTAGTTAATTTTTGAACTACAGTCTTTCTTTTCCAGAAACTGTCTAAGGGGATTATAATTGATCCTTTCTGTTACCCGGATCGTTCCGGTCATTCGCACTAATATAGTTAACTTGCTTTAAACAAGCATTGGCATAGCTGATAGGTCTCGTCTTTGGGACCTTATAAGTGTTTAGCCATGCAGCACATTATCCATTTCATTAGCAATTAAAGACAATCAAAGTTTGTGGTAACTCAGCTAAGATATACTGGCCCTATTACTACCAGGCCTTAATTAAAGTCCTTTGACTGTGTTGGCATTCTGACGCCTATGCAAATTTGAGCAGGGTGGGAATTATGAGATGTGGCAATGAACTCTCTCCTAAACTTCGACTGCAATTAATAGAAGTTTGTCATTTACATTCAAAACTAAGGAAACGAGGCAAACTATATCTGATAAAAATGCAAACGGAAATGGCTACACCACAAACAAACACAAGTCATGAAATAAATTCAAAGTAAATTCTAAAAAGGCAAAATATTATTTGTGCAATGGCCAATAACGGGATTAGCATGTTTTAGCTGTGCGCAGGTGCACATTACAACAAAGGCATCACTCAGTGACGTAAAGAAAGTATGAAAGGAGTTTCCTGGTAGATGATGTCACAATACATCTCAAAACCCAAGCTGACATCATCAAGCCAAACACATTGTAGGATGGAACTGATGAGGTCAAGGGGTGTTTTGAATCTGGGCTGGGTCTCTCACCCCTTTTTGTGAATACTGCAAGTAAACTGGCATGGCCCCAGGGCTCGCTGTGGAAACGGGTGAAGAGGACGATGAGCCATGATGCTCCTGACAGACTGAGTGAATAAAGCTTATTATGCCACCACGAAATGATACAGTTTTGCCTATTGCAAGACATTGGCCTATAAAAAGAAAGGTGTGGTAATGTGTTTTGTTGTTTCTGCCCGATGATCAAAGCAAATTACTGGGAATGCCTTTAGGTAAGGAGAAACTACCCGATGAAAGGATTGAACACATTTTCGAAATATTTAAGTAGTAGAGACAAATAGCTGGCTCATTGGGTTCGTCAACAATACAGAAATAAGTTGATTTGCTGCACAATAACACAGAACCATGATTTAAACCTTTCCATAGATGCGGAGCTTTGAAATGGGTCAGCTTTTTTATTTACAGCCTTAGTCAGAGATACGTGGGAGGGGAAGTGTCAAGGAAAAAAAGACACCACAACTCATCCTCCAATCCCGGGCTTTCAAATAACACACTGGGACTTTCTAGATAAGGGATACCTTCTACATAATCTTGTTTCATTGTTAGTGCTCTGCAATGGTAGGTTCACAAAATTCCTAACAGATAAATACATTTAACTGAAGCTCGTGCAAACATTCCTCAAGCAGAATCACGCAAGCCCCCACACCTCGCCGGACTACGGAGCAGCGTACAATAGAGGGAGAATTATCAGGGCCGCCCTTCAGCATGGGCGAGCTGGGCCCGCCATGGGGCACTTTTCTGATGGGCGCATGGAGCTGTGTGCATGAAGGTATGCCCACAGCAGCGCCCCTCATCTTGCTCCAGCCGTGCCCCTGTCTGATTTGGCAGTTTAGAGTGGTTTTAGTCCTTCAGTATCATACAGCGGGGATTTTTTTTTAATACCCCTTTAGTCCTCTTCCTTGCCCTCCCTTCACCCTCTGACCCCTGCTGGCAGACATCAACAAATCCTTCATCTGTGTGGGGCAGCTAAGTTATCGGTGATTTAGGTGAGCTGGGGGAGTTCCGGGGATGTTTGTGCTAAGTCCCTGCTCAGCCAGGTTCTGACCAGTTAACACAAACGGGACCCCCTAGTGCCTAGTTTAACTCACTAACAGCAGCAAGGGCGACACATTTTTTTCCGTCCACTCCCAGAGCGCTATCTTGGCAAAGGCCGACTCTGCCTGCATATTACACATGACAGTGGCCTGGCGGGGGCCACGAAAGACAGTAAGGCTCTGTGGCTGGTTGATCGAGGTCCTAAAAAGACACGGAGCACAGGTGACCCTTAGGCACCGGCCCATCGCCCGCCTTCCCAACCCGACCCTGTGTGTAGGTAACGCTATAACAGGTACACCAATTACCACAAGTTACAATGAAACGTTCAATTATTTGCACAATTAGATCTCACGTTACCCTGAAACTCTCCTCTGAACCCGCCCCTCTTATTGGAGATGCTGCTCTTAGCTGATGGAGTCTTTCTCACCTTGTGCTGGCTCTGCGGGAGCTGCTGTCTCAGTTCGGGTGGTTGCGGGAGTCACTCTCATGGACCACGAGCGCGTTATATAAGATGCGGCTGAGGGGCGGGGCCAGCTAACGGGAGGGGTGGCAGACAGAAGGTGAATGACATCAGAGACAGGGGGAGTAGTGAAGGGAGCAGGTGATTGCATTAAATCAGGGAGGAACAAGGCTTTAAGTGGTATGAAAAAACTGAGGGTCTCTAAAAGGGGCGCGACTGATGTAATTAAGGGTGTGGCTTAAAAGCCCAGAAACTGAAAATCTGTGCTTAACATAGTGTGCCGCCCAACTGGTATTTTGCAACTTCTGTCATTACATCCCGATATATGATGCAACAAGTAACATTACACTTACAACAAGCCAGTACTATTGGCTTTGTCAATGGTTGTTAGTTGCATAAGATAAAAAGTAATAACCATGGCTTCGTAGTATAGCATATTGAAAATGCTCAATTCTGAAATGATGAGACTGTGAAAAGACTATACCGAGTCTCTTTCAAGTTACATCAAAGGCAGTGAAGGGTGTCAGTGCTGCAGAGGTAAGATTTATTTTTTTTCATCCGGATGGTGAGGGCAAAAATGCAGAGCCCGACAGGGGCCCATCTCAGCACATGCTTTTTAAAACTTCCGGTGCTGGGCACCGGCAAGACCCGGCCCACTTACAACCCTGGGGAGGCAGATAAGTAAAGGGCGGGGCATAAATCGAAGATAATTTAAGTTGGGCACACAACGGATCGCAGATAAAACTGCTAGGGCAACCTACAAAGGCCAATTGTAAGGAGCGGGTGTGCGTATTAATATATGCACGCTTGCTTAAAAGGTTTAAAGCTGACTATAAATATATCTATATACCTGCCTATATAAATACATATTCACTCATAGATTTAAATTCGCACACAAAGTAGCGCTGCCTGCAGTGAAGGGTAGTTGAACGATGTAATGCGTGTGGCCCGGTGAAGTACGTGTTGCCTCCAGGTACATTCAGCAGCTGTGGTGGTGGGGCCCAAGGGGGGTAAGGGGACAAACAGAGCTGCGACACAGGCCCCATCCGGGCGGGGGGGGGGGGGGGTGGTAAGTGATGCAATGAAATAAGAGGCTATTGTGAAACGTGGGAAAAGGAGAAGCAACCAACTTGAGACAAGAGAGACCATGGGCAAGGGAGGTGAGAGCAGCAGGGGAGTAAAGACCACGCGCACCATGATTGGACGAAGCGAGTACTGGGAGCCAATCAGCAAGCCACATGTACCTGAACAGGCAGAGCCCAGATCTGGCCAAAATACACATTTCGTTGCATTGCAAACAGTCTGAGTGGATAATAAACAGCCACAAGGGCAGCCCACGCTCACTCCTCAACTGAGAAGGGGGTCTGGACTGGGGGGAGGGCAGGAGCACTTAGGAGCCCGGGGCTCTCTCTGCCACCAGAGACTTCTTGGATAGTAAGGACGGGACTCGTGGGTCAGTCTTAAAATCCCAATGACCCCCAAAGCAACACAATGCCCTGTTAAGGGCAGACATTCATTTCAGAAGAAGTGTGTTCACACACATGCACACCCTGTGTATGATCTGTCTTCCCTTGGGAGGTGGATGTTGGTCGCCCTCTCCCCCAAGCAGAGTCTCAGCTCAGCCTTCAAGAGTTAGACAACTGCTGCCTTTTACCAGGTGTGTAAAATTACACCAATGCAGATGCGCGAAGCTGACTACTTTTGTAATTTGTTAATTACTCCTCCATGCGGCCTTGAAAAACAATAATCGGCATAGCCAATAGGTCTCGCCTTCAGGACCTTATAAGTGTTTAGCCAGAGCTATTGGCTTTGCCATGTCTTTAAGCTGTGGTGTAGAGCATTGTGGCTGCTGTGCAGCATGTTGAAAGGTTATAATAAAAAGTGTTATAAGCATTTATGTTACTTTATATATAACCAAGAAGACATTATGTACAACTGAACGACCCTGTTAAGAATTAACATATTAAATGTCTTCTAGTTTTGTTTGTCCTTGCTATGCAGGCAACTTCTTCCTGCCTGTTCTGATGCTTGTTTGTTATAGCTTTTTTGTTTGTCATGGGGCGGACATAACCAACGGGAGGGTGGAGGTTGGGAAATAGCACCTGAATTACAACACGAGCAGTGGACGGACACTAGGGGAGAATCAGATGCCAGATTCAGAGGGCAGAGTTGGTGCTGTACTGAGGTGGTGCTGTGCTGATGGTGAACGTGGCGCTGCTTTGGTGCTGAATTGCTGCTGAGGTGGAGCTGCAGGGTGCTGAGGTGGGGCTGCACTGATGTGGAGCTGGTGCTGTGCTGATGCCGAGGTGGTGCTGCGCCTGTGCTGAGGTGGTGCTGCGCTGGTGGTGGTGCACTGATGAGGAGGTGGTGCTGATGCTGAGATGATGCTGTGGCAGTGCTTAGGTAATGCTGAGTGAAACTGAGGTGGTGCTGAGTCATGCTGAGGTGGTGCTGAGTCATGCTGAGGTGGTGCTGAGTCATGCTGAGGTGGTGGTGCTGCATTGGTGCTCAGGTGAGGCTAAGCTGGTGGGACGGGGGACAGCAGAGAGGCTCGCCTCGCCAGTCTATGAATCTCGAGTGTGAATAGCCACATTGACTGAGCTGTCTAACTGGGCAGCAGCAAGAACTCATTTGTTTTTCCTGTGGGCTTGATAAAGGCAGCAGCTGCTGCACGTAACAACTGAAGCGTATTAGCTGAGTAATCACCGGTGCTGTCTGAAGCAATCATCATTTAACTTTGCCCATTTGGTCTCCTCGAGTAGGGGAAACCTAAACGGATCTAGTACCCAATAAAACTAGGTAATCCCAGGAAGAAATATTGTCGGATGACATACTGCATCCAATTGTCAGACCCCCCAGGATTTTGCGGCTTTGAGTGGCAAATTTTGCGGCCCAAAAATGCAAAATTTGCGGCCCAAAACCTCAAAATGCGCGGTATTTTTGCGGTGGGTAAAGAATGTGCCCGCCACAAAAATACCGAAGGATTGTGCTCTGTTACTGCTGGAGACTCTGCTATGTCACCATCTGTAACTTTGCAGAGTCTCCAGCAGTGCAGAGCCTGGTACTGGAGGGTGTCTGATACCAAAGAGAGCAGATTACCATATGAAACCTGCTCTTTTTGGCATCAGACAACTTATGCGTGCAGGGCAGCAGGGGTGGGGTGGGGGTGGCGGCAGAGAAGGTTGAGGGTAGGTAAAAAAAAACAATAGGAGACGTGGGAGGTTAGGGGCTAGCCTGCAGGGGGCACACAAACGTGTGAGACGGCAGGCTAATTGCTCAGGAGGGGTTCTAGCTGCATTTCAAAGGCAGGCAGCAGAGGTCTTTAACACCTCTGCTTCCTGCTGGCCTGTTGCTCACCCACTCTTTACTGGCTCAGTGGCAGCACAGAGCCAGTAAAGAGAGGGTGAACGGCAGTTTTTTTTTTTAAAACATATTTTGCGGGAACTTTTGTAAAAATCGCGGCTTTTTTACAAAAAAGCTGATTTCGCGATTATTTTGCAAATCGCGAAATCCTGGGGGGGTCTGAATTGTCCATTGATTTGACATTGGACCATTGAGTCGCATCATTAACGACTGAAGTGACGGCTCCCTGATGAAGGCATTCCTGCCGAAACACGCATAGTGTCTACATACCGCCAGCTCTTGTGCCTACATATTGGAAAAAAAGTTAATTTGCTAGATATTCATATCAATCGCTTTTTGGACTAAATTGCCATTGTATTAAAATTTGAAGAACTAATGTAATGCAAACAAAATTAGATGTCCATAAGATTAGCACACCAAGTAGGTTGTAATAATTGATAATTATGTCACAATAAATGAAATATTTTTGTATTTGACTACTGTACAGGACAACATAATTGAAAATTATGTTTTTAATAAAGTGAAGCTTTCTAATAATTTTTACACAAAAAAGGTTAAAAACTATTTTGTATCAATAATACAAGTAGTTACCCAAATCATTTAACAAATTACAATCTAATTGTTTGTTGTTTATTTGTATATTGTATGCCTGCAGATATATTTGTGTTGATTGTTTCTTGCTCAAGTCTGTTTCTAAATTAAGTGGCTGAGTTCGTGCGCAGGTGATGCTGAGTGAGGCTGAGGTGGTGCTGCACTGATACTGAAGTGGCGCTGCATTGGTGCTGAGTTGCTGCTGAGCTGGTGTTGTGCTGGTGCAAAGGTAGGGCTGCACTGGTGCTGAGGTGGGGCTGCACTGGTGGTGGTGCACTGATGCGGAATGGTACTGTGCTGATGCTGAGATGGTGCTATGCTTATGTTGAGGTGGTGCTGCACTAAGGTGGTATTGCGCTGGTGCTGAGGTGGTGCTGTGCTGATGCTGAGTTGGTGCTGCAATGGTGGTGGTGCACCGATGAGGAGGTGGCGCTGTGCTGATGCTGAGATGGTGCTATGCTGATGTTGAGGTGGTGCTGAGGTAGTGTTGCACTGGTGCTGAGTGATACTGAGGAGGTGCTGAGGTGAGGGTGTGCTTGTGCGGAGGTAGTGCTCAGGTGGTACTGAGTGATACTGAGGTGGTGCTGAGTGATTCTGAGGTTGTGCTGAATGATGCTTTGGTGGTGCTCAGGTGGTGCTTGGTGATGCTTAGTTGGTGCTGCACTGGTGCTGGGGTGGTGCTGAAAGATGCTGAGGTGTTGCGGAGGTGATGCTCAGTCAATGCTGAATGATACTCAGGGGGTGCTGTTTGATGGTGAGGTGGTGCTGAGTGATGCTGTGGTGCTGAGTTATGCTGAAGTGGTGGTGCTGCACTGGTGCTCAGGTGATGCTGAGTTGGTGCTGTGCTGAGGTGATGCTGCGCTGATGCTGAGGTGGTGCTGCGCTAATGCTGAAGTGGGGCTGCATTGGTGCTGAATTGCTTCTGAGGTGGTTCTGTGCTGATGCTGAGATGGTGCTGTGCTGATGTTGAGGTGGTGGTGCGCTGGTGCTGAGGTGGTTCTGTGCTGATGCTGCACTGATGAGGAAGTGGTGCGATGCTGAGATGGTGCTGTGTTGAGGTGGTGCTGTGGTGGTGCTCAGGTAGTGCTGTGTTGATGGGAGGTGGTGCTGAGTGATGCCAAATTGGCGCTGCACTGGTGGTGGTGCACTGATGCAGAGGTGGTGCTGAGCTGATGCTCAGATGATGCTGTGCTGAGATGGTGCTGTGCTGATGTTGAGGTGGTGCTGCGCTGGTGCTGAGGTGGTGCTGTGTGGATACTGATGTGGTGCTGTGCAGATGCTGAGGTAGTGCTGCACTGGTGATGGTGCTCGGATGAGGAGGTGGTGCGATGCTGAGATGGTCCTGTGGTGAGGTGGTGCTGTGGTGGTGCTCAGGGAGTGCTGTGCTGATGGTGAGGTGGTGCTGTGTGATGCTGAGGTGGAGTGTTTGTTGTATTGGTGCCAAGTGATGCTGTGATGGTGCTGAAGCATGCTGAGGTGGTGGTGCTGCACTGGTGCTCAGTGTGAGAAAGTGCCATCTTTCTTGCATGGTATGCCCCCCACTTTTTTGCTGAATTGCTGATGTACTTTGACTGAGTGTGCCCTGGGTCCCTGCCAATCAGGTACCCAGGGCCTGTGTTCCTTCCCTAAAAACTGTACTAAAGCCTAAACCCAATTGGCATCTCTGGCCCCAGGTAAGCCCCTGGTAAATGGTACCCTAGGTACCCAGGGCACTGTGACCAGAGAAGGCCCCTAAGGGCTGCAGCACTTATTGTGCCACCCTTAGAGGCCCTGTACCCTGACACACACACCCTGCCTTTGCAGGCTGAGTGTCTTGGTGCAGAACTAAACAGAGAGTTGACATGGCACACATCCCTGTGTGCCATGCCCACAAACACACTGCCCTGGCATACCTCCGTCACCCCTCTAGCTGGGTGCACTATGCCAGTGGTGTGGGCACAGGTGCATGAGCCCTGTGCCCCTACAGTACCCAGGGCCATTCCTGGCCACTGTAAGTGCAGTGATGCCATTAAGAGTATATGGTGCGGGAGGTTGTCTTTACGAACTCCACAGCACCATAATGGCTACACTGAAGACTGAGAAGTTTGGTATCAAACTTCTCAGCACATTAAACCCACACTGATGCCAGTGTGGGATTTAATGTAAAATGCACGACAGAGGGCAACTTAGAGTTGCCCCCTGAACCTAACCTACAATCCACGTCCTGTCTGAGAGGCTGCCTAGGCTGCCACCCAGCAGACATGTTGCTGGACCCCTGGGTAGAGAGCCATCCGCTCTCCCGGGCCTGCAACAATGCACGTCCTGGGCGAGGTGCTAGGCCTCCTCCCCCAGGATGGGCAGGGGAAGCTTCAAAGGCATTCCGCCTTTGTGAGCTTCCCAGACCACTTGCTGTACTCAGCAACTGGTCCCCACTGGTTCCAGCCCCCACTCTGGCGGGAAGACTGGCGGGAAAACCAAGGGAGGAAAGGGGTGTGCCAGCCTCTGCCAACCCCACCCTCAGGTGGGGGAGGCGAGGTGAAGCACATCTCCGGGCTCTCGCCATCTTGAAGATGGGGAGCCCTACCCAATCAGGACTAGGCTCCTGCCCCCTCCCACTGGAGAGTGGCAGGATAGGGGTGTACCCACCCCAGGGAAGGGACCCATTGGTCCCTGCCCTTTACCTACCTGTAACGCCCCTAAATCTAGTATTTAGGGGCACCCTGAACCTTCCTTCCTTAGATCCAGATTCCGAAAGAAGATCAAGAAACAAGAAGACCTGCCGTGCAGCTGCTAACAAGAGGAAGACACCAACTGATTTGGCCCCAGCCCTACCGGCCTGTTGACCCTCGAACCTGCTCCTGCTAAACCCCGGCGTCTCCAGTGGTCAGCAACCTCAAGAACCCCGGAGGACCTGACTGCCTTGTGACTCTAACTACCTGTGACTCCCACGAGCAGTGGTACTGCTCAAAAGCAAGTAACCTACCCCTGGTGCCAGCCAGGAACCGCGAATCCAGCACACTCTGCACCCGCCGGGCCCGGCCTGTGCCTGAGTGGACAAAGACCACGAGGACGTCCCCCCGGCGACTGTGACCCAGAATCCAGCACCCAAGGACCCTCCTCGACGATCCTGACGACGCCTGCAGCCTCTGAACCTGGGCCCCCTCCAACCGCGACCAGCCGAGGGTAAGATTTCAACGCCTAAAGACACCCCTGCACCCGATGCCCCACGGCCTCCTTTGCCCAACTCCTGGGTGCCTACCCTTCCCACAGCTTCCCAACTTACCTCTCGAAGTGGTGGTCGCACCTGAAGAATCACCGTCCCCGAGCTTGCAGCCTTTGTTCGTCACGCAGCTTTCCCATTGAAAACCATTGGGCGCCCGACGGCCCAAAAGCCCACTGCACCTGGCCGCCCCAGTGCCGCTGAGGGTGCACCCACTACCCTGTTCGACTTCCCCACTTGCCCTGAGTAAGTGACCAGGAGCTTTGCTCCCACAGCCGAGTGGCCTGCCTGCCAGCAGCCACCAACCCAAGGCCCCCTGCCTTCCATAGGATAACATTGGGCCTACTCACTCTGCACCCGGCCGCCCCTGTGCCGCTGAGCGTGTAACAACTGTACTTACCTGACCCTGGGGGACCCCTGAGTCTGTGCCCAGAACCTTAACTCTGCCAGTCGAGTACTTACCCAAAAGCCGATAACTCACTTTTCTTCCATAGGGTAACATTGACTTGTTTCACTTGGAAATTCTTCTGTGTGGAGTTTTGAAACTTTAAAATATTCATCTAAAATCAGCCGAATTACGAAAACGAATTTACTCAACTGTTATCAGGAGAGATCCCAGTGCTGGATCTTGGTGCCCAGCACTGACCCTGAAAAGTAATCATAACTGTACTTACCAGTAACTTGAATTTCCTTCCATAGGATAACATTGCCTAGTTTTTGCTGAAAAAGTTTCTTAGTGTCGATTTTGCAAACTTCCAAATATTCGTTAAAAATCGCCTGTGTGACATAAACGCATTCTTTCAATTGTTTACAGGAGATGCACCAGTGCTGGATCCAGGATCCAACACTGAGTAAGAAAAAGTAACGATAACACTGCTTACCTGCTAAGTGAATTTCCTCCCATAGGATAACATTGGTGATTCTATGTGAAAAAGTTTCTAAGTGCCAACTTTTAAAATACAATAATATTCCTTAAAAATCACAACTGTAACCAAAACGCTTTTACTCAACTGTTTACAGGAGATGTCCCAGGACTGAATCTAGGATACAGTCCTGTGGTAATAAAAGTAATCCAAAAAGTAATCTATTGCATTTAACTAGAAATTCCCATTGAACTCCATGTTATATTGTGTTTGAAATTGTGTTGCCTATTAAAACAACTGTAAACATTGCATTCAAAAGTCTATTGCCTATTGAAAGTATTTATCTAAAGCATCTCATTCTGGGAAAGTATATTTCGATACCTATTGTTGGTTCTAAAATAAAACAAGCATATATTTTTATATACAAACCATTGGCCTAGAGTTCAGTTCTTGAGTGTGTGAGACCATTTGCTGACTGAGTGTGTACAACAAATGCTTTACACTGTCCTCTGATACTGCCTTACTGCTCGACCAAGCTACCACTTTAGAGAGTAAGGTTATATCTAACTTTAGCCTCTGCCAAACCTCTGGGGACTGTGGACTCTGTGCACATTGAACCTTACTTTGGTTCAGTATATACAGAGCCACTTTCTTACACAGGTGGTGGTGAGCTGGTGCTCAGGTGGTGCTGAGCGGGTTCTGTGCTGAGGTGATGCTATGCTGATGCTGGGGTGGTGCTGCTCTGATACTGAAGTGGTGCGGTGTTGGTGCTGAGTTGCTGCTGAGGTGGGGCTGCACTGGTGATGGTGTGGAGGTGGTGCTGTGCTGATGCTGAGATGGTGCTCAAGTGGTGCTGTGCTGATACTGAGGTGGTGCTGCACTGATGCAGAGGTTGTGCTAAGTGACACTGAGGTGGTGCTAAGGTGGTGGTGTGCTTGTGCAGAAGGGGTGCTGAGTGATGCTGGGGTGGTGTTGAGGTAGTGCTGAGTGAGACTGAGGTGGTGCTGACTGATGCTGCGCTGGTGCCTTAAGTGATGCTGCACTGGTGCTGAGGTGGTGCTGCACTAATGCTGACGTGGTGACCAGCGAGTATTTTGAGTTTTTGTGAAGCAGAATAGACGTGTACGCCTGAAAAACTGAAAGAGAGTGACGGGGACAACATCTTTTCAGTATTTCCATGTGAAGGGAAACTTGGGCTGTGAGCCTTTCCTCTCCATAGTGAGAGTGGATCGCATGCCCGGCAGGATTGGGGTGGCAGGGAAACTAACCAAACAAGCTTGAACCAGACCAAATAGATATTGCAAATTTAATGACAGGAAACAGGAGCTCGGATGAGAAGTGAATGTTTGTAGGGGAGTAAAATCCTACCTGCCAACACCTGGGAGGCTGGGAGGAAGCTCTGCACAAATGTCATTTTAAAAGCAGGGGCCTTCAAACAGCCTAAGGCTGATAGTGCTGGGTCAGAATCGGTCAGATGCCTGGCACTTGTAAGACTATAGACAAGCAGTTGTTTTGTCAGCCCCATCTCTGGGAAAAATGACTCCCTCTGAAGTCAGAACACTTGGAATGCTGGTGGAACTGGAGCATAATCTGTCAGCCTCAAGCTGGAGTCTGAAAAGCTGCCGCTCAAAATTCAGGTTGGTAACCCTGAAGTGTAAAGTGGGACACGGAGGAATGAACTCTGTCAGGCACACAGCAGGCTGGAGTCTGGCCCGAAAGATTAGATAAATTGGAGCAGGTCCCCTGCCATGCTTTGTGCCTCTGGAAGCCTGCTAGCCTGGAGCAATGCCAAATACAGGTCAGATCCAACCCACTGCAAGGCTGGCTGGCCTGGGGACACAACAGGTGCCTCCAAAATTTTCATGGCACCGGAGCAGTCAGAAACACATCTATACATGTTTGGCTACATTTACTCAAAGGACCTGTTCAAATGTTTGGCTGCTAGGAATGGGACTGAGTCAGTTATCTCAGACAGATACACATACAACTATTAAAAGAAAACACAGCAGATAAGTCCAGTATCTCGGTGATGCTGGTAATGCTGAGGCAGAGTCGGTCATACACCGGCTTTTGGACGATTGCACGACCTACTGTTGGACAGATTCGAGCCTAGATTTACTAGCCTCTGAGGGTCATTTCGCTGCTGGGAAATGTTATTTCTATGTATGCAGGTACAGCTTTTTATGGAAAAGAAATTTGGTAGGTTTAATTACAGAATTATCACTTTTTACTAGATAAAATGAACTCATGTGGCTGGCTGATCTTCTAGGTGGCCGCTCTGATGCCTGTGCTTTTAAAGCAAGCACAAGGAGATGATGAACGGAGCTCTGAAAATTTTCAGACACTCACCCCCAGTCACAGAATTGGGTTGAATCCATCATCGTTCTTTAGCTCACTTGGCCGCCCCAGTTCAGACCCAGCCATATGCAAATCAGTCTTGACCCTGTACCTCATGGAACAGTCCAGCCCGAACTGCCAAGCCAGGTCTTCCATGGACCGGAAACAAGGAACCTGGGGCCAGTTTTGGGGTAACACCCCTCATCAGCCAGGCTAGCTTGAATCCGGTGGCAAAGTGAGCAAGGGACCCACGTCTGGGCATACCCTGCCAACTTAAAGCAAACAAAGCAAACACAAGGAGATGATGGACGGAGCGCTGAAACTTTTTTAGACACTCACCCCCAGTCACAGATCTGGGTTGAATCCATCATCGGTCTTCAGCTCACTTCGCCACCCCAGTTCAGACCCAGCCATATGCAAATCAGCCTTGACCCTATGTTAAAGGGCCCATTTCTTGTGTCATCTGCATGGGCCAGCGGCCATGGAGGGTGGGAGCTCTGCCCAAGGACGGCGTGTACTGCCAGGCGTGACTGGAAAGTGCAGCTTCCCCACAGCAGGTAAACCAATCGCTCTCTAAATGTGGGGGGTTACTGGTGTGGGGAGGGGAGCTGTATTTCAGCTCTTTTAACAACTGTGCATTGGGATTGGGAGGTGTTCTGACCCTGTCCATTAGGTGTGAGCAGCTCAAGTAGTCCCTACATTGCATTCTGGAACTTGTTGTTCTGCATTTATGATAGAACAAATACAAGTAGGTGAATGCAGAGAAAAAAGACGAAATAAGCTTCCCACGCAAGGCATGGGGTGACTGCGTTGTGTATCAGACTTCAAGCTGCTCGGCCGACCTTGTAATCAACCCCATTTACTTCTTATATTTTAATGAAGGGTTGGTTTACTCTTTCAACCTATTTGGCACACAACCTCACATTTTTATTCTTTCATGACTCTACTTCATTTTTAGGTCTGACTACAGACAGTTTTAGGTGTTGCTAGAGGGAGTCATCAACGCCAAACATCGTGACTTTGGGAAAGACCGCTTCTGCTACTGTCTTGTTTGGGTTATCCATTGCCTGTTTAAAGTTATGTTTTAATTTTAAAGTTTGCCAGATGAATCCCTGCCGCCAATAACACAGTTCTGAAGCCTGGAAGGGGCATTATGCTCGGGAAACAAATTGCAATGGTAACCTCGTTTTCAAAAATTGCTATGTGCGACATTGTTTCTTTGAAGAAAAGTAAGGTGTGAATGCTATACACAGGCTATCCAATTCGTTTATTTGAAAGCTTTTGAGGGCTATGATGTCTCCCTATGGCTGATCAAACCCCAGAAGATGAAGTGTCCACTGGGCACTGAATCTCATCACACCGCTAAACTTAAACGCCAAGACCAGGCTCGTATACCCAATGACCCGTTAAGCACATAGGACTCGGTTATGAGCAGTGCTTTAAATGGGCGGGTACTGTCAGTACAGAGTACCGCACTTTTTTATTTTAAGAGGGAGAGTACTGTAGTGTGGATTGTGGCCTCATTGTCTACATTGCTAAGTTAGCTTAGGCCTGGCTGCCATGATGCCTTGTTTGCACACGTTACTCTGTGACTTTGTTTTTCCAGACTCTGCTTGTGCCCGGTTATATTAGAACTGTCTGACTTTTTGCCTTTCACCTTTTCTCATGTTCCCTGTGGGTTTCGTCTGCACACCATGTACAAGGTCGAAAAACAACGTCCCTTGTTATTGCTGATCTGGTCAGCCCCTCGCACTTAGACATAACACGAAATACAGCTGCATTGGAGAAATTTGTGTGCTTTTAATATTGTAATCTCCCTGTTGGTGGCTGTAGGAAGGTGGAATCTGACTATATGGTTGCCCCCACTTTTTTCCTGGTGTTTTGCTGGTTTATGACTTAGTTGGACTGGGACCCTGCTATTCAGGGCCCCAGTCTATCTGCTTCCTCTATAAAATGGTTTCCATGTACCTTAGGTACATCTTTGATTGGAATCTGGAGTGCCCTTATAAGTCCCTAGTATATGGTATACTATGTACCCAGGGCATAAGTAGCCCAGAGGCCTTCCAGGGGCTGAAGCATGTATTATGCCACCCCTGGAAGGCCAGCCAAAATGACACCACAGGTCTGCTACTGCAGCCTGGGTAAGGTGGTGCATGCACCCCTTACTGTGATATAGGCTACCTATATCACTACAATTGCACACACATATAAACCTATAAGTCTCTCCTATGGCAGGCCTTAACAATCCTGAAGGCAGAGTGCTTGGTTTTTATGTGAGAGGGTGCCCCTGCATGAGCAGAGCCCCTCTGCAGCGTTCGGAGTCCCTCCTCTGATGCTGTTTGTGGTACAGCCTGACCATATACTCTTAAGTGCATTATATCCTCGCGGTACAATGCTAACTTTGGACTGGCTGCACCAAAACATGTCGTGTTTGATGTCAAACATCTTGGAATACTACCCCCCGCCAATCCTGGTGGCGGGGGTAGCATTCCACCCTTCTAGAGGGAGAGACATGTACACACCGGGCTACCCGGTAACTTCTTTCCAGAGCCCTGACATCACAAAATGGATGCCGCTGCCACAGACACGGGTCTGGCCTCCTGCTGCTGACTGAAACTCCGGCAGGGGAGGCCTGGACAATAGGTTTCCTGTCACAGGGAGGTGTAACCACCCCCCCAGGCAGGATAGTGTGTATTGGGGCTGGGCGGGAGCACCCTCTGGTGCTTTGAAGTCCTGCACTGGGGGCACATTTGGTGTCCCTGTGCATATGCCAGTTCAAACCGGTTGCAGGGGCTACCTGCCCCTGCCCTGGCGCAAAACTGGACAAAGGGAAATGGGTGTAACCACCCCTCTTCCCTGACCCTCCCATAGGTGGGTCCCCAGAGTATGTCCAACCCCCTAACTTTGTATAAGTATGGGACCCCAGTCCTTAGGACTTTAGATATCCCTGGACGAAACTCTGTAACTGAATCCTGGAACTTCGATGCTGTACTCAAGACTAGAGGACTGAAGAATCTCCCTTGGGGTCAAGGAGTGACTCCCCTGCTTGGCAGGCACCAAAGAAGCAATTGTCCGGTCTGCATTGCCGAAACTCCCGCCGGACGCCGAAGTCTTTGCATCGCTAGAGGTAGATTTCCAGACTTCCCGAGGCTGCCCTGAGTCTCCAGCAAAGCTGAGGCCCGTAGCTGTCGTGGGTAACGTGGAACTGTGACCCCTGGACACCGAGCACATTTGCAAGTGCATCCTCTTTCTGGTCTCCCATGAAGTTGTGCTTTGGGCTCCAAGTAGCCCCCGCCTCCAGCACCAACTGCACCGAAGATCACTGGCCTCCACTCCACGAGTGTCCTGTGAGCCAGCTCCAAGTGCGTCTACTTGAGGCTCCTTCGCGGTCGCTAGTCCATTGGCTAGTGGGCCCTCCTGAAGGCTACTCTTCTTTTGCTTGGGCTTCTCTGGTTGCTCCAGATGTGCCCTGACTTACCCTCACTGGGTGAGTCCCTCAGACCTGTCTGGTCTGTACCACCGTCCTTCTTCTATTTCCACGTGACTTGCCGTTGCCAAGGCTTGTTGGGTCCAATCTGGTCGCCGACACCCCAGCAATCGACAAACGTCGTGGGACAGCTTGAATCCAGCTCCTGGTTGTCATCGACGCCTCCTGGACCTCGTGGCTGACGAGTCAAGACAACCGTCAACCTACCTGAAGCACCCGACATCGGTGGGCATCTGCTCATCGCCTTCCTGGTCACTTGCTAGTGACCCAGACTCTGTCCCCTCTGCTTTCAGGTTCTTCAGATCTTTGATCCACCTTTGGATCCACCCGAACACTTTCGACTTGGTCGCCAGCAGCACTTTACAGCAGATCGCCATTGAAAACGACGACGAAACCCGACCCCGAAAGGCACCTATGCACCCGGCTTCCCTGGGTGAGGTAACACGAGTACTCCGGTGCTCCCGTGGGTATTGACTCTAGAACAGCCTAGTTCTAAAGGGGTTTGCTCCAAGTCCTCCTCTAAGTGTCCTTTTTCTTTAAAACTCCAACCGCGACATTCCCCATAGAAGTCAACGGCGGCTTGCGGCTGTGTTCTCACACTGCACGCGTCCCCCGTGGGTCCCCTGTGTCACTACCTTGGGTGGTTCCTTGAGGGCCAAGCACTTCTACAGGCTCTAGGCCTTGTGTCTAGCTCAGTCGTGGTTCTTATACCACTTTATTGGTATATGGTTTGGTATGCCCCTAGGGCTCAAATGTGTATTTGTGCTATTACTGTTGATATTCGACTTGTAACTTATGTACTTGAACTCTAGCCTCATAAAGAGACTAGAGGGGTGTGTTTAAGACTAAATACATATATTTTAAATATATACCTGGTGTGGTCCTCTTTCATTTGGTCACTCAAGAGATTATAGACTGGTAAAACAAGCTGCTTTACATTCCTTCAAACTTAGCCTGAAGGCTGCTCTCCATAGCTACCACTAGGATAGCTTTCAATAAAGGTTGTCTTTAACCTATCTCCAATAAGGGGTTGTTTGGACTGGTGCAAGGTGCCCACTATAATTAGTGGACAGCATATACCAGGCCAACTTCTCACATTGGTGTGCAGCGTGTGGGATTCCAGCTTGCTATTGTTTTACCAGATAATCTCAATTGAATTGATCAACTGAAAACCACTAAGGGTACCTTAGGTACATATAAATCAAGCTTAGGATACAGTAAGTTCTACTGAACTTAGAGTTGTGTGTTAAGGGATAGCACACCCTTTCTACAACTCAAGAGAGTTTAGTAGGCCACACTAGAGTAGGTAGTGCATACACCACACCACACTAGTAATGTCTTCACTGCCAGGAACCAGTGGGCTCCTGCCATCCAGATATGACAACCTCTCATACTTGGAATTAAGAGAGTTGTGCAAGGTTAGGAAGTTGAAGACAGGCAAAAATGCCAACACCCAACGTCTCCTGGATATGCTTCTGCTAGATGATCTTAGAAAACCCATAAGGTCTGAAAGGGTAGGCAGAGAGGGTGGGGCAGAAGATGAGGGAGGGGCCAGGGATGAAAATGCCCAGGACCTGACCTCTGAAACTGGCCAGGGGGATGACAATGATCCTGACCTGGAAAGTGCAGCTACTCCTGAGGAAGAGGAGGAGGCCCAGAAGGACCACCCCTTTGTCCCCCCAGGAAGAGTTGTGAGTGTGCCCAGAAGGTCTAGATCTCCTTCTCAGGAGTCTAACCACTCTGACACCTCAGTAGGGACCTCTGTCTCCTCTCATAGGAGGGAATCCTCTCATGAGAGGAGAAAGAGACTGATTCAGTATGAACAAGCCCAGCTTGAGCTCAGAAAACAGCAGTTGGATATAGACAGGGAGTCCCTAGATCTCTATAGACAGAGAAAAAAGATGGGACTAGAGTCCCATGGTGGCAGCAATTTCCCCAGAGATAGGGAAAGGTCTTATGACCATAGAAACCTGAGCAAGGTTGTCCCTCCCTACCAGAGTAGGGACCTTCTCGACTCAACCTCCCCAGACGTCGCATTCCTGACGGAGACCTGGCTGAATCCCGCTTCAGCCCCCGACATCGCCATTGCCATCCCGGACGGATACAAGATCACCCGCAGGGACCGCACCAACGGAGTCGGAGGAGGCATCGCCATCGTCCACAGGAACACCCTCAGAGTCTCAACCAACACCGACGACACCCTCAGCACCGCCGAACACATGCACTTCCAGATCCACACCGATCCCAACACCACCCTCAGAGGAACCCTCATCTACAGACCCCCGGACCCCGACCACAGTTCAGCGATTCCATCGCTGACTTCGTCAGCACACACGCCATCGCCTCCACGAACTACATCCTCCTCGGGGACCTGAACTTCCACCTCGAGAACAACAAGGACACCAACTCCACCACCCTGATCGACAACCTCGCCACCCTCGGACTCAGACAGCTCGTGACTACACCCACCCACGCCGCCGGCCACACGCTCGACTCCATCTTTTCCGCAAGCCCACACGTCTCCTTCAACCACACCTCCGAACCCCACTGGACTGACCACCACTGCATCCACTTCACCTACAGGAAGCCCACCACGCAACACCGCACCGAACAAATGCCTCGCCACTGCTGGAGCAGAGTCACGGAAGACCAGCTAACCACAACCCTCGCCCTGAGCCCACCTGCCGAACCCTCCGACCCCGACACCGCCGCCCGCAACCTCAGACAGTGGATCGACGACTGCGCCAACACCCTCGCCCCGCTCAAGAATCCGCCCAACAGCCACACCAGCAAGAAAGCCACCTGGTTCACCGAAGACCTCCAGGCCTCCAAACGAACTTGCCGAAAACTGGAGAAGATCTGGCTCCACGAACGGACAGCGGACAGCTACGCCGCCCACAAGAGCGCCACCCGCAGTCACCATCACCTCATCAGATCCGCCAAAAGGGCCTCACTCAAAGACCGCCTAGACAACAACGCACACAACAGCAAAGAGCTCTTCAACATCGTGAAGGAACTCTCCAACCCCAGCTCCAACACCAACGACATCCAGCCGTCGCGAGACCTGTGCGACTCACTGGCCACCTTCTTCCACCGCAAAATCGCCAACATCCACGACAGCTTCAACACCACGACCGCCCCGGCAACCACCGAGACCACTGCCCCCACAACCACCAACCGCCTGCTCTCCTGGACCAACATCAACGACGAGGACACCAGCGAGATCATGAACACCATCCACTCCGGTTCACCGCTAGACCCGTGCCCTCACCACATCTTCAACAAAGCCAGTACAGCCATCGCGCCCCATCTCCGGAAAATAATCAACATCTCCTTCGAGACAGCAACCTTCCCGGAAAGCTGGAAGCACGCCGAGATCACCGCCTTACTCAAGAAACCCAAGGCAGACCCCAAGGACCTCAAGAACTTCCGACCCATCTCTCTGCTCCCGTTCCCCGCGAAGGTCACCGAGAAAATCGTCAACAAACAACTGACCCGCTACCTCGAGGAGAACAACATCCTGGACCCTTCCCAGTCCGGCTTCCGCAGCAACCACAGCACCGAAACCGCCCTCATCGCCGCCACCGATGACATCAGGACCCTGCTAGACAACGGAAAAACAGCAGCCCTCATCCTCCTGGACCTATCAGCCGCCTTCGACATGGTCTGCCACCACACACTACGAACACGCCTTCACGACGCCGGGATCCAAGAGAAGGCCCTGGACTGGACCACATCCTTCCTTTCCGGCAGAACACAAAGCGTCCGCCTCGCCCCCTTCCGATCCAAGGCCACCAAGATCATCTGCGGCGTACCCCAAGGCTCCTCCCTCAGCCCAACGCTGTTCAACATCTACATGGCACCCCTCGCCCACGTCGCCCGACAGCACAACCTCAACATCATCTCCTACGCCGACGACACCCAGCTGATCCTCTCCCTCACCAAAGACCCTCACACCGCCAAAGCCCACCTCCACGAAGGAATGAAGGCCGTCGCCGAATGGATGAGGACCAGCCGCCTGAAGCTGAACTCCGGACAAGACGGAGGTCCTCATCCTTGGTTCCAACCCTTCAGCCTGGGACGACTCCTGGTGGCCAACATCACTGGAAACAGCCCCGCCACCCACCGACCACGTACGCAACCTAGGGGTCATCCTCTACCCCACCCTCTCCATGACTAAGCAGGTCAACGCTGTTTCCTCATCCTGCTTCAACATCCTCCGAATGCTCCGCAGGATCTTCAAGTGGATCCCCACCGAAACAAGAAAAACAGTCACCCAGGCCCTCGTCACCAGCAGGCTGGACTACGGAAACGCCCTCTACGCAGGAACGACGGCTAAGCTCCTGAGACGGCTGCAACGCATCCAGAACGCCTCTGCACGTCTTATCCTCGACATCCCCCGACGCAGCCACATCACACCACACCTGAGAGACCTGCACTGGCTCCCTGTCAACAAGAGGATAACCTTCAAGCTCCTCACCCACGCACACAAAGCACTCCACAACTCCGGACCAGCCTACCTCAACAGACGACTCAGCTTCTACACCCCCACCCGCCAGCTCCGCTCGGCCAGCCTCGCCCTCGCCACAGTCCCCCGCATCCGGAAAACAACCGCCGGCGGCAGATCCTTCTCCCACCTCGCCGCCAAGACCTGGAACACCCTCCCCACCAACCTCCGACAGACCCAAGACCTACTGGCCTTCAGAAGACTCCTCAAGACCTGGCTCTTCGATCAGTAGCAGCACCACCCCCCTCTTCCCCCAGCGCCTTGAGACCCTCGCGGGTATGTAGTGCGCTTTATAAGTGACATGATTGATTGATTGATTGAGAGTGGGGATGACATCCACAAATGGATAACTGCACTGGAGAGGGCCTGTAAAGTACAGAGGGTCCCTCAGGAGCAGTGGGCAGCAATCTTGTGGCTCTCCTTTGCAGACAAAGGTAGAAATAAGCGCCTCACTGTTAGAGAAGAGGATGCTGACAATTACTCAGTCTTGAAGAGTGCTCTGATTGATGGGTTTGGCCTAACAACTGACCAATACAGGTTAAAGTTCAGAGATACCCAAAAAGCACAGACTCAAGACTGGGTGGACTTTGTTGATTGTTCTAAGGCTCTGGAAGGTTGGATACATGGCAGCAAAGTGCATGACTTTATAGGATTGTACAATTTGATTATGAGGGAGCAGATCCTTAATAATTGTCAAAACCAGCTTTTACACCAGTACCTGGTGGACTCTGATCTGACCTCTCACCAAGAATTGGGAAAGAAGGCAGACAAATGGGTCAGAGCCAGGGTAAGGCCTAAGAACCAGGGTGGTGACCAGAAGAAAGATTCTACCAAGTCCCAAGAGAAAGGTGGGGATAAATCTAAAGATAAATCCACTACAGGGCCCCAAAAGTCCACTTCTGGGGGTGGGTCCCAAACTCCTTCCTCTCCTGAAAAGAAACCCTATTGCCATGTCTGTAAAAAGCCTGGGCACTGGAAATCTGTTCCCAGTTGTCCCAGCATTGGCAATAAAGAAAATGTTCCTCCAACAACTACTACCACCCTCCTGGTACTACCAGTAGTAATCCTCCAGTTGGGAGTAGTGCACCCAAAAAGTTAGGTGCTTTTGCAAGAGGAACAGAGGTGGGCCCTAGTTTAGACAGGACCCCCTCAACAGACTCCTCTGACTCTGATGGTGGTATAGGATGTGCCACCTTTACCATGGGTCCCAATGCATGGGGCAGGTACAGACTGGAGCCAATAATTAATGGTCAGAAAGCTGTGGCATTTAGGGACACAGGGGCTAGTGTCACCATGGTGGCAGGGAAACTAGTCCCCCCTTACCAGAGTTTAAATACCAGGTGACCAACATAGATGGTGTTAGTACAGATCACCCCATGGCCATAGTCAATCTCAGCTGGGAAGGGGTCACAGGCCCAAAAAGAGTGGCAGTGTCCCCCAACTTGCCTGTAGATTGCCTGATGGGCAATGATCTGGAAATTTCAGCCTGGGCTGAAGTTGAACACCAAACCCATCTGAGAATGCTGGGCATCCCTGTAAAGGTTAGTGGGACTGTGATGGCCACAGCCCAAGCCCAGGGAAATTTTGGAGAGATGGAGCCTGGAAGAATGGCCCACTCTCCCCCAAAAGAGAGCACAAGGGTTGAAGAAAAGTCTTCTTCCCTCCAGACAGTAGGTAAGGGTCAGCCTCCTCAGGGAACTGACCCTACCCCTAGTGAAGGAACTGCCCCAGAGGTAGTCAGGCCTGGCCTGGCCACACCCCTGATGGCAGAGGACCCTTCCAAGGTGGTACCCAGTCTGGAGCAGGTAACCTGCCCCTCTCTATCCTGCTTCAGTCAGCCCAGGGCTGCAGAGGTCAGGGAGGTCAGTGGACCACCAGGGCCCCCTGTCCAGAGGAACCCCCCCCATCAGCAGATTAGGGGCACCCAGTCTAGTAGCCATAGCCAGGTGAAAATTCCTCAACACACTGAGGGATCCCCCATACCTTTGTGTAGGGACCTCCCCCAGAAGGACTCTGTTAGGCAAGGGCAAACCTGGGGCCAAAAGGTTCCAAACCTGCCATGTCCCTCCAGTGGTCCATCCAAAGGGACACAACCCCCAGCTGTAGGCAGCCAAAGGTTGACCCTTAGAGCAAAGTGCAACTCAGTCATGGAAAGACAGGCATACATGGTGACCAGGGATCTGGGGAAGCTGAGACCAACCTTCCTAGGGCCTCACCTCCCTACTCAGACACCTCACCAGCCTTGTACTTTACCAAAGCACACCATAGGTAGTAATTCCCCATGGTGCAGACCCTCTCATACCCTTAGGGTGAGGGATTGCTTAGTGGATCATAAGACAGGGGGCAACCATGCTAGTGCAGGTGCTTCCTTATATGGCCACTTAGTCAATAAAGGCTCAACTGGCCAAGGTTAGCCTTATCTCCTTTCGTTTGGGGGGGGTTATGTAGGAAGGTGGAATCTGACTATATGGTTGCCCCCACTTTTTTCCTGGTGTTTTGCTGGTTTATGACTTAGTTGGACTGGGACCCTGCTATTCAGGGCCCCAGTCTATCTGCTTCCTCTATAAAATGGTTTCCATGTACCTTAGGTACATCTTTGATTGGAATCTGGAGTGCCCTTATAAGTCCCTAGTATATGGTATACTATGTACCCAGGGCACAGGTACCCCAGAGGCCTGCCAGGGGCTGAAGCATGTATTATGCCACCCCTGGAAGGCCAGCCAAAATGACACTACAGGTCTGCTACTGCAGCCTGGGTAAGGTGGTGCATGCCCCCCTTACTGTGATATAGGCTACCTATATCACTACAATTGCACACACATATAAACCTATAAGTCACTCCTATGGCAGGCCTTAACAATCCTGAAGGCAGAGTGCTTGGTTTTTATGTGAGAGGGTGCCCCTGCATGAGCAGAGCCCCTCTGCAGCGTTCGGAGTCCCTCCTCTGATGCTGTTTGTGGTGCAGCCTGACCATATACTCTTAAGTGCATTATATCCTCGCGGTACAATGCTAACTTTGGACTGGCTGCACCAAAGCATGTCGTGTTTGGTGTCAAACATCTTGGAATACTACCCCCCGCCAATCCTGGCAGCAGGGGTAGCATTCCACCCTTCTAGAGGGAGAGACATGTACACACCGGGCTACCCGGTAACTTCTTTCCAGAGCCCAGGCATCACAAAATGGATGCCGCTGCCACAGACAAGGGTCTGGCCTCCTGCTGCTGACTGAAACTCCGGCAGGGGAGGCCTGGACAATAGGTTTCCTGTCACAGGGAGGTGTAACCACCCCCCCAAACAGGATAGTGTGTATTGGGGCTGGGCGGGAGCACCCTCTGGTGCTTTGAAGTCCTGCACTGGGGGCACATTTGGTGTCCCTGTGCATATGCCAGTTCAAACCGGTTGCAGGGCCTACCTGCCCCTGCTCTGGCATGAAACTGGACAAAGGAAAATGGGTGTAACCACCCTTCTTCCGTGACCCTCCCATAGGTGGGTCCCCAGAGTATGTCCAACCCCCCTAACTTTGTATAAGTATGGGACCCCAGTCCTTAGGACTTTAGATATCCCTGGACGAAACTCTGTAACTGAATCCTGGAACTTCGACGCTCTACTCAAGACTAGAGGACTGAAGAATCTCCCTTGGGGTCAAGGAGTGACTCCCCTGCTTGGCAGGCACCAAAGAAGCAATTGTCTGCTCTGCATCGCCGAAGCTCCCGCCGGACGCCGAAGTCTTTGCATCCCTAGAGGTAGATTTCCAGACTTCCCGAGGCTGCCCTGAGTCTCCAGCAAAGCTGAGGCCCATAGCTGTCGTGGGTAACGTGGAACCGTGACCCCTGGACACCGAGCACATTTGCAAGTGCATCCACTTCCTGGTCTTCCACGAAGTTGTGCTTTGGGCTCCAAGTAGCCCCTGCCTCTAGCACCGACTGCATTGAAGATTACTGGCCTCCACTCCACGAGTGTCCTGTGAGCCAGCTCCAAGTGCGTCCACTCGAGGCTCCTTCACGGTCGCTAGTCCGTTGGCTAGTGGGCTCTCCTGAAGGCTACTCTTCTTCTGCTTGGGCTTCTCTATTTGCTCCAGACGTGCCCATACTTACCCTCACTGGGTGAGTCCCTCAGACCTTGCTGGTCTGTACCACCGTCTTTCTTCTATTTCCACGTGACTTGCCGTTGCCAAGGCTTGTTGGGTCCAATCTGGTCGCCGACACCCCAGCAATCGACAGACATTGTGGGACAGCTCGAATCCAGCTCCTGGTTGTCGTCGACACCTCCTGGACCTCGTGGCTGAAGAGTCAAGACAACCGTCAACCTACCTGAAGCACCCGACATCGGTGGGCATCTGCTCATCGCCTTCCTGGTCACTGGCTAGTGACCCAGACTCTGTCCCCTCTGCTTTCAGGTTCTTCAGATCTTTGATCCACCTTTGGATCCACCCGAACACTTTCGACTTGGTTGCCAGCAGCACTTTGCAGCAGATCGCCATTGAAAACGACGACGAAACCCGACCCCGAAAGGCACCTATGCACCCGGCTTCCCTGGGTGAGGTAACACAAGTACTCCGGTGCTCCCGTGGGTATTGACTCTAAAACAGCCTAGTTCTAAAGGGGTTTGCTCCAAGTACTCCTCTAAGTGTCCTTTTTCTTTAAAACTCCAACCGCGACATTCCCCATAGAAGTCAACGGCGGCTCGCGGCTGTGTTCTCACACTGCACGCGTCCCCCGTGGGTCCCCTGTGTCACTACCTTGGGTGGTTCCTTGAGGGCCAAGCACTTCTACAGGCTCTAGGCCTTGTGTCTAGCTCAGTCGTGGTTCTTATACCACTTTATTGGTATATGGTTTGGTACGCCCCTAGGGCTCAAACGTGTATTTGTGCTATTACTGTTGATATTCGACTTGTAACTTATGTACTTCGAACTCTAGCCTCATAAAGAGACTAGAGGGGTGTGTTTAAGACTAAATACATATATTTTAAATATATACCTGGTGTGGTCCTCTTTCATTTGGTCACTCAAGAGATTATAGACTGGTAAAACAAGCTGCTTTACATTCCTTCAAGACTTAGCCTGAAGGCTGCTCTCAATAGCTACAACTAGGATAGCTTTCAATAAAGGTTGTCTTTAACCTATCTCCAATAAGGGGTTGTTTGGACTGGTGCAAGGTGCCCACTATAATTAGTGGACAGCATATACCAGGCCAACTTCTCACAGTGGCACTTGGAGAAAAACCTTTGTTATGTTATGTTATGTTAAGTAATCTTGTATAGCGCGCGGCTGCCCCAGCGAAGGGGCGTCCCGGCGCTGATAGCAGTGTCAAAGAGGGCGAGGGCTAGACTGTAGGAAACAGGTAGGTTTTGATGGCCTTACGGAAGGATAACAGGCAGTCTATGCGGCGAGTCTGCACAGGGAGGGAGTTCCACAGCTTAGCGACCAGACAGCGGAAGGACCTGCCCCCCGCCCTGATGCGTTTCACTCGGGGGACAGTGGCCAGGAATTGCTCAGCGGAACGTAGCTGGCGAGCGGGGACATAGGGGACCAGCAAATTGGATAGAATCTCAGGGGAAGAAAGTTTTAGAATTTTGAAGGCCAGACACAATGTCTTAAATTCAATCCTCTTGGAGATGGGAAGCCAGTGGAGGTGGCGCAAAGCGCCCGACGTAGAACATGTTCTAGGGAGCCTAAGCAGAACTCGAGCGGCTGCGTTCTGGACTCGTTGAAGATGATTCACTTCCGCCTTATTGGCACCTAACAACAGAGAGTTGGCATAGTCAAGTCTCGACAAAATAGTCGCCTGAACTATCAGCTGACGTGTGGCTGGGTCGAAGACCCCCAATATAGGCCTCAGACCCCGTAGGAGACCAAAGCAGGTACCGGCGATCTTCTTGGTGTGATCCTGAAATCCAAGAGTGGAGTCGAGTCAGATCCCTAGATTCTTTACCACCAACTTAGGGGTTGGGGCGCAGCCCAAGGATGCCGGCCACCACTGCGTACTCCAAAGCCCCTTGTCGTTCCCCACCAACAGCACTTCAGACTTGTTGGCGTTAAGCTGAAGGCAGTTCGTGGTCATCCAGCGTGCGACCGCCTCTAGTCCGTTCCAGAACTGTGTGGCGTCCCGAGACTGGTCATCGGAGAGGGCTACCACCAGCTGAGTGTCATCAGCATAGGAGACCATGGTCAAGCCATGGTCCCGCGCCACTCCTGCCAGGGGTTAGACATAGAGATTAAAAAGAATAGGGTTTAGCACCGAGCCCTGGGGGACCCCCTGCTTGATGGAATGGGCGTGAGAGAGGAAGGGGGGGCGGAGACCTGAAAAGATCTGTCGGACAGAAAGGACCGGAACCACTCCAGTGCCAAGCCGACTACCCCTGCTTCCTCTAAACGGCGCAGGAGGATCTGATGGGAGACCGTGTTACACGCGGCGCTGAGATCGAGCAGTATCAGAGCCGCCGTTTGACCCTCATTCAGAATGGTCCGCAGGTGTTCCCTCACTGCTAATAGTGCCGTCTCGGTGCTATGACCGGGGCTGAAACCATTCTGGGAGCGGTCTAAGATACCGCTGTTGTTCAGGAAGTCCGAAAGAACTTTATTAGTGTGGGCCTCCGCGATTTTAGCAACCCAAGGCAGGAGAGAAATAGGTTGGAAATTTTCCGGCTTGGTGGGGTCCAGTGAGGGTTTTTTCAGCAGGGGGATCACCCTTGCCTGCTTCCATGCCGAGGGGACCACCGCCGTGATGAAAGAAGAGTTGATCGTCTGACATAAGGGCGTGAGAAGTATTGGTAGGCAGTCTCTAAATTGGGCAGGCCTCATGGGGTCCAGAGGGGAACCAGATTTGACCTTCGTGCTCAATGTGAGAAGCTCGTCCTGAGATATAGGGGGTATTACTGCCAAGTTAGCGGTAGGCCGAGACGCTAATGGGGCCACAAGGTCCGTGGGGCAAGTGGGGAAGGATTTATAGATGGCTTCTACCTTCTGGACAAAGAAGGTGGCCAGAACCTCACATTGCTGCCCAGACGCAATCGTCGAGGTACGGGAATCCTTCCTACTTTTGAAGTCATTGAGAATTTTGAAAATGCTCTTCACAGGGTTTTTGCTGGACTTAATCTCGTTAGTAAGGTAGGCCGCTCGTGCCAGGTGTATGGCCTTGTGATATCGTTTGATAGCATCCTGATACAGCTTTTTATCTGCAAGGTCGTAATCCTTTCTCCAGGCCCATTCTAGCTGTTTGCATGTGGTACGCAAGGCGGCCAGAGAGTCATTGTACCAAGGATTGGAGCTAGAACAACGGCCTTTGGACCATTTAGCAGGAATGAGAGTGTCTAATGCCCGTAGTATCCAGTCACAGAGAGCTTTATACGATTGCTCTGGGTCAGTGTCTAGGGTAGGGGGGCAGGACGCCAGGTAGGCAAGAAGGTCCTCTGGTTTAAGTTTATGCCAGCAGCGTCTGAAGGTGGCCTCCCTCGGAAAAGGGGAGGGAGATGGAGATTAGGTGGTGATCGGACCAGCACACTGGGCTAGGGATATTGACCGTAAGGGGGGAGATGTTGGAAAAAAAAAGGGTCAAGTAAGTGCCCAGCAGTGTGGGTAGGTCCCACCACCAGCTGTCTTAATTGACAGGCAGCAAAGTCCGCAAGTAAGCTGCTAATTTCCGGATCGGAGGGACGATCAAAATGAATATTTAGGTCACAATGAGGCTAAAGTTCGCGGCTCTCAGTGCCAGGGAGTTCACAGCCTCAATAATGGCTGATCTGAATTCTGAGATAGGTCCAGGGGGGCGGTAGACTAATAGGCCGGTGATAGAGGAGTGTGCACTAAAGGAGATGACAAAACGGGCGCATTCGCACCCTGCTACGTCTTTCCAGGGAGAAGAGCTGAGCTTGTCTGATGATGTAAACCATGCATCTAGATATTGAGGTATGGGGGACCGCCTGACAAAGCCCAGAGGTCTTCTATTTTTATAATAAACTAGTTACTATCACGGGGAGGGTGGTAAGGCAATTTAGCCCTATATCCACTGTCTTTATAAAATGCTGTCCCCGTTTGTATTCCATGGAATTGTAACCATGCTTACTATTTTATCGTTATGCATTATGCTGATAGTACTGGCACGTGTACTTTATCTTAGAGCACGATAGTTGAAATAAACATTTTAAACTATACTGTGTCTCTTATTACGCACGTTGTGGATAAGTATGAATGAGTTATGAAAGAGTGTTCTTGCTCCCGCGATTCCTGAGAGAGTCCGTGTTCTGGGATGTCTAATCATTGGTAGCTTCGCTGTAGTACTGAGAACGAATGATACGCTAAAGCTAGTCGGATTGGGATTGTGGGTACTAAGGTGCATGGTTGGTACACCACTATACACCGCGGTCCTATTTTCCTGTGCATAGCTCTGTATATGTGCAGAATCCCCGCAACATGGCGCCCAACGTGGGGCTTCTTATCTGCGAGACGCTTGAGTAGTGCTTGTGCTTCTCCACAATAACCTTCGCTTACGCTTCCGGAAACGTATGTAAGGGTGATACCTCCTATATTGATGTTTTTATAGGTTCTTTCAAGCTTGAAGTTATTAAAAGGTGTTTTCTTCTATGTTAACCCTATATTGCGCTGCCACGCACTAGGTTGTTGATCATTCCTGGTCTTAATGGCTGCGAATGTAAATATCCCGGCACATAGCCGCGCTGCGCTCCGGGCTCATTTACTGGCTTATGGAGTGCCTGACGCGGGTGTCGCTCTCATCTTTGTGGTGCAGGCTGATCCGGCTCACCACTTTGAGGTGTTTTACTCTTGGGTCACTTTTCCGGCGGTGGAAGGAGCTGACAATTTGTTTCATGTTTACGCTCCCACTGCCCTACCCAATGCTTATCGGCCTTATCAGGCTCTTGAAGTACCACTTACGGCATGGCAACACCGTATTTGGTTTAATGGCGCCCTCCCACATCCGGTCACCCCGGTTCGTTTAGGCCCCTTATCAATAGAGGGGGCCACATGGCCAGTTTTGGCCGGGTATACCCCACATCCGCGTTATTTGACGCTTGCGGTTGATGAACTGCGCGTGTTGCATGCTTCTTTAATCCGTGTGCACAGAGCTTTGGTGCAATATGTTACAGGCAACGTCCAGGGGGCCCCTCCTGGAGTTGTGGCGCATCCAGCTGGAGCGGGCGGTGTAACCATAAGTCCCGTCATGGTTAATTCAGTGATGGGCAAGCGCCTGCAGAATAAGGATGATTTGCCTTATTGGCTTGCAGAAAAATTTGATCAGCTGGAGGCTGTTTTTCCAAATACTTCTCCTGTGGACAAACACAGGATTTTGACGATTAGTTTGCCGAAAGATTTAATTCCCGAGTTGACAGAATGCAACAACTGGGGCAAGGTATTCGCAGCAGTGTATGCGAAGTGTTTCAGCACTCCTTCCATGACGGTTCTCCCCTCTGTAATTAAACGAGTGCAGGATGAACATGGCCCTGAAGCGGCTGTGGAATTAGGGATGAAACTGGTGGGAGTGTTCGATGTGGTGGCTGATCTAATCCTTGCGAACGTCAAGGGTGACGCAGTCAACTTTCAAGTCGCTAATGCTTTGGCCCCGGAGCCGGACCAGCCACGCGAATTACCGAAAATTATTGCACAGGCTTATAAAACTATTGGCCGCAATAGTTTGGGGATTAAGCCTTTTGCTAAAGCGCAAACTCAATCACAACAAAAAACTCAGTCTGATGAAGAAGAGAAGCTGTTCTTTTCTAAAAAGAACTGGAAGTTGAAGAAACAGGGTAAGCAACAATCAAAACCAGGGTCGCGTGCTGCATCCCCGGTTTCTGTATCTTCTGAACGCACTTATGATTTGCCCGACAGAGCGAGAATTAAATCTCCAGATAGATTTCAAGTCCCTGACCCGCATTCTCCTCGTTCTCCACAGGCACCATCGACCTCCCAGACTGGTGGAGGAGATCGCCAGGATAGAGGCATGGGTCGTGAGGCCCCACAGGGACGAGACCAACCTCGACAACCAGGCCGAGGGAAACCAGAAGACTTTCCACGTTCTCGCCCACAGTTTCAGAAGAAAAAAGTTGCAGCTTTAACAGCGAGGTATGCCACAGACGGTGAGAACGAGACTCCTGAATTGGAAGTGGGCAGTGACGCTGCTAGACAGCGCCGCAGAAGTTACCATAGTGCGGGAGGCACTGCGTCCTCATGTGGCGGCGACAGCAACTGATACTTTCATTACTGTCGAGACAGCTGACACCCTAGTAGCATCCCCTGACAGACTATTTAATATTGTCATTCAAATTGAAGGTGACATTGAGCGTGTTATTAAAGGGATTTTTTTGGAAAATCTGACCTCCTCTTACGACATTTTGTTGGCAGAAGCAGATTGGCCGCCCCCATTCGTACTTGCTGCACCGAGAGGGAGGAAGTAATCCTTCCGAGCTTTTCGCATCATGTCCCCAAGGACAAAGCGGAGGCGTTAGCGGCTGAATGGGCTGGGGCCCTGGCTCCGGCGCTATACCGTAACCACGTGGGCTGGGATGAGGATTCTCCCCCATGATATACCCTTGCGGTCTCTGCCACAGCCCCAACCCCAATATCACCTCCGGCGGGAAGCTAAAGGTCCCGTTTCAGACATTCTGACACAGTTAGAATATCAAGGAGTAATTGAAACATGCGTATCACCAATGAATAATCCCCTTTTTGCGGTTTCTAAACCCGATGGGTCGTACCGTTTAGTTTTGGATTACCGACATTTGAACTCTCATTGTCGGACTTTTGCGGTACAAAATACCCACAGTTCTGCACTCGTAGACAGTCTTGTTCGCAAAAAATATAAAACGACACTTGACCTTTCCAATGGGTTTTACACGCACAATTTGTCCCAGGAGTGCAGCCAATGGAGTGCTTTCACTTCCGGTGGAAAACAATTTAAATTTCGGCGTTTGCCCATGGGCTACAAGAACAGCCCGGGAGTGTTCGCCGCCCGTGTTGTCTCTTTGTTGGACAGCATAGACCCAGATGCGTATTCGTACATCGACGATATATATCTGACGGATGACGAATTATGGCTGCATCTTTCCCGTGTGGACCGCATTATTCTTGAATTTGCGGTCTTAGGATACAAATTTAATTTTGCCAAATCTCACATCGCAGAATTCACTGTTTTGTTTTTGGGCTATGAGCTCAACAATGAAGGTAGGGGCTTAGCTCCCCATTTCTTGGAGAAGTGCGCACTTTTGCGCCCTCCAACGACCCTGAAGAAACTTCAGTCATTACTGGGATTTTTAAACTTCGGGCGTTCTTACATTGCCGAATATGCCCAGCATATCAAGCCTCTTTATGCCTTGATACAGCCTAACTTTTCGAAGTCATGCTGGCTTCCTGAGCATTCCTCTATACTGCACTCTTTGCAGTCTGATCTACTTGAATCTAAGTTCTTGTTGACTCGTGATAACCACACGAACCTGGTGATTAGAATTGTGCCAGGGGCAGTGGGTTTCACGTACCTAACGTTTAACGAAGGTGACACAGTACCTATTGCATACAAGTCGCCTCTTTACACTTCAGCGGAGTTGCGATTTTCCACTGTGGAGAAAGTTTTGACTGCAGTGCAAATGGCGATTCTTAAGGAACGCGCACTGGCAAAGGGAAAACACATTTTGGTGGTAACACCATATCCTGCCCTTGAGGCAGTGATGAAGGCAAGTGTACCAAACTCTAAGGCTTTGCACCCCCGTTGGATACAATAGGCTACATCTCTGACGTCCCCGGATGTCACTTTTATTTTTTATTCCTCTCTTCAGACACAGGAGTTCTTGCAGTATGAATTTGTTCATCCTCCTCCTCTGTCTTTGCTGCCGCTTGAGGAGTACAAATGTATCATTTACACCGATGGTTCGGCGCAACCGGCCACGGGTTCTAAGCATGCTTATCCCGCAGCATGTGCTATTGTTGCAGGTACTATGGTGAATGGTCAGTTCAAATCGAGTGTGGTGCACACGCAAGCACTAGGAGACAGTACTGCACAATTGGCCGAGCTGCGTGCTTTGGTGCTCGCACTTGAGTTCGCGAATCCAGAGGTGACGACACTTATTGTATGCGATTCTTACTACTGTGTTCAATCCTTTAATGACAACTTATTCTTTTGGTCTCAAAACGACTATAGAGATGCTAAAGGCAGCACAATTAAGCATAAAATGCTTTGGGTTCGAGTGGCAGATCTTAAACAACGTCTGCCTCTCACACAGGTGATTCACACTCTTGGCCACCAGCGTGTGGGCGCACACGCTGGTCGGTAACAGTTTGGCGGATGAAGCTGCCAAATCTGCAGTAGCCACGTGCTCAGTAGCAGCAGTTACAAGATCCATGACAAAAATAGATAATGAGATTTTGGCAGCTATTGCTGCAACAAAGGAAGGTGCTAATTACCCACGGGGTTTCCCTTCCAAGTATTCTTATCACTTAAGTCCCGAACAGGTTCCTTACGTAAGAATTCCAGACGTTGGTGATTGGCTGATTCCCAACGCGGACCGCAGAACTTCCTTGATAACGGCCGCACACGAAGGCTTGGCTTCAGCCCATGCTGGCGTGTCTGCGACTGTTTCCATCTTGCAGCAGCGTTACTGGTGGCGTGGTTTATATAAACAGACCCGTACTTATGTGCTTTCTTGTGATGTTTGTCAGCAAATTAAGCCTTCAACGGTTACACGACCACCACAAACACAGCTCTGCAGTTCTAATAAACCTTTTGGGTGTGTTTACCTAGATTACTGCGGTCCATTTTCTTCTGACACTGCATATAAATACATCTTAGTTGCAGTAGATTCATGCACACATTTCATCTGGGTTTGGCCACAACGAAGTGCTGACGCTCAAAATGTCATAAGGGATTTGCGTGTCTTTGTGGGAATTTTTGCCTGTGGCACCTTCCATTCCGACCAAGGTCCAGCGTTCGCCTCTAAGGCGTACAAAGACGCAATGCGGTCTATGGGGGTGCTGGTGCAATTTTCGTCTCCATATAGGCCCGAGGGCAACTCAATTGTGGAGCGAATGAACCGTGACTTAAAGCAATCCTTGACAGCTAGAGTCTTAGGTACTGGCAGGAACTGGCTTGCCCACTTGTATGGCATGCAACATGCACTTAATAATCTCCCTAGAAGATCTCTGGGTGGGCGGACCCCATGCGAAATGCTCTTTGGCATACAGATGTTTGTGCCAGACCTTGATGGTCTTGACATGGCGGCGAATGCCGCAATCTTTGACGTAGATAATCATTCTACTATGTTGCAGGACTTACAAGAGACCTGTGACAAACTTGCAAACGAACACTTGCCTTCAGCCACTGACGCTGCGTTGCAGTTTGCGGTTGCCGGCTGGCTTCCGAAGGTTGGAGATCTGGTCCGAGAGAAGGTGGAGAACAAAAAAGAATTTGGCCCCTCTTATCGTGCACCGGTTCCAGTTCTTGGCTTGAAGGGTACTCGTACAGTCATCTTACCACCGCTTCCTGGCCACAAAGACAACAGATACATCTCAGTGGACAATGTCAAGCTACAACATCTGGCCGATCCTGAATAGCGTGACACCTGCGGTATCATGTCCAGCCATTTCAAGGACTCCTGTTTGTGGCCCTCCAGCCTACACGGACACTGTTGTTGCCATTGAGATGGTCGATTTGCCTGATCGCCTGCTCAACTTCCCGGCTTCCTCCTGCAACGAGGAAACCGAGTATGCATACCCCGCAAACTAGTCGGTGGCTCATTTACCTACAACACCACTGAGCCCAACCCGTTTTTCCTTTGATTCAGCTTCCACCTCATCACTTATCCCGTCCAGCTTCGGTATTTTTATATCCTGGTTCAGAGACAATTTTTTGGTCCCACCATGGACGTATATCTGTTTGGTACTATTCCTGATTTTCCTGTTCATGTCCATTGGCTTTGTGACAGTTTTTTTCTTGCTCATCAATGGTCACTATTTACCAGAACGCTCTGCGGTGAACTGTGTCGCTGGAACTTTGGCTCCGCATTCTTCATCTCACATCATGAAGTGTGACCACACATTTGTGAACATTTCCGCCTTCCCAGTCGCTGATGGCATAGTATGGGATGCTGTAAATTTCCAAATTCATGGACCAACCGAGATTATTAATGTACCGAATGTGCTTCGTGTTTCCATGGGTGATGTGGTGAAAAGGAATATTCATTCTGACGATTGGGATGTGCATGCCGTTGAATCGTTATTCTCTGATTTGAAATATTATGCTGCTTTTAATGCTGAAGATTTGTACTTAAATTCTGCAAATTATGCTGATTTATATTGTTACCAGCATTGGGGCAACCATTTTCTGCATAAACCAAGTGCACTTCGGGGTACTTTTAATTACACCCAATGGGAACATTGTCCGACCCCTCTACCAGGTAGCTCCCAAACACTTAAATGTAAATTTACTTACTTTACTGACTTTGATAGATCAAACCCTGGGTCCTATTATTTTAAATTGAACATTTCGTCGAATCAGAAGTTCATGTTGACACACACCAAATTGCTATATTCCGTTTCCTTTCTGGACGCATTAGCCGTGGGTGGTTATGAGCGCTGGAAGGACACCATCGACTTAAAGTCTATCTGGGGGACGAAATCATGGCAGGTACACGGTACGGAAGCCTTACACTGTGCTTGCCTGATCCCGGCCCAAATTTTATTTTTGAATAGTACAATCTATCAAACAACTTGTTGGGGTTTGGCTACTTCCAAACAATTGAATGCACCCTCCATTCCCGTATTGTCTTCAAATCCCAACGGGAGCTTGCATTTCAATATTTCCCTTGCTAATTTGCAAGCTTTGTTTCAAAATAATTCTTTTAATATTTCTACGTTTGTTCAGTCACCCTGGTTGGCTTGGCCCATATCATCAAATGCCTGCCAACTACGTTTTCATGACTCTACTCCTGGTTACAAACAGGATAGGCCAGATGCAAGGTTTTCTGACTCTCGTACTGTTACAACACATTCTGTTGGTAAATTGTGTAAACAGTGGTAGCAACACTCTTCATTAGATTCTGTAAAACAACATTTATCCCTCCTATCAGGCAACATTGATCTGTCCGATTTTGTTCTAGGGCCTCGAGGTCCTAGACATAAAAGATTTATTTATGAGACTTACAATGAACTCTGGAAGCTTTCGCAAATTGAAGCTGCTTCCCGTTTACGGGAAATCGATCAGGCAAATCTAGAACAAGTGCTCGCTGTTGTTGACAATAGTATTAATACCCTGTCTTCCCGCATTTACACATTAGAGAATATTGTTTCATCTGTTGTTGATATTGTACAAGATGATGTGTCTGTATTATATCATGGTCAGAATCAGTTGCGTTCAGTCATGCAGTTTGCGTGGACGTTGCAGACATTGAAAATGGGCAAAGTTCCATGGTACTTTTTAAACACGTCTGCCTTGTTCTTGCCGTTTAATTTAACTGAACAACAGCAATTCATGTCCATGAAAGATGCAACATACACTCTCTTACATATCGAAAAGATAGAGCCGTTACCATTCTCTGTGGCGGAGACTGACTCTGCAGTGTGGCTAGTTCACGGGGTTATCGCTTTGCCTTTTTCTTTATTTGAGTTCAGTTCATGCATGAAACATTATCCTGTTGGCCGTTTTCAGCCTTTAGGCAGTGCCTTCTTTCATGAACTTTGGTCCCTGCCTTTCATGTACAGATGCCTTAGGGACGGAAAGGAGGTCTTTCTCACAGGAGAGTCTTGCGATTCTACAGTGGGTCATTCCCCTAATTTGTAAAAACATTAAATTGCACCGGGCTTGTAATGTTTCTGCTCCGAATCTTGCTTGTGTTTTAAAGGGCATTCCGGCACCTGTTATATCACCTACTTTCACTGTGCTTGCAAATGGTAGCTATCTGCTTCTGAATAATCAAAACTGCTGTGGAATGCAGGCAGGCATCCCCTACATTGTAACGGTTTCACACCGTGTTGTGTGCTGCAAAAATGTGCTTTTTCCACCCCGCACGAAATGGTAGATAGTTCTATTTGGCCTTCCATACCCACTTTGAAGGCGGATTTCAATAAATTGAGCAGAATAAAGGCGCTATTATTAAACCAGGAGGTTATGCTCACTTCCGCACGGGAGACCTTCGTCCTCCAGGTGGCTAGTACCCACAGTGAGATACAGGCTTTATTGAACACAAACCTCCCACAACATTTCGGTGAACTGATTCACCGTGTATTCAATGCTTCTAATACCGAAGGTCTTGTGCACTTTTTAAAGTTGTGGGCTCTGGCCTTTTAACCTCCTTTCAAACTATATTTGGTGTAATTCTGGCTTTTATTCATTCTATTTTTTCCAGCGTCTTTGGTGGCTTCCCATTGATCCTAGCCTTAGCTGCTGGAATATTACTTTTAATTTGTTTGCTGTGCAATGACTGCACTTCCTGGGGTCCTACTCGACCAAGGTCGACTCCGGATGCTCCATGAACGCTTGATCAGCAGCTTCGGCGTCCTACCATTGGCGACACTCAGCGTGTCCTATAGACTTTCTTTTCGCTTTGCGTATTTCACTTGCGTGCAACCTGTGATGTCTTGCCTATGATGTCCTTTCTCTTGGTCCTTGGATGTTTGCCTCTCCAATACGTCTCAGTCGGACCCGGATTTTGGCCAGTTGATGGGCCCCTTAGTGGCCCATGAAAGGGAATGTTCCGGCACTGGATTGATGGCGCGTGCGGCTGCACTTGGGGTTTTGGCGCAATGGGATATCTGGGCGGCTGTTCAGAATCTCCTACAACGAAGTTATATTGAGTATCACGCAAGTTGTCCCGCAATGCTGATTGCTGCTCCCTATTATGAGGAACATGAATGCAGTTTTCATTTGTTGAACTGGATTGCATCTCTTTTTTCAGACGACACCAATGATGTCCTCTTGGAAGGTGTGGCAGTTTTCTGCGCATACACTCTATTGGATTAGGGGCCTTCGCTTTCAACGAACTGCATTTCTGGATTTTTTTATTATCTTTTAGTGCCCTAATTTCTAGACCTATCTGGAAAAAAAAATTCCCTGAACTTTTTTCCATTCACTGTCCTTCATGGAGACTTTTCATAAATAGACGTTTACATTCTGCTCCATCTATTTTGAACTCTGTTTTCGTCCTATGTCTTGGCCTATGGACTGACCAGGGGAGGGTGTAGTGTGGATTGTGGCCTCATTGTCTACGTTGCTAAGTTAGCTTAGGCCTGGCTGCCATGATGCCTTGTTTGCACACGTTACTCTGTGACTTTGTTTTTCCAGACTCTGCTTGTGCCCGGTTATATTAGAACTGTCTGCCTTTTTGCCTTTCACCTTTTCTCATGTTCCCTGTGGGTTTCGTCTGCACACCATGTACAAGGTCGAAAAACAACGTCCCTTGTTATTGCTGATCTGGTCAGCCCCTCGCACTTAGCCATAACACGAAATACAGCTGCATTGGAGAAATTTGTGTGCTTTTCATATTGTGATCTCCCTGTTGGTGGCACTTGGAGAAAAACCTTTCCAGGGAGAAGAGCTGAGCTTGTCTGATGATGTAAACCGTGCATCTAGATATTGAGGTATGGGGGACCGCCTGACAAAGCCCAGAGGTCTTCTATTTTTATAATAAACTAGTTACTAGCACGGGGAGGGTGGTAAGGCAATTTAGCCCTATATCCACTGTCTTTATAAAATGCTGGGGCATATTATCAACGTGATTATCGCCGCTTTAGCTGGACTTTTTCCCGCTAAAGCGGCGATAATTCAATCGCCCTATTAGCAAGCTGTCGCTAACTGCTGTTAGCGACAGCTTTTAGGCGATAGCGACCTTTTGGGTGCCACTTTGCATGCCAGCGATATTTATCGCTAATGGCATGCAAAGTAGGCGTTCCCAACCTAAAAGCGACTGGAAACAGTCGCTAAGGTCGCTATCGCCTATTAGCGAGGCAGGGGAGGTGATTAACGAACCAGCGCTAAACACGTTTAGCGCTGGTTTGTTAACGCCTGGTCCAGACCTGACTTAGCCATGTAATCCAATGGGAGGTGGATTACATGGCTAAATCCCCCTCGCCCTATTAGCAAGCTAACACTGGTCACAGTGCGAATATCGCTTGTTTTCAAGTGATATTCACACTGTTCTCCAGGGTTTCTATCGCTTTGGAGATAAGCGTTGCTGATAACACGCTATCTCCGCGATAGAAACCTGCGATAGCCGGCGATAATTATCCTAGCGCTAAGTGCGCTTAGCGATAATTATCGCCGGTTATTGCTAATAGGCCCTGCTGTCCCCGTTTGTATTCTATGGAATTGTAACCATGCTTACTATTTTATCGTTATGCATTATGCTGATAGTACTGGCGGGTGTACTTTATCTTAGAGCACGATAGTTGAAATAAACATTTTAAACTATACTGTGTCTCTTATTATGCACGTTGTGGACAAGTATGAATGAGTTATGAAAGAGTGTTCTTGCTCCCGCGATTCCTGAGAGAGTCCGTGTTCTGGGATGTATAATCATTGGTAGCTTCGCTGTAGTACGGAGAACGAATGAGACGCTAAAGCTAGTCGGATTGGGATTGTGGGTACTAAGGTGCATGGTTGGTACACCACTATACACCGAGGTCCTATTTTCCTGTGCATAGCTCTGTATATGTGCAGAATCCCCGCAACAGTACCAGCACTTCTCAAGAGAAATTTAATACTTTCAATTGGAGAGTACTGGCACTTCTCAGAAATATTTTTCAATTTCAAGCACTGATTATGAGTCTCCGGACCCGGACATTGTGAGGGACACTATTTACAGCTGCTATTTTAGATTTTTATTCAGAAATGATCTCTGTGTGGAATCTGAGGCCTCCCTAACTGCTAGATCAATATACTGGATATGGGGACTCCCAAAAACTTGCCTCACACGGAGGATGAATCTTCCAGAGCTGGGCATAGCGTGCTGGTTCCTACCTCCTCCAGCATCCCCTCTACACTCCCAGGGCCCATGCGAACCAGATATGGATGCTCTTGGTGATGCTTCACCGATAATTTGTACAATTTATTTATTTATTTGGTGTTTTATAGAGCATGAACGTGACCCGTTAGGATATCAGAGTGCTTTACAGGGATAACAAGTTGTATACAAGTATAACATAGACAAAAAAGAACATAAGTAGGGATGAAAGGAAGTGAAACACTTGGAAATAAACAGGGTATTTAAAATTTTCAGATCAAAAAGCAGAGAAATCCAGCCATTACATATGTGGGAGTACCGGGTCAGTACAAAGTGGATAGCAGCCGGTCAGCCAAAGTGTAGCAGCAGCAAAAATAAATCAAGGCTGCTGAACGGTGTGTGCAATGCATGTTCTGGGAGGAACCTGCCCATTAGGAAGGTTTAGGCTCCCTTGACAGAGAAGGAATGGCTGGAGCACAAGGTCTCTGGCGGACCGGGAGTTTTTGGCTCCTCTGGAAACCATGATTTTCTGGGCAACATATGCAGGGGATTTAGTGTGTAGTGCCTTGTGGGTGATACAAGCCAGTTTGAGTTGGATTCTGGCTTCAAGAGGAAGCCAGTTCAGTGCCTTCAGATGCGGTGAGATGTGGTCGAATTTTTTTGAGCCTGTTAAGAGGCTGGTGGCGGCGTTGAGGAAAGCTTTTAGGGGGGCTTTGGAGATCTTGGGTAGGCCAGAAAGGGTTGAGCATCCATATTCGATTCTGGAGATACCTAAAGCCTGGACTGCCATTTTTAGGTCTGACGTGTCAAGGAAAGGTTTTAGTTTCATCAGATAGCTCAGGTGAAACCTGGCGGTTTTAGCCATCGAGTTGATGTGGTCTTGCATATTCAGGTTGTTGACTAAGATTATTCCGAGAGATTTGGCAGAATCCACTATGGTCGGTGTGCAGTTTAGTGCTGTGATCGACTTGGTCCATTCCCGAATGACAGTGTTACTTTTATGAAGGGAGACTAGAAGGAACTCCGTTTTTTGTGCATTTAGTTTGAGCTGATTACATGTGAGCCATTGAGTAGTCATCTTCAGGGCCTCATTCAAAGAAAAGATCTCTTCTGGGAATTAGATTTTGATGTAGATCTGGGTATCATCGACATACATGTGGAAGGAGATGTTGGCAGTACGTAGTACTTCAGCTAATGGTTCAAGGTAGAGAGTGAAGAGGGTAGGAGAAAGAGTTGATCCTTGGGGGACTCCGATGGTTATCAGGGAAGGAGCCAATAGATTACTGTTGACTATAGTTTGAGAAAAAACATTCTTTGTGTAAATTTTGGGGAAAATACAGCTTTGTTTTATTTTTAGTACCCCTTGAGTGGGGAGTGGGCGTGGACAGCCCTTGTTTGTTTATATTACTTTTTTGTTTAAAATGCTAAAAGTTAGAACTTTGACTTTTCTACGCCTATTTACGCAGAAAATTCGACGTTTTACTGAGAATTAAACAGAAGATCTAAACAAAGCAGAAATACAAAGCAATAAAACACAACAGATAAAGGGGCTCACAATGTCGGTTGTGTTAGACTTGCAGTTTAAGGATATTTTTGAGCACAACTCTGGCAGTATGTGGATTTCATGTTTCTTGGTGCTCCAATTTCTTCTTATCCAAGGTATACAATGGGAGCATCTGACGCTCCTAAAATCACAAGGCATCCGGCGGTTGAGCAGAGGTGTGATCTCACCGCTTGTGATACTCGCCTGTTGCAATCTCCACAGTAAAGAAAGGAGAGGGGGACAACGAGATTTCCCGCAGGGCATTTCACGCATGCAATGTGTAGTGTCCTAAACCATGGGTACTCGCAAACATTTTCCCAGGGGCCACAAAGTTTGGTCTGTGATGTAACTGAGCGCCGCACTGATGTCAGCAGGCTGGCGGTCACGGGTTGAAAATAGGGTGGAGTGGGTGTTAGGGGAAGCAAAGCATATACATCTAGTGTCTGAATTACACAATGTAAAACCAAAAACTTGGGATGAATCCCGGCTTCTCCACCTAACCAAATTGTGTGATCCTAGGCAATTGTTTTATTTCACTTTCGCTCCTGTTTCTTCATAATAATACCTCTAAATACTTAACTTCTGGGTGTGTCCTGTACACAGCCTTCCCCAGCATTTGATTTAATAAACTATAATGTTGTTCATGTATAATGGAAGCCAAGGCCACCCACAGAGTGCACATAACAACAGACTTGTTGTATTCTTCTTAGGGTGTCCATAAACGGGCTTTCTAGAAACATGTCCTTATATAGGCACAATTCGCCCTGCCCTTATATAGGCATAAAATCCCAGTCCTTATTTAGGCATAAACCGTGCACTCCAAATACAGGCATGGTCTCCGACATCCGTCCACCCTAACGTCACAACGAGTTCATGAAAAAACAGACCCTTAGGCAGCGGGACTTTCCCTAGCCCAGGACTATTGATTTCTTCAAGGACTCATATATTATGCATGAACCATTATTCCTTAGGGGTTCATTCCTGACGTCTTCCGCTGTCCGACTCACGTCAATGCTAACATTCTTAGGTAATTCTCAAGTATACATACACCTTCCCGAGCCCCTGTAAATCAGAGGAGACCTCGACTTCAGAGGAGCCCGTTTCCCGGCCGGATGCACTGAGAAGACGCTGTCATTCCTGCATGCAGAGAGTCCAGCTTCCAGTGATCTAACTTCCCTTGCGGGGTGTTGGAGTTCGAGTCTGGCAAGAGATTCCTACCTCTCTCATTCCTCAGGTATGGAGATGACAAGAACCTAGAGAGACTCTTGGCATACTAGGTATACTAGGCTTAACATACTCTTAGTATACTATAGTAAGGAATACTTCACCTACTTCATACTTCTCCCTACACCTAGGACAGGTTAGGTACATTGGGGTAGAACTATGGTTAGAAACGCATCGTATGAGTACTCGCATTTTTAGTCTGTGTCATTTTATGTAAATGCATATATGCTAAAAAGATAATGCTATCGCAGTATTATTTATTTCTACTGCTCACTCTGTACATTATTTATCTCGCATACTGTCTTGTGATCGTAACAGCACATTTTACTTACACCAGAAACAAGACTGTTCAATAAATCTTTTATTGAAATGCCCGTCTGTTCTTTCTGTGTAACTTTGAAGAAAACTAAGCATGCACGACTGAGCTGAGTGAAATAGTTATCTATTGTTTCCACGACTCTGGGACACGTTCTGATTCTAAAGGGAAACACAGTGGTCATGTTTTGCGGCTGCAAGAAACTACTCCCTTCTTGTTGTCAAGGAGTTTCTAGTGGCCTCTGAGCTAGCTGGCACAAGTAATTAAGTTTAATATACTCAATAGGGACATACCGACCATAGTCCTATGTCAAACCTATAGGATATATTATTCCAATGCGCAGAGCCTATTAGGGAAATAGGAGCTACACTACATGGCGCCCAACGGTTTGGTAAGGCAGTAATTCAACGTTAGATACTGAGTAACTCAGCCGTGCTTCTTCTTTTTCTCTCAGAGACCCCTACCCATATACTCCAAAAGACGTCTGGAGTGGGCAGGGTTTAGTATCCACCAAGGCTACATAGGGCAGTACCCTATATATTAGTTGTTTGGTTTGTTCAACGTTGAAGGATACAGTGTTCCACAAATATTGTGCACCTTATCTTTGTTTCCTTGAAACTTGTTCTACATTTTTCAAAAACAAAATGACTGAAGACGCCGGAAACGGTGGAGCTGCGGCTGATCCAGCCCAACCAGCATTTTTTAACAATACCGGTTTAAATGAAACCGAGGAGGGTGTCATTGACATCGCTCCAAACTTAAGAAGAGCCATTACGCTAAAACTTATAAAACATGGCCTACCACCAAGAGGGGGTAGAGCAGTTTTCGTGATAGAGGCACACAAATCCTTTCAGACAGAGGTATTCTATTCATGGGTAATATTTCCTGAATCCAATTCAGTAACACACGTTTCACTTCTACAAAGAAGATGAACAACCAGAGGAATACATTCCTTTCGAGGATATAGAAATTCCATTAACATACCAAGAGCATCAACTCTGGTTTAAAGGCGCCCTAAAACATCACAGAAACATTACCAGGCTCGGTCCACTAGGTAGACCAGGAGCAACATGGCCGATTCTAGCCGGCTACACACCTCATCCTGAACTTGACATAATGTCAGATGAGGAACTACATACTCAACTCACAGAGTTAATAAAAATCTACAGACAATTGGTCCAATATGTCATGCGGACTTTCACAGTCCAACCACCATTAACAATTCCAAATCAAACTCCTCACCAGGGGAATACTCTAAAAATTACACCACAGACTCTATACGCAGTCATGGGTAAAATGCCCACAAAACGTGAGCAAATTCCATTCTGGATAGCTCAAAAAATTACTCAAATCGAAGCAGTATTTCCAAATACTAGCCCGCATGAGAAACACAGAATCCTAACCATCAGTTTACCGATGGGGATCACACCACAACTGGAAGACTGCACCACTTGGGGCTCAGTCTTTGCTGCCATCTACACTAAAACACACGGCATTCCGTCAATTGCGGTAATACCTGATGTCCTAAAACAAATTCAAAACGAATACGTGGCAGAGCCTGCTCTAAATTTAGGTATGAAATTACTGAAAAATTTCGACCAGGTCTCAACAATAATATTATCTAATATTAAAGGGGAGGCAGCAGCAGTGGCGATCCGACAAAAATTAAGGGAATTTGATGTTACAGAACATCAAACTGAGCTACCAAGAATAATAGAACAATCTTATGCAGAATTAGGCAGAGATAGTTTGGGTGGAAGACCAGTTAAACCGAAACTATCTGAAAGTCCTGAGAAGGACTCAATTAAACAAACTCCTACATCTTCTAAAAAGAAGTGGGAGTCTACTAAACAAAAATCAAACGAGAAACGTTCTCAATCCCGAGGTAGGTCTCCTCAAAAGGAGCCCTCTGAAAGGAGGTATAACCTCAGGAATAGGGATAATTTGAGAAAACCTGATAGGTATCAAGATACTGATACACGTTCCTCTCGTCCCTTTCAGATCTCATCGCAGACTTCGGAAAGAAGAGGACGAACAGAACATAGAGAAGAACGCGTGAAATCGAAAGACGACAAACACGCTCCAAAAACTAAAACAAAACCTCAATTCTCCAAAAGAAAGTAGCAGGTCTGAAGATCAGACATGCCGAGAATACTGAGAACACAACTCAAGAACGGAGAATGGGCTCAGACAATGCTGGACAGTGCAGCAGAAGTCACAATAGCTCGCCAGAACCTGAAGGAACTTCTGGAGATAGTGGACTTGAATGAGTACATTACAGTAGAGACTGTAGACACCAGGGTTAGTACTCCACAAAAGTTATATGACATAACACTCCGGATGGAGGGAGACAAACCTAGACAGGTTAAAGCACTTTTTTGGGAAAGACTATCAAAAGGCTATGACATACTTCTAGCAGAAAAAAACTGGCAACCACAATTTGTCAGGGAGTGCCCACACGGCGAGGACATTATTATGCCTGCCTTCTCCAAACATATACCAATACATCTAAGATATACATATGCCAGGAAATGGGCAGTGGCCCAGGCCCCAGCATTATATAAAAATCATGTAGGATCGGACGAGGACTCCCCTCACCATAAAATACATCTGAAACATGAACCAACTGCACAACGGCAGTATCCAATAAAGCAAGAAGCTAAAAAACAGGTCAGGGAGATCTTAGATCAACTTGAATACCAAGGGGTGATTGAAACATGCACCTCCTCAATGAACAATCCTTTGTTTCCTGTCTCCAAACCAGACAATACATATCGTCTAGTTTTGGATTACAGACATTTAAACACTTGTTCTAAAACTTTTGCAGTGCAAAATGCACATAGCACAGCATTAATGAATAACATTGTGCGTAAAAAATACAAAACAACATTAGATATCTCAAATGGTTTCTTTTGTCAAAACATAGCACCTGAAAGCAGGTACTTAACAGCATTCTCCATAATGGGGACCCAGCGTCACTTTTGTCGACTCCCACAAGGGTTCAAGAACAGCCCAGGTTTATTCTCAGCGAGGGTAACGGAGTTACTACAAATTTATGACAACGAGGCATTGTCTTATGTCGATGACATCTTTCTGATAGACGATGACCTGGAAAAACACTTGAACAGGGTGAGCACCATTATATTGGGATTCGCCTCTGAGGGTTACAAGTTCAACTTTAAAAAGTCCCGAATTGCCCATCTCAATGTCCTATTTTTGGGATATGAGCTTTCAAGTGAAGGCAAGAGCTTGGCAGCTAACTTTCTCGAGAAATGTGCGCTGCTCCAACCTCCAAAGACGCTAAAAAACTTACAATCCATCCTGGGTTTCCTAAACTTTGGAAGAACATACATTCTAAATTACGCAGAAAGGGTTAAACCTCTCTACGCATTAATCAAACCTGATTTTTCAATCAAAAACTGGACACAGGAACACACGGAAATTTTGCGTTCCCTCCAGGCTAACATGTTAGCAACAAATCACTTACAAACACGCGTAAGTCAAAGAAATTTGGTGATTCGAATAATTTCGGGTCAATGTGGATTCACCTACTTAACCTTCAATGAGGGTGAGAAAATACCAATTGCATACAAATCCCATTTGTACACACAAGCGGAAATGCGCTTCAGTTCTACTGAAAAAATTCTAACAGCAGTTCAAACCGCTGTAGCAAAAGAAAGAGCCTTAGCCCAAGGGGAACGCATTATTGTCGTAACCCCAGTACCAGCTTTAGAAGCGGTCACAAAAGCAAGCATTCCGAATGCTAAAGCATTACATCCGAGATGGATACAATGGGTTAATTCTCTTGCAGCAATGGATGTTGAATATGTTTTTGATCCAGATTTAAAAACACAAGCATTCCTGCAATATGAACAAGAATGTCCTCTGCCCACTGAGATTCTGCCTCTCGATCAGTACGAATTCATAATTTACACTGACGGATCAGCACAACCCGCAACAGGGAGTAAGCAAGCTTACAGTGCAGCGTGTGCAATTGTTAAAGGTCGCATGCGAAATGGCATCTTCAGACCTATGGTCACAAAAACTCAGTCACTAGGAGATTGCACAGCTCAGCGAGCTGAACTACAAGCATTCAAACTGGCACTTGAGAGTACGGATCGAGAATTCCTCACACTGATAGTGTGCGATTCCTTTTACTGTGTTCAGTCGTATAATGACTATATACGAAATTGGCTTGAAAATGGTTTCAGAGATGCGAAGGGTGGCACAATAAAGCATAAATTGCTTTGGGAACAAGTAGTTCAGTTGAAAAACGAACTACCAAAGGCTCACGTGATTCACACACTGAGTCATCAACGTGATGGCGTTCACGTTGCAGGGAATTCATTGGCTGACGAAGCCGCAAAGGGGGCTGTTCAGACGGCTTCCGTAGCTGCGATCACTCGTTCAAAAACAAAAATAGACGGTGAGATAATGTTGGCTGTCAATGCTTCAAGCAAGGGCAGCAGTGCAGCGTTACCAAAAAGTTTCCACTCAAGTACTCTTATGTAATTGATGCGAACAACGTTCCTTTTGCTCGAATCCCTGGAGTGGGGGATAGGGTAATTCCAAACATGGAACGCAGAGCAGCCTTGATTTATGAAACACATTTGTGGGAGGGTCTGTCACATCAAGGGATCTCTAAAACAATTTTGACGTTAAAGGAGATGTACTGGTGGCCTGGAATGAATACACACATTCACATATTCATCAATAACTGCTTAGACTGTAAATTACAGCGAGAGAGCCACCAGACACCATGCTGCGAATGCGGCAGCCCAGTACAGACACCGCTGTTAGACAGCATTAGGCTATCTACTCGCCTGCGTCCCACTGGACAAAGGCATTCCCACAAATACTAAATCTAGGTTCCTATGGTTATGGCCTCAGTGCTCGGCTGACGCTCGAACTGTTATAAAAGATTTGCGAGTCTTTATCGGCACATACGCAATAGGCACGCTACATTCTGACCAGGGTCCTGCGTTTAGCTCTAGGGCTTACAAAGAAGCCATGGCCAGTCTGGGCGTTGCATTGCGGTACTCCTCTCCATTCCATCCTGAGGGAAATTCGGTTGTGGAAAGGAAAAACCGGGACATAAAGCAGTCTATAACAGCTAGGGTATTAGGTTCGGGTGATGGGTGGGTCAAACACCTAAATGGCGTACAGCGCGCAATGAACAATCTGCCAAGAAGTTCTCTAGGGAGGTCACTCCATATGAGGTCCTATTTGGGACAAGAATGTGGGTACCAGACCTTGAACACGTAGGCACAGTGGTGGAAAATAAACCGTTTGATATCAAAGATCGTTTGGCTGTTTTACAGGATCTGAATAATCTAAGAACGAAACAAAGCAACGTATTCCTACAGCCAACCACCACTGGGGAAACATCGGCGGTCCCAGCAAGACATGTCTGGATTCCAAAAGTTGGGGATCTAGTCAGAGAAAAAATAGCGGACAAGAAGGAATTTGGACCTTCTTACAGACAACCAGTACCTGTTCTAGCAGTTCAAGGAACAAGAACAGTACTTCTGCCGCCCCTTGCTGGAAGAAAGGAGAAAAGATTTGTGTCCATCGACCTCATCAAACCACAGTATGTGGCCAATACTAAACAGTAGGCCTCGTGGACTCCGACCTAGTAGCAGACGCACTCCTCTCGCTACTATCAAAGAGGTTCAGACTGAAAGACTGATAACAATCGAGAACTCAGCTGTAACTGATGGAGGACTATGCAACCAAGCAATGGAACTCAACCCTCTTGACAACCAAGTAACAGTTCGTCCAAATACACCTGTCTACACCAACGTGGCAGGTGATGAACTGGTTCCTGTGATTTCTACAAATCCTGATGCAATTCCAACAATTGACAGAACTGCTTCTGGCTATTTCATTAACTTTGATACGTTTTCAGAAGATCCAAGTGAACCTGAAACGACGCCAGCATCATTCAAATTCAAGCAGCAAGTACAAGACTTTATTCACTTTCTGAAAAAGACTTATTTGGTTTCTCAATGGATTGAACTCTGGATTACATCTGGACTTTTTGTTTTCCTGCTCTGGCTAGCTTTGGTAACAACTGTGAGCGTGCTTATAAGTGGCAGATACATCCATGTGAACACTGAAGGAAAAGACGTAAACGTACTTTTGAAACCTCATAAATCTTCCCATCGTGAAGCAAGAGACTTGTCATCAGTGAACATCACAGCTGTTCCTATACAGGATGGTATAGTGTGGGACAAAACAGATTATGAAATTTTCGGCCTGAATGAACAATTGAACATTCCACATTTGTTTAAAATTTCACTAAGTGATTTAATTACGTCCAGTACCTATTTAGATGATTGGGACTTTGAGACTGTTAATGACTTAGAAAAATCTGCTGCATTTTCTAAAAATGAATATTTAGAGGGTTCATCAGACTATGAACAAATGTATTGTTATAACCACTATGGTCATCATTATTTGCATAAATCTGCATATCCAAGAAATGTGTTTATGTTTAACCAATGGGAACATTGTCCTACACCACCACACGGTAGTTCAAAAACATTTGCTAACAAGTTTCCATATTTTTCAGGATACAATACATCTGATCCAGAAACGTTTTACTATAAAAATATGAACAAAACAGGACTGAAAATTATGTTGACTAATACGAAACAGATTTACTCTGCAGAATTTATTGCCCAACTGTCTAGACAGGGTTTCGACTTATGGAAAGACACAATAGACACAAAAACTGTCTGGGGTACTAAAGATTGGCAGGTACAGGGTATAGAAGCTTTATTTAGAGCCTGCATCATCCCTGAACAAATACTGTTTTTGAATGAAACCGTCCAACAAACATCTTGTCTTGGATTAGCCAAGATCAAAGAGATGAACACACCTTCTGTGCCAACACCTGCCAAATATAATGATACAAAGGCAGTGGTGACAGTTGACAATATACTACAACTCAACAGATCTAATCCTGATTGGAAAAAATGGTTGATCTGGCCCACAGACACGAATAACTGTCAGGAAAGATTCCTGAATAAAACTCAGGGCTTTACCATTAATAGGCCAGACCCAAGATATGTCCAAAGACAACATCCGGGGGTAGTAACAACATACAGTGTAGGAAAATTATGCCTCGATTGGCTGCATAAATCTACACTACAGGATGTGAAACAACACTTAACCTTACTTAAAAAGGACACAGACCTTAGGGAATTCTTGCTTGGACCAAGAAAACCGCGTCAAAAACGTTTCATATATGCCGGCATTTATGCTGCCTATAATGAAGCATGGAAAGTGTCACAAATGGAGGCTGCAGAACGAATACGTGAACTTGATCGTATTAATTTAGAGAAACTCTCTGTGGTCGACAATGGGTTAACAACTTTGTCCTCCAGAATATATTCATTGGATGGCATTGTATCCTCTGCTATCGACATACTAGAACAAGATTTGGCGATGTTACAGCAAGGCCAGTCTCAATTACGTTCTATTGTGTCATTAAGCTGGACGCTGCAATCTTTGCGAGCGGGCTATGTGCCTTGGCGTTTTATCATCATTACGGCTCTGTTTGCAGAATACAATCTAACTGATAAACAGATCGAATTGGCGCAAAGAGGAGCAAAGTATACAGTGCTGAGCATTGAAAAACTGGAAAAATTATCATTCACAGTGGCAGAAAAACCAGCTATAGAATGGCTCATTCATGGCAAAATAACATTACCTGTGACTACTTTTCAGTTTCAGTATTGCCTCAGACAAATGCAAGCAGGCAAATATGAAAGGTTGGGTAAGGAATACATTAAGACATCTTGGGATTTACCGTATACACATAGATGTTGGCGTGGGGATCGTGAAGTGTTTTTGAGCGGTACTAACTGTAAACATGCACTGACCGGTTCACTTATATGTCAGGACATTTCTTTACACGGGGCTTGTAATGGTTCTGTGGCAAATTTGTCTTGCCATCAGCAGGGTACACCAGCTGCTGTGATTAATCCAACGTTTGGACAACTTTTGAATGGGAGTTACCTCATGTTGAATGATCAGAGTTGCTGCGGAATGTTGCCAGGCATCCCATATCTAGTAACGGTCAACTCCAGGGTCACTTGCTGTATGCAAGTATTGTTTCCCCCAATAGACACAGTCAGGGAGTCGCCTCTATGGCCTTCGCTGAAAGTCTCTTTTATAAGATTTGATACTTTGAGCAGAATGAAAGCCATGCTTTTACAGCAAACAGTGCCTTTGACCTCGGCCAAAGAAACCTATGATCTACAAGTAGCAAGGACTTCGGCTGAGATACAGACTTTAATACGTACAAACTGCCCTATACATTTAGTAGAAATGATAACACGTATCTTTAACATGTCTGATACAACAGGAATTGTACATGTATTTAAGAGCATCTGCTCCGGTCTGTTAGCACGTTTCCAGGCAATACTCTGAATCATCCCGAACTTTGCACATTCGGTGTTTGGTGGCATTCCATTAATTCTAGCACTTGTTGCCGGAATTCTATTTCTCTTCCTGCTATTGCGCTATGGCCAGCCTATTCGCAGACATCACTCCGAGCGAAATGGAGAAAGCTCTCCTTGAAAGAAAGTGCCGTGAGCGAATAGTACAGCTATTGGGCATGACTCGTCTACGGGACCTTAATACAACTTGGTTCCTGTCATTCAGACCAATCTGGCAAGATTGCATCTTACCTGTTCTACGATGCCTGCTATGCGGTGAAGAATGCGTGTTGGACACCTGTCTAACATTTCCATCAGCTACGCCAACGGACGTTGATACTTTGCTGGTCCCGATAACGGCCCATGCTCTGTGTTGTCCCCAGACGCTACCAAACCTGATGTCAGCATTCATTGAGATCTCACAGTCGCTTCCGGCTGCTGCTGAGGTACGAGAAAGATCTACAGGCACACAGGTAACAACGGACGCGAACATTGCTGCGGCGACCTATGCTGAGAGCGATGCTTCACATCTCTGTGCAGTTAATCTTCTACACGAGGTGTTCCAACTAACACCAACTACAGTGGATGATGTTTTGTCTATAGAAATAGATGATCTCATGTTTACACCAGACCCGCAAACTGACTCTGATTCAGCATACAGTGTTCCAGAGATGCAGTAACAATTTGGCCTTCAATTTTCAAAAACTTGGAACTCTACCAAAATTGAACTTTTGTCCCATTTTTCGAACGAAAATGGCACTTCAATCTGCTTAAAGTAGAACTAGCCTTATAATACGGACTTTGCGGTACTTCCACGGACACTTAGTCATCTTGTGTGTCTAGAACAGTTCATTAGTTTTCATGACATGAATTGATTCTGATATTTGAACAGCTTATCGATCATTTTTGTCATATGTAAATATTACTGCTTATTTTTCATTCCAATTGCATTTGATTTAATACTTTATGCCTGAAATGAATAAGCATTGCTTAATATGTACAGAAACTTTTGCATTTTTAAATATTTTTTTTATGCTTTTTAAGAGATATTTTTTAATCTGCAGTACTCCGTTTTAATGTTTAGCATTTTATATGTTTAGCATTTTAGTGTTATCGCACACACGAAAGAGGAGTGGGTGTTGTATTCTTCTTAGGGTGTCCATAAACGGGCTTTCTAGAAACATGTCCTTATATAGGCACAATTCGCCCTGCCCTTATATAGGCATAAAATCCCAGTCCTTATTTAGGCATAAACCGTGCACTCCAAATACAGGCATGGTCTCCGACATCCGTCCACCCTAATGTCACAACGAGTTCATGAAAAAACAGACCCTTAGGCAGCGGGACTTTCCCTAGCCCAGGACTATTGATTTCTTCAAGGACTCATATATTATGCATGAACCATTATTCCTTAGGGGTTCATTCCTGACGTCTTCCGCTGTCCGACTCACGTCAATGCTAACATTCTTAGGTAATTCTCAGGTATAAATATACCTTCCCGAGCCCCTGTAAATCAGAGGAGACCTCGACTTCAGAGGAGCCCGTTTCCCGGCCGGACGCACTGAGAAGACGCTGTCATTCCTGCATGCAGAGAGTCCAGCTTCCAGTGATCTAACTTCCCTTGCGGAGTGTTGGAGTTCGAGTCTGGCAAGAGATTCCTACCTCTCTCATTCTTCAGGTATGGAGATGACAAGAACCTAGAGAGACTCTTGGCATACTAGGCATACTAGGCTTAACATACTCTTAGTATACTATAGTAAGGAATACTTCACCTACTTCATACTTCTCCCTACACCTAGGACAGGTTAGGTACATTGGGGTAGAACTAGGTTAGAAACGCATCGTATGAGTACTCGCATTTTTAGTCTGTGTCATTTTATGTAAATGCATATATGCTAAAAAGATAATGCTATTGCAGTATTATTTATTTCTACTGCTCACTCTGTACATTATTTATCTCGCATACTGTCTTGTGATCGTAACAGCACATTTTACTTACAACAGAAACAAGACTGTTCAATAAATCTTTTATTGAAACGCCCGTCTGTTCTTTCTGTGTAACTTTGAAGAAAACTAAGCATGCACGACTGAGCTGAGTGAAATAGTTATCTATTGTTTCCACGACTCTGGGACACGTTCTGATTCTAAAGGGAAACACAGTGGTCATGTTTTGCGGCTGCCAGAAACTACTCCCTTCTTGTTGTCAAGGAGTTTCTAGTGGCCTCTGAGCTAGCTGGCACAAGTAATTAAGTTTAATATAATCGATAGGGACATACCGACCTTAGTCCTATGTCAAACCTATAGGATATATTATTCCAATGCGCAGAGCCTATTAGGGAAATAGGAGCTACACTACAGACTTGCCTCTTAGTTCACTATTGGCATTGTTCTCAGAGTGGTTGGGGGAACAAATGAATGTTTCGAAATTCTTGTTTGAAAACTATCACTTTAAACAAATGCTTTTTTAGTGCCCTGCTATAATATGATGTACTAAGGTAAAACGGTTCTTCATGTTAATGAAATACATTTTAGAATTTTGAACAGACTTTATCATACTTTTACACTTTTACTGCAAGGTGTCTTTTAAGATGAAGTTGTTTCTAAAGTTAATCGGTGCAGGACACCCTAGTTACTGCCTTTCTTTAACTTTAATTTAGTCTGTAAATAAATGCTTGACTGTTTATTTAACATATTTTGAATGTTAGTGCTCGGTCAAGTAAACAGCAACCCGGTGCAGCTGTTGACCAGGGGGCCGCATGCAAAGGTCAGGAGGGCCGCATGCGGCCCCCGGGCCGTACTTTGAGGCCTAAGCAGTAAACCAAAGGTGGTGGGCAGCACCCTAGTCTCATGAATGGTTAGCCAAGACTCCCGGTCACAGGAGGCACTGTTTTTCCAACACATTCATTTATTTACAACCTAATGCATTCTGGGATTTCTAGTCTTGATTAATTTAACTTGAACTAGTTGGATTACATATTTGGGTATGAAAATGAAAAGTCTGACAACACGCAATGATTGTGTGCACTTAGAGCATAAATAAGACGACCAAGTCCAATTTTTACAACTCACACATGGAACATGATCTTCCTACAGAGCAGGAGTTGATGCATAGTTTTTAATTTATCCTTCCAAGATGATGGACAGTCATATTGGAGCAGTAAATTAATAAAATAAAAAGCACACAAAGGTGCTTTACAGAGAAAAGAGTAGCTCTGGAACAAATTGGAGCAGCCAGCCCACTAAAAAAAAAAGATGCATAAAAAACCAGGGGGGTGCAGGGGGTCACTAATTGCAGCTGTGCAGCGGCAGGGAACAGCACAGAGAAGGGAGGGGTGGAGAAGCAACAGGGGAACTGCCGGGAGGGACAGCATTTGCAAGAAAAAAAAGAAACAGAGAGAGATGAGGAACCTAATAAGATATATAAAAAAACTTGATGTGTTTAAAGAAAGGATGCCAGCCTGGCAGCTGCCATACAAACCCGACAGAGTGCATGCCTGCCTCCCACCACCAACCCCCAGAACTGATGTAACTGACAAGAAACAAGCGCCAGATAAACACACGGTCCGGAGACTTCCTTGCAGGCGACTGACAAAGTGCTCAGGTGGTACCGTTGTTCCACAGCTGCCTCCCTCCTAGGGTGTGGGCCACGAAGGCTTGTCAAGGAACACCATCCTGCAAGAACTGACAGCCCAGCTACAACACAATCCTAGAGTCTTCAAGACAACAACCCACGCCATGTTCAGGAGTTGCAACCATGTGCCAGATTCAGAAAGATCAGTGGTATGGTATTAGGTTTATCGGCACCACTTAGGAAAATAACACATTTATTAGTTGTGGAAAAGTATTGGAGTACGGTGCTGTAAGGTGAGGAGAACCACCAACCTCCCCCAAATTGTGGCCAAAGCCAACACAACAGTTAAACAGAATCCTTAGCACACGTATGTACAATCAAAACAGATAACGCACAAAGTGTGCACGAATTGAAAACAGACAACAGTGTTAGTGATCTTTCTTTCTTTCTTTCTTTGTTCCTTTTTCCCTTTATTCTTTTTCTTCTGTTAATACATAAAATTCCTTGTCAGCCAACACGTGTTTCGTCGCAAACACTGGGAAATCGTCCCACGACTTTTTCAAGGCTCCAATATCTCCAGTCAGAATTTTTCATGTGGTGATAATTCCAACCCACATTAGGCCAAAAAACGAAATCCGTTGCCAGATTCTATAATTCCGGCTCCAAACAAATATCCGATCTTCAATTTGATCTAATAAGTAAGCTCGCTTACAGCGTGATCCTTCAATAAGTTAGACCGCCATGTCCTCGAATACGATTTCCCAGTGTTTGCGACGAAACACCTGTTGGCTGACAAGGAATTTTGGGGCATATTATCAAGGGCTTTATCGCCGCTTTAGCGGCACTTTTTGCCGCTAAAGCGGCGATATTTTTAACGCCCTATTAGCAAGCTGTCGCTAACAGGCGTTAGCGACAGCTTTCCAGCGATAGTGACCGGGTTTTACATCGCCTTGCATGTCAGCGATAATTATCGCTAATGACATGCAAGGTAGGCGTTCCCAACTAAAAGCGACAGAAAACAGTCGCTTACATACCTATCGCCTATTAGCAATACCCGCAAAGCGATAAAAAAAGCGCGCTAACCCCGATTAGCGCTTGTTTTTTAGAACTGATAAAAACATGACTTAGCAATGAAAGTCAATGGGAGGTGGATTGTAAGGTTAAGTCCCCAGAATTAAAGCTGGGTTTCGCGGCTATCGCTGGATATTTTATCGCAATGGAGATAAACCTTGCTAATAGCATGTTATTTCCGCGGTAATATCCAGCGATAGCCGGCGATAAAAAAAGGCGCGCTAAGCAAGGTTTGCGATATTTATCGCATGTTCTTGCTAATATGCCCCTCTATGGATTAACAGAAGAAAAAGATTAAAGGGAAAAAGGAACAAAGTAAGAAAGATCACGAACACTGTTGTCTGTTTTTAATTTGTGCACACTTTGTGCGTTATCTGTTTTGATTGTACATACGTGTGCTAAGGATTTTGTTTAATTGCAACCATGTGCCTTGAAGCTGAAAGGTTGTGCTTTGACGCTATCCCGCTGCTGAACTCCCAAACAAACAGCTCCATCATCTGAGCAGCAGCCCGCTGACTGCCATGCCCTAAGGATGATCCGCTCCCAAACAAGGCATCTTGGGGGAGGAATCTCCAAGCTAATGGAGCAGCATCTGGACTCCCTGGGGCCAAATATGAGGCAGCACCAATAAAGCACAAACAAGCAGGAGGTAAGCCAAGCCGCCCCCAAGGAGGCATCGGAAGACAAGGGTGCGGGAGTAGGGAAGGTTAACACTTCCAATGAAGACAGGAAGCACCGGCAGCAGGCTCCGCATTTGTTTGCTAGGGGGAAGGTGGGGCTGCAAGAGGCCCATGTATTGTAATAAAAAAGTAGCATTTATTTAAAAAAAAAAAAAAACACTAACACCACCTGTTTACAAAAAGGGAGAGGAGGAGGGAGGTGGTCAACAGACATGGGAGCGGGCGGGAGCCAAGCCAGAATGGACAATGGGCGGTGCTCGGCCATAGGAGCAGAGCTTGGAACACAGGCACTAAACTAAGATAAGAAGCAGAGGCAAAAGAGAAAGTAGTGCACTGACACTATATATGGCCGATGATGAAATAATCCATGTAAAAGGGTCAGACTGCAGGGCGGGAACAAAACAGCCAAAAGGCGGGACAAAGTAAAGCATTTACCTATCACACCAAAGGAATTTTGAAAGGCTACCCAAGGAATGAATAAAAGTGATGGGCGTGGTGAAGCCCACAGAAGGATATACAGCTAGTCGAGAGACAGCGTATGCACTGACTAGGCTCAATCTACGGGGAATGGTCTCAATAAAAGTAACATTTTCTAGTGAGTTCTTTCCGGAAAACCAATTAGAGAAGCTATTCTTAACCTGGTGGTCCACAGCCGTTGGGGCTTTGCCTGCTCATGGGGTCTCTTTAGAAAATTAAATAGACTTAGCAAAAAATCAAGTATATACACATGAAAAAGCAAAATGCCAAATTGGAAATTTTAAAACCCTGTATAAGTGTAAACGAATTTGAAATTGGAGGCTAAAAATTAAATTAGTGTCCTTAGCTAGATTCATGGATGTCTCAAAGGAAGAACTAGTACGGGCAGAGTGGATGTATTAGCAGCAAAAATTAAAACAAAAAAAAAGAACGTGATATGCTAGCAAGGGGTGTAATGCACCGGCCCCGGCCTCCCTTACCTGAAGAGGGTCCCTCTCAGCTCATCAATACATTGTGTGTGAGCATGCTGCTGCCTTGCCTACCCCAGAGACGTTTTAAGGCATGGGCAAAGTGGGCTCTGGCCCAGGGCCCCAGTCTTTCAGGGGCCCCCTGATAGACTCAGCTCGGATCTGCAGAGAGTTTTTCCCCGATGACCTTGAATCATTCATAAACTGATTTTTTTTAAATACCGTTTTTCATTTTATTTATTTTTAATGTGGATGATGTCTGAGAGTCTACTATGCAGTGGCGGATGGTAAGTTTTGGAGGGAGGGGGCGGGCAGGACACACACACGCGCACACATACACAAAAACACTCACAGCCAGGCATTCACACATGCGCACACACACCAACACATCCATTCACAACACTCTTTACCAAACATTCATACATACACGCACGCACCAAACATTAATTTAAAATAAAACAAAACACACTTACCTGCAGCCAGCTCTGTCTCCGAGGTTCCAGGAGGATTGGGACTGTTGCCTTCCCTCATTGGCTGACCTAAGGTCAGCCAATGAGGGAGGGCAGCAGTCCCAACGTCATCACAGAGTGGGATGGGGTCAGTGAGACTGCTGACCCCACCCCACTCTGTGATGAAGTGTCACTGATTGACACTCGGCCCTAGGCAATTCAGGGCTTATAACTGAAGCGCCCAGTCGGGAAGCAATCAGTGACGCTACCCCTTGTCACTGAGGAGAGGGCCTCAGGGACCTTTGCTAAGCTGGGGACGTCACGCCCACAGGAGCTGTGACTTCCTCAGCCCAGCAAAGTACAGCTCAGGCAGCCAGGAGCCTGCACATTTTGCGCATGTCTGGCTCCTGGCTGCTTGAACTGAAAGTGAACAGTGTCTGTCAGGCTGACCTTTGTGCAGTCTGACAAACACTGTTCGTGAGGGGCAAAAAGTGGAGGGGCGTGGCCCCTCAGCCCCAATGGACCAGCCGCGCCTGCTACTATGGACATTTAGCAGAACAATGTTGTATTTATGTTTCATGCAACATCCATAAAAAAGTTTTTTTTACATAAAAACAGGACCTCACATAGGAGAGAAATGGGAGGGTGTCACAGAGATTATTTGCAGTAATATTAGTGAGCTGCCACTGTGTTACAATATTAAAAACACGCATCACTTTCTCTGAATATTAGATTCAAACACATTTAGATTTTGGACGAGTGTGTCTCTGCACTGTTAGTGACCTGGCCAAAGAGGGCATGAAAGCGCTCATACTGGACCATAAATTCAAAGCTGCTTCGAACAGGGGCCCCCAAAAATACATTTGGCCCAGGGTCCCCAACCCAAAATCCTTAAAATGTCCCTGGCTTACCCAGGTCAAAGGGAAACTCGTTACCTTCTCTTCCAGTCAGGGCCTGGGTGTGTGCACGTGAGAGGCCCTGTGGAGAGTGGGAGGCGTTCTCTCATGGAGATGTTACCCTCCGTGCCTGCAATGGACCAGCAGGTCGGTATTGCACTGGCCCAGTTTAATGTGCTAGTTTTGACATCATCGTCGAGCAACTGTGGCAGGATCCTGCATATTTCCTAAGCCTTCCTTTTTAGGTCTTGCGCCTAGCGTTGCAGTGCGGAGCACTGCTCACGCAGCGCGAGACCTCTTGTATGGGCTTCTGAAAGCTCGTGCGTGTGGTTTTGCTTTGGGAAACCCACATTGGCTGTAGCGTGCTTTTTTTTTTTTTTTAAATTAACGGCACACAATTGGGCAAAGGCGGGCGCATGTCCCGCCTTCGCTCCGCCCATTCCCGTCTGTGTCTAGGACGCGCATCAGCGCCCGGCACAGATGGCAGGCTCCCTCGCCCCCTCCCGCTCCTCTGTGGTGCGCGCGCACCACTAGTTTTGCGAAGTGAAGATACTTAGGTCAGAGGCGGGTTAGTCTGTAACGGGATTCCCCGCGAGGCGCCTGCCAGGGCACCCCCCGGTTCTTGAAGTCGGTTTGCCTCTGGGGGTAGAGAACGCAATACATTGCTGGTTTACATTTTTTAAAACAAGCGGATCCGCTTTCACTGCTGTCTTAGTGCGGGACATAGCAAGGCGGGGCAGCAGTGTTATTCTTTTAAATGCAGAACGGCACCATACAACAGAATGGGAGAGTTGTTTTACATTTTATTCCTAAATTAAACATGTATGTCCCCTGAGACGCCCTCCTCCACGCGCGCGGGGGTATACATGCGCAGAAGTACGCACGTGCCCACATGGATGCCCACGAGCGCAGGCACCCACGCGCGCACACACATAGGGCTCAATGCAGTGCAGACCTTCCAATGCAGCTCCGTTCCATTTAAACACGAACCTTGCAGGAGCAGAATAGCGCATAAGACACTACAATTAAGATTAACTGCTGCACATCGAGGGCACATCTGGATAAAGAGAAGCACGCCGTGGAAAGGGGGGAAAGCGAACAAACAAATGGATGAAATATGTAGGGAAAAGGATCGGGTTTTCCTTGCTGCGAGGGCAAGTGGATCATATAAAACAGAAAAAGAACAAGCCATTTTTCAGCTGCAACGCTCTGAAAGAGTTGTAGTCTGTAAATGTTGAAAAAGCCAGGTTCACGCGCGCTCTGTGTGAATCTCCAGAGAGCGCCCGTGTCTGAAAGAGCCATTAGAACTCCTCTGACTTTCACCTTTTTTAACATTTCCTGAATAGTTTCTACTCGTCTCAGTCCGGGTTTGGGATCAAATGCGTCTCGCTGCATTTTTGCTGCCTCTACGTAGCTACTTTCCATCAAAGTTCCAGCACAAGGCATAATTTTACAGGGATAAAGCTGTCATAGAAGGAGAAGAATAGAGCTGGACATGCTAAGCGCCCCCAAATAAGAATCTAGTAAACCTTAAGCGCTATTACACAGCCCTTCTTAACAAGGCCGTAAATGCAGGGTTAGAAGGGAGCGCGCCGCATTCCTCACAGCCGCGCGCACTGGGGCCGGGTTCTACCACTTCACGCACTTTTGTGTTTTCGAAAGATAACTACCGTGTCCGTGCTTGATTCAAGGCCAATTTACAACCAAACCTCCTCCTCTGGCTAAATCGTGTTAAAAAACATAATCTTATCTTGGAATGGCGCTTCTGTGATGCAAGTGTGTGATGGGGGGGGGGCGAAGGGTCAGACAGTTGGGGGGGGGGTCCGTTATTTAATTCATTTGTGAAAGAGACGAGGTAGCACTCGTGTCCAATATCAAGACAAGCATTTACAATGCAATAGGTCTCGCATTACTAAAGTTTGAGCTATTGGCATTGTAAACGACAATGCCTTTTATTTATGTGTTTCGGAAAGCTGGATGCGGTGGTAAGTGTTCTTCTTTCTCCCCCCCATGATACTGGTATGGCTTGACCGTGATAACTGCTTTATATGCCTCCCATAAGGCACCCCACGTTTACTATAAAGAAGCAATCAGTATTGTTCCCCACTCCCTTGTCTACTTGCCGATCTTTTAATTCAGGGTAATGTTCACTTCCTTTGCCACTCCCCTACCTCTCCCCTTGTCAGACGACCACCACCTCTCAGGCCTAACAGATGTCTACTGCACGGATCTGGTCCAAGCCTCTCCTGCTAACTGGGAACGAGGGAGCCTCCTGAGTCACTGGCCCTCCAAGTCTCAGCCATGATTCTGCTTTGGCCCTAATCTACCTCATTGGACTACCAGAGAGATAGTGCTTCTTTTGTCTGATGCTGCCGTCCACAACCTCAGGCAGTCAACTACTGCCTTCATGCACACTAGTTCCCACAGGCGCTCGATCACCAGCTGACAGTGGACTCCTGCACTTTGACCTCACAAGTGCAATGGCTATCCGAGTGACCTCACAAGTGCAATGGCTAGCCACCGCCTCAGGTTTCACTTTCATCGTGTGACTTCGCAGCCACTGATGTGGATGTGGAGGGCTTCAATCTCCACTCAACACAGAGGCATCCACAGAGCACAATGCATCGATACAGAGCCCGTGAGGCCCTTTTTAATCAAGGACTTGCCCTTTAGGTGGCCATATTGATTAACAGCCATCTTGAATCATGGCGGACGACGTCCCTTCTAATTGGAATTCTTGACCTCTCCTTAAAAAGAAAGACTGAAAATCGATTGTATCTCTATAGTATGTCAATACATATAGACACAGCTCTTTAGTTTGTCCCTGTTTACAAAATAAACTGCGCTGGTTAAGCTCAAACTAAACAAACCCTGTCGTTTGGTTATTTGGAATGAATTCCCTCCATCTACAGTACGTCTGAGTTCACTAATAATAACATTTACAGGGCATTGGGCTAATCATTGTGTGACAAGTTCCCCCATTTTAACAAATCTGCTGACAAAGTTGTTTCTTCTAAGTTAACATGCCTCTTCGTGCTGTAGATAGCAGATAGGCCCGTAGTATGATATATGTTGTAAGGATGGGAATTCTTTACTGTCTGTCCACGACAGGAGCATAGTAAATGAAAGAGGCCTTTGTTCTTGAACCCACAAAACCTGCCATAACAGCACTTTTATTTTGTATTTTTACATTTGAATTTAATTGTTTGGCAAGTTAACTGTCAAAACGGAAGAAGCACATACCTTAAATACTACAAAACCGGTCTTCTGATATTTTTCAGAGCCAAAGCCACACCAAAAAAGTGTTCCTGAGTGACTTCATTTTTGAAATGTCATTCAAGTTGATTGTAAAGAGCGCAGTTGTGTGCGTGCATTAACCACGTGTCTGACTGTCCTAAAATCTATGTGTGGGACCTATTTGATGGAAACTCCCAGGCAAGTTTAAGACTATATACATACTTTTACCATAGGCTGAGCACCTGACAGTCAAATTCATTTCAGAGGAGTACTTCCAAACTATCACTCGGGGCCTCTCTCAACCCGAGTATAAGCGTAATGGCAGCCAGATCGAGTTCTAACTGAACCTCAATCCTGAACCTCAATCCCTGGGGGGCGGCATTTAACAAATTAAAAAATCTAGTTCATTAAGAGAAACATCAGTATGCTTAATTTTTTGAAAAAATCATCAGCCCAATATGCTAGTGCACGCAGATCTCTTCTGCATGTCCATTAACCTCCAGAGTCACCTTATGACTATAAACCCTGGGACTTGCTGGATGCTCTAAGAGCTCAGTAAGATACCTGTGGGATTTTTAAAAATGCAATTTGTTTGTTACCAACTAAGTAAGCCTAAACAAATGTATATCATGTTTGTCCTTGTCGTCAATTATTTCTTTGGGACAGAGCTTCTAAGAAATAAATGTATACGTTGACTCAGAGTCCATTCCCCATCACTCCTCTCCTCTTGACTCCTCCACAGTTCTGATGCTACCCAATGACCCACAATTTATGTGGCCTTTGAGTGTTTTTATTACCTTTTCAGCACTGGGTTATGGTTAAAATGTCTCCGTTTTTGGGAATTCCCATCGAATCCCAGATGTATTCCAACCTTCAACGGCCAGGAGTCCTTGTTTGTGTAAACATTTACCCAAAGAGAGGTCTACTAAGTCTACAAACTAGCTTGTGCAAAGTAAATTAGTTGTCCCTGTAGGGAAGGCCCTTTCTCTATTCACAAAAGTCCCCCAAAGGTTTTGGGGTATTCATTACACTTTTCATCCCAGAAAATGGGCATACTCCGAACTTTGAGAGGAGTAAATGTCTGGCTTCTGTCAGAGTGGGAAAAGTATCCGCAAAATGTTTATGGTCACCAAGGCACTTGGTGAATCCCGCCGTAAGCAAGCTGTTGCTGGAAGAGATTATAACTTTATTGCAAGATTTCCTCGGGGGCTTAAATTTAATAAGCTATTCTAAGGAAGTTATGAATTGAAAAACGATATTCTGTTATAGCTGAAAGGTTCGTAGGCATGCTAGGTTTTTGTTTTTTTCTAATAAAGGTGATGTTTGTAGAGGAATTGTACTGTTAAAAAACAAACTTTAGTAGCGGGTTATGCCTTCTCAACCCCATATAATTGCTGAACTATAATGACACAGAGCAAAAGTCTTGGTCCTGGTGTAGCAAATCTGGCGCACAAGGTACACAGATCGACAAGGCCTGGCTTTAGACAGCAGAACCACAGCAGAATACTCCCTCCACTGGCACAGACAGTATTAGCATTTACACAGGGAGACATTTCTCATGTCACACAACTGGTACATGCTGAGGCCTAGCACAGAAGAGCTATCTCCCAGGTGTCACACAACATTTATGCTTTGGATTTAGAAAGCACAGCTAGTTTCATTTTACACCCACCTTACAGGCATTGACCTCAGTCAGGCGACCTATCAATTAGATGATGTCGCACTTTCAGTCTCTGGCAATAAACTGCAAAGCTGTTTCTCAGGCAGCACAGCCTTTACAGAGCCATTGATTGTATGAGGAATTAGACAGCTGAGCGAATTTTCAGGCTTTCAGCTATTTTTTAAAAAAAATTATTTTTTTTTGGGCATATTTATATAGCGCGAACTCGACCCGAAGATATTGGAGCGCTTTACATGAGCACCGTATTTACATTACACATTCAGGCACGGTGAGATTAAGTGATTTGCCCAGAATCACAGGATGTGGATGCGACCCCGAGGCTCGAACCCTGGTTTCCAGCACCAAAGTCGGCAGTCTACCCAACGGACCACATCCGCCCTAGACAGCAGAGTTATCCATCAATCACACTGCTCCTATTGTGCGATATATTCAACTATTCAACAACCTAGCGAGTTGTAGAAGATCACAGTAGGAGTCAGCAAGGCGCTAGGAACCCTCACTTGAAAAACAGCTCCTGCGCTGGCTGTCCGCTCTTCACCTCGCCCTGCGTGTTCAAATTAGTTACTGCGTCTTAGATTTGAAGTATTCCCCGTTCACCTGAGTAGTCCGGATTACCAGTGTTGGTTTCATACTCCGGATTACCAGTGTTGGTTTCATACTCCGGATTACCAGTGTTGGTTTCATACTCCGGATTACCAGAGTTACCAGTGTTGGTTTCATACTCCTGATTACTAGGGTTGGTTTCAGTTTGACAGCAAACCGGACTGGTATGTAACGGCCAGCTGCTAAACATTTGTGCACAGTATATCTTGCCTAATCTCTCTCACATTAGCCTCCTTCCATCGTTTTAGGCCTTCCTCTCACACATTGATTTTCTCTCCTCGATAGCGTAGCTGGCAATGGTGCATCACGTGCAGTGGCACCGGGACCTGTCCATGCGAGTAGACCACTGTACCCCAATTGTAGTTTTTTTCTACCAGGCAGAGGGACGGGGTTCCCACTGGCTTTACTTGCATTAGGGCTCACGCAACCTTGCTACGCTACTCGTCTCGGAGGTCCCAAAGAGACATTATATGAAAACAGAAACAGCCCCTCCTTCCTCATTGCCACACTCTGAGGCCTATTTTTACATTTGCCGAGGTATCTTGTAATCTTAAAATGCCACTCGTGAGTCCGTATCAGTGCAGTGGCAGACAGAAGCTGAAACAACAAGCACAGAATCGAAACCTGTGGTGCGCGCGCACCACAGAGGAGCCGAACGCGGGAACGCGGGAATCAACCTGTGGTGCGCGTGCACCACAGAGGAGCGGGGGGAGGGAGAGCGGCAGCGAGACGAACACGCGCTGCTGCGCGTTCTGGCCACCGTCGGGAATGGGCGCGGCAAAGGCGGGACATGCGCCCGCCTTTGACCAATAGCGTGCCGTCCCCATAAAAAAAACGGACGCACCAGCCAATGTGGGATTCTGAAAACAAAACCACACGCACGAGCGTGTAGGTCGTTTTCAGAAGCCCTTTCTAGAGGTCTCGCGCTGTGCGAGCAGTGTTACGCACTGCAACGCTAGGCGCGAGACCTAAAAAAGGACTTCTACTTTACTTATTTTCGGAAACAATGAAGCCACTGCAGGTGCTTGGCGAGGTCAAGAGGCCTGCATTGGGGTGATATCTCTGTGACGTTGTTACCCCTTCAGAGACACTTCAAGGCGCGAGATTGTCTTTGCTGGGGCACAGGCATGCGCCATCTTTCAAGCCACGCAGCATTTGTGGTAGAACTGTTAGGTAAAAAACCCTGCAGCAGGCTTCTGGAGAAAATGGGGTTTGACCTTTGAACTTCACCTAGCAAACTGCAGAATTAGACCGAGGTGACAGGGTGCCATGTATCAATTTAGAGATAAAAATGCACTCATTCATATTAGGAGTCCTTGGGAGGAGCTGATGTAACTTCGCAGAGGCGCCTTCGAAGATACTCTTTATCTTTCTAACAGTTATTTTTTTTAACTAACTATAATGTTTATATTAAGAGAATAGAATGATTGTCTAAAGCTTCGGCTGGTGTTTAGGTGGTTGTACTCTTTGTTGCATAGCTTATGTCTCTGTAATACGGGCTGACACATGCGATGTGTGTACAATATGTATTACATATACAATTAAAAGCATGCATACATCCATTCAAACAGTCAATCAATTCACTCTTTATTTGATCATTTAGAAATAATTATAAAAGAACAGTAATTCACTACATCAAATTACAATCAATCTATACACAACCAATTCATACTTATTTCAGTGTTAAAATTCTACACAATTAATATTGCTTCATAAAACCGTAAATAACACTAAACCAATGACAACACAAATGTTATACAAAGTAAAACCTCAGTTAGGTCCTAGCTACACTTCGTAAAAAAAGTCAACCTCCCTAACTCAAAAAATGAAGGTATTTCGATGCTGTATAGCAAATTCTAAAGAGACCTGCTCTCAGGCAGATCTCAAGGCAATTGAGTATTTGCAACAAAAAAAAATATAACAACGGTCTGCATTTCTTAAATTGTACTCTCCTAAAAATTGGAATTAGAAATTTGCATGAGAATGACTGATAGAATTTACAAAAGAACAAAAAATGTGACAGGGTCTGTGCAGATGATTCGATGCAAGGGCTCAGGGAAACCGATTTGTCATCTGAGGGAGCTCAATCTGAACCTAGACAGAAGGCACTTTTTCATGAATGAGGTCCCAGACCCATGCAAGGCTCCAGACCTGCAGAAGTTTGGATCACAACATAGTCTTGTATAGAAAATTTCATTAACTCCACCTTTTCCCTTTAAATAGCCCTCGCATCCAAAAAAACTCTTTGTGTGCCAACCCCTATCCTTTGTCCTCAGCTCAGGTGGGTTATTGAAAATTGACGGTTTGCCTAAGTGAGAGGAGGTGGCCCTAATATAGCGGAGTCAGGGGATCTTATTCCTCAGCTCACAAGATAAACAATCTTCAGTTAAATCCTTGTTAAACGATGCACAGTCATTACACCAGATTGAAGACCAAAGAAACAGTGGCACTAGTTTTGTATGATACTCTAACTAAGCCAAGCCCAACTCTTGATGTACAGCATAGTGCGAGCTGACATAAGAATGCACAAAATGCGCCTGTACACCCTATTTTCCTCCCCCTATTGACTGCTAACATCTCTATGCCCCCAAATGCCCTCTCCATAGGTCAACATTGGAATGCATTTCCTGTTATAGATTTCCGAAAAGTAACCAAGAGGCTTTCTACCTATATCTGAGGCCAGATTGAAAAGTGAAATTAAAGCTTGCACAAAAAACATTTCCTTGGTAGAAAGACAGAACAGTCGCTCATTGTAAAAATGTTTACATACGTCCAAATGCATGTGTGTGCATAGCTGTATTGTTGCATAGAACTGCACGTAGGATTCTCTGACATGCATTTTAAAGCAGCATTAGAGGAGCCAATGTCTCAGGTGTTGTGAGGATTTCTACAGAATCATATAAATACACTGCAAGTTAACACTCCCATTGTGCAGTAGTCAGACTGAATATACAGTTTCTTTGAACATCATGTGCCCAGATGTATGCAGCCTGAATATATCACAACATGGCATCAATTGCCTCCAGTGTGAAGATTTTAAAGTCGGACAATGTGAGAGTCAGTTTTCACTGTCAAATATGTAGGACTGACTGTGGGTCTCAGGGAGATAGAGACTTTGCACACTAGGCTTGGGGATTTCTGTTTGATTGGTTTTGTGCATACAAACTGGAAATATTTGTGTACAGTCTCTCGCAAAAGGCATTGAACATAACAGACAGTGCTTAGACATTGTAATTAACACTTTTAAACGTAATTCTGCTCTGCCCATAGTAAACATCTCGACCTAAAACACACATATCGCCTGTTTCAGTAATTATGTGTGAATTTCAATTCTTATGTATCTGCACAAGATGGCTGCCTCCATGTACCTCCTCTGAACGCACATTGACAAAGAGTAGGTGACAAGAGCGAGGGAAATACATCTAAATTTTACATGCTGGAATAGTTACACAGGCAAAGGTGAAATAGTTTCAAGCCAGAGGTACTGGGCACCGTGTATTTTAATGGCTGCATCAACCTATAATTTATAGCTTATTTAAAACTCAATGTCTCCATTAAAAGCTGAGACTAAATCAATATGCCTTCTCAACTAACACAAAGGTGAAACACATTAAAGTGCCTTTGCCTTCTGAACGTCGCAAAGGCACTGCAGTGATGGGACATGCCAAGGACCACAGCTTCGTTTATTCCCTTCTCACATGCAGCATAAATTCAGCACTTAAGCAGCTCTGCGTCCTGTTTCTTGAGATACAGTGGAGGTTGAAGGGCGAGGGCAGGTACTGATGGGAAAGGGTGAGCGGCAGCTTTTTCTTTGTCCCAGTTTAGTCAAAATATGTGCTTCATTAAGTCTGCCTGTGGATGCGAGCACCCAGGATTTGCGATACTGATATCCAAAGTGCCACAGGATATTGCTTATACAAGCCACTCATCAAGGAAATCTTAATTAGGCATCTAGTTCATAATACAAACACCTTCAGCAAGTGCAGTGACCCTTAAACACAATTCAAGAATGCTGGAAATACATTTAGGTGGTTGCTTGTCTCTGTCCATAAAAAAGCATAGAGAGTTCACTGTCAATTTTGTATATAGCAATTCATCCCGACAGACAACGTGTCTCAATTGTGCCCTCTTTTGACAGAATAGGAAATGAGTTCCAGGTGTGCTATGTTGAAGCAGGTAGTCCTCTTCGCGTGCCATAATAAATGAGCCATAGCCTTGACTGTGCCCTTTTAAGCAGCCCGCTGTGTGTCATAATGAGACTGGTGTAGGGTGCCAAGATTAGCCAAACACAGACGGACCTGTGTATGACCTACGCGCTCCGGGTAGTGTTGGAGCGACAGACAAACCGTTCACGATGAGTTATTTAGGGCGTTTTGCATACTCTGAACAAGGCATTGCCGGCTTGTGTTCGGGACCAGGTCATAGTGCTGGGCGTAGAGCAGAGACCATATGTGTAGCCAGAGAGGCATTGCTGGGGAACAGTGGCGTAGCAAAGGTGCAATGGGCCTGGGTGCACGACAGGGCCAGCGGGCCCCCGGTACAGTGCCTCTGAACCGGCTGCACCATTGATAGCTGCGCCCCTGCTGGCGAATCTGCAGTGACTGGCCTGGCAGTACTTACACAGTGAGCAGCATGCACAGGAAGTGTTACCCTACCTCCCCAATCCCTTCCAGCTGATTTCTCTTTCAGGAACATGAGACGGTTATCTGATGTTGTTTCCTGTCTTGCCAGAACCCCAGTAGACTTTCTACGGCACACACTCCCAAACCAACCTTGGCTCCGGAAATATAATGCTCCCACGTGCACTTCCTGGATTTCATCCTGGTGTGCCCTGTGTTTATTTTACAGTAACCCTTTTCTAATATGCAATGCAATAGGTCTCGCATTATTAAAGTTTGAGCTATTGGTGTTGCATTATTTAGCAATGCCAATAGCTCAAACTTTAATAATGCGAGACCTATTGCATTGAAAATGGTTGTTCAAAGCTGCTTCCTGTTTTTAGTCGAACGTGACCATTTTGCGACATCCTTTGTTACAGAAAAGGGCCATTTCCACCAGTGTGTACATCAGTGTTACCCCACTGGTGATGAACGTCATTGTGAAACGCCTTTGACATTCACCCGCTGTCCTGTGGTGATTTGATCTGCATGCGCCCCCCGCCGACTGATGATTGATGAAAAGCATCTGGTGTGATTGTGTTAATTGGTGTCTGCGGGAAAAACCCACATTCTTGTGCTAATCTCTCCACCTATACAGACGGACACTGACGTAACGAAACTTGAGTGGGCCCCCCTGCAAGGTACGTGGAGGGGCCCCCTCCGGACTAATTCGGGAGCTCTCCTGCCATAGTACTGTGCTGAGGGGGCCTCCTTGAGCTTGCCCCCCCAACTGCGGGTGCTGCAGGGGCCTATGTTACACCACTACAGACGGACAATCACTCGAGCTGCACCAGGATACAACGTAGAGAGAGAGACAGCAGGAACCGAGGAAGACAGGGGGCGGCCGGAAACACGTGGACGAGGAAGGGCAGGGGAGCTGATCAGGGAGACGATACTATTGACACATCAACCGCGCATTCATTTATAAAGGCAATTTAAGGAAGCGAAGATCCTAACCAGCACCATTTATAATTACATCACAATAAGGGGGTGTGAAGCTCAATCATGGCGCCCTTTTACAACACATTAAGGGGATGGGCGGCCTATTTCCCTTCTTTGTAGTAGGGCCCATGGCAATCCAGGAACGCCACAGATCACACTTAATTCAAGTCAAGTCACTGCAATGCATTGCGTCATTACTTTTACGTTCGGCATCCTTAGCTCGAGCAGAAGCGAATCGCAACCTGACAATCCATGGCTATTGGGGCTGTCCAGTGTGTCTGTTAACAATAATAATAATAGTTTTCATCGGATGTTTTTTCAGTCCTGCTAACACCTATGAGGCACCAGATGATTTTTCATGTCTGACCCTCATTTCAAGTCTTTTGTTCACACGTTTTGTCTTTGGCTGCAAGGTGGTCAAGACTGACTAACCAAAGGTGATCAGTGTTATACAAAGAGGATCCTTCAGCCAGCTTTTCACCTATGTGGGAGAGGGCTACGTTACTACAGCCCAATGGTCATTTTTAGGTCTCGCCCTGAAACCAGCGCTTGCGCTGGGCTGGGCGAGACATTTTGTAAGTGGGCTTTTAGAAATGCAACCACTTTTTTTTGGGCTTGCCTAGAGCATGCGGGTACGCGCACAGTAACGCGCATTCCTCGCATGTTCCAGGCGCCATATGTCTTTCCTCTCACTTGCTCCTCCCCCTCCCCCACCACAGAGCGCTTCTCGGGGCCGCGCAGCCGTGTCACTTTCACGGCCGCGCTTCACTTGCTCTCCCGCTCCTCCCCCCTCCCCCACCACAGAGCGCGTCTCGCACGGCCGCGCGGCCAATGCTTGTTTTATTTAGTTTTTGCGCGCGCACACAACTCCCGGTCGCGGCCGAAATTCTTGCTCGCGATCACTTTCGCGCGCCCCATTTGCTTGTTTGAACACTTCTCGCCCTTTCCTTGCTGTTTTCTGTGCATCGCTCATTCTTTCATTACTTGTCACTTTTATGTGCATTTCTCAGTCTTTCTTTGCTACTTCACTGTGCATTACTCCTTCCTTCTTATTCCTTCTTTGCTGCTTTTCTGTGCGTTTCTCATTCTCTTTCTGCCACTTTCATGTGCTTTTTTCATTATTCCGCAATCTTTCTTTGCTGCTTTTTGAACTTTTACACTGATTCTGTGTCGATCTGCTGGGCATCTGCCACTCTTTCTCATTCATTCTTTGCTGATCTTCTGTGCTTTTGCCTTTCATTCTTTAACATTTTTCTCTGCCCTTTTCACTCAATCCTTGCTGCTCTTGGCTTCTTTTAGTCTCAGCTCTTCTCTTCGAGTTTCGAACTCAATTGCTCTCTTAACTCCTCTTCTTCCTTTTTCTCACTCTTTTGCTCTTCTTCCTGCCCTTTTCCTGAATTTGCGACCTTCCCTGCTTCCTCTCCCACGCCGCACTCCCTTCTCGGTTCCTGCCAGTTACTTAGCCCAACCCATTGCCCCAGAGACCCCCGCTCCCGTGCCCAGCGCCAGACCCCTTGCTTTCACTCCCATCACTGCTACGTCTCTGCTTCCCTCTCCTCACCCTGAACCTTGAATGCACCTTCCAGTGCTGCTGCTACGCCTCGGTAGTCGACTGCGAAGGTGCCTTCCCCTGTTCCACCTGACACTTTTCCTGCACCTTCACACCACCCTCACATGCACCGCACACAACACTCACCTCTCCCTCGGCCACGCACACCTACACACCTCTCCCCACCCCTCCCTGTTCTGCCTTCTCCTCAACAACACCTCCCTCAATAAACACGCTACTGAAATATGGGACCTGCTGCACGGCCACACATTGAAACTGCTCTTCCTCACAGAAACCTGGCTGATTCTATCGACATTACCACACCTATTCCCCAGGCACAAGGTTATAAGACAGGACAGAATTAACAGACCCAGCGGAGGACATGTCATCGTTTTCAAAGAGCTCATCAAGTGTTCCACTGCCTCAGCTAGCACCAACAGCACTGATGCTGGATGTGTTTATTGTGCCAAAATGGCTTCTTTTGTCATCTTCAATGCAAGATGGTGCACACTCTGAAATCCGTAAAAGTGCACTCTCTTAATGCTTTATTTTAATAAATATATTTAGGGTGATCACCAACCTCTAGTTCAGTGTGGACACTTTCTCCAGTCCTTGTCTTCTCTCTCTGTACGTCACACCTCTCTTTCAATAAACCTCAGTGCCCCACAGCACTTACCTCTCATGACCTCAACTTGCCACCTCTCTCCGATCCTACCTCTAGATCTCTAGCTCTCGGTCAGCTCTCTGCCCTTCTCTTCTCCTCAAGTGCCTCTCTCTCTCTCTCTCTCTCTCTCTCTCTCTCTCTCTCTCTCTCTCTCTCTCTCTCTCTCTCTCTCTCTCTCTCTCTCTACTTTCTCTTCTTTCTGCATCTTGCTGCTCTGTTTGCATCTCATCCCCCTTCATTTCTCTTCCATTTACTTCCCCTCCCTCTTAATTTCATCTCTTTATCTTACCCTTTCTATCATTTTTGCCATCTATACCTTACCTTTCTCTACCTCTCACATGCCTCTTTCTACCTCACCATTCTCTCTTTCATTTCTCTCTCTGCCTCACAACTCACTGCCTCATCTCTCTCTTCCCCACCTCTCATACACTATCTAGACTCTCAATTTACATCACCTATTGGCCTTCTATGTCTCTCTTTTTATTAATGTCCTCTTTCCCTCGCCTTTCCCATTATTTTATTTCTTTCTCTCTACAATGCTCTCCCTACCTCTTCCACTCCATCTATCACTCCCTTTGCTTTCATCTCTCATTCTATCTCCTTCACTGTTTCTGTTCACTCTCTCTGCTTCCAATGTCTCGCTCGTTTAATACATCTGTCTTACCTCTGTCTCTCTCTCTCCCTATTTCACCATTCTCTACTTCTCCCTCGCACTTACTCTGTATTAGCCTCATCTCTCTACCTCATCTGCACCTCTTTTTCTCTACTTCTCATATCTTTCTATTTTTCATCCCACCGGCTCTACCTGCCTCGCTACTTTGTTTACCTGACCTGTCATTCTGTGCTTCACCTTTCTATTTGTGCTATCTCATTATAACTCACCTCTCTTCCTATCTTATTTCTCTCTAGACCTTGCCCCTCGGGTTGGCACCTTTCTTACCAGCCTACATTTAAAACTGCATGCCAGGCCTCTAAAAACAAGCATTGGCATAGTCAATAGGTCTCGCCTTTGGGACCTTATAAGTTTTTAGACATGCAACAGTTGATGTTATTGCACCAAGGATATTGTGCTGCATAACTAAATACTTATAAGGTCCCAAAAGCGAGACCTATTGGCTATGCCAATGCTTGTTCTTTCTTTAAGTTGGCGCTGAGTAACTGCCTCATCATACTTGTGCGCAACAAGAAGAGCTGGAATGAAAATAACTCATTCTGACAAATATTTATATATTGCTTTTTGGGGTGAGCATGAAGCAACAAAGGGCTTTAAGTAGCTAATGCTATTTTTGTTCCAACTTAAATTCACTCAGGTTATCAGCATAAATGGCTTCAATGTGTTATGTTATTAGTAGTGCTTCATATAGTGCCTAGCTCTCACCAGTTAGCTGTTTCAGTGCGCTTACAATGTGGCACAGGTTACAGGATCAGGAGATGTGGACATGTGGTGAGCAGAGGCCTATGATCCACTGGAATAGGAAGGTAGTTAGTGTTCTTCTGAACTTCAAGAGGCTGGGATCATACAGAAGTATGGGGTCTGTAGAGTGTGAACCCATTAATCTGCAGAGACCCCCGTGCCACGGCATTGGCTCACAAATGCAGAATGGAGCCAAAGAGATCCAAGCATGTGACCCAGCACGTGGACACTATCTCGTCGCCAGGACATTATCTTAGCATATACAAAGGTTCTGTTTTCCACTGCAGCCTCAGTTTGCGTAACATAGTGCCATTGCTGGAGAATGGATTTGTCAATGATGCATCTCATGGTAGCCAATGATTTTATCAGAAGTGAGTTGTTCTACCTGCCTAAACCCCAGGGCGGTATTGAACACCCTGGTGGACAGGGAGCAGAGTGCAGGACACTGAGCACCACTTCTTCCAATAAGACCCATTACCTGAAGTGCTTGCCGTGGGTAGGGGGGGGCACTGGACTTCTAAGGACATGCTCCTTAGTTTGAGAAAATCGCATCATATCAAGCTTAAACAGAAGGAGGACATGCTCTGAACAACAAATCAGTTTAAGTGCCTCAGTTGTTTTGTTATTTGGAGTGTGAATACGCTGACCTACCTCTTTGCAGAAGATTGAGTCAGAGGAGTCCATCCTGCTCGGTTTGGCTTCTGTACTCACTGAGGAGTTGGAAGAGCTCTTGTCTATAGTGCACATCTAGCACTTCTGAGCTCCTCTGTCACTGCAGCTGCATCCTGGTATCTACCGCTGCTGAGCTCCTTCAGCAGTATATTTCTACCATTGCTGGGACATGTGCCTAATAGGGTGGGCGGAACTCGTGGAGTTTTACTCTGTGGAATTATGCAGTGTTACCTTAAAACTCTGCGAGATTCCGCGGCATTTCACAAGCGGTGCAATTCCGTTGCGCTGCTCACAGTGATCAGAGGGCGCTGTGTTTTTCTGCCAGTTGAGTAGACTTTCCACTCAGCAGCAGCGTTCACAACGCAAACGGCAACTTTCTCAATGCGAGCCATTGCGATGTGCTGCAACTGCCTGCGTTGAGAAATCTCACCGGTGAGGTGGTCTAGCACTTGTTTTTTCTTGTTTGCGCTCAATAACTTAACGTTGGCCAGCCACGTGTGAGAGAAACTCTGCCACATGGCAGTTGGCAGAGGTTTTGGAGCACAGAGTGGGCAAAACGCCGCAAACTCTGCCGGCAGAGCAGAGTTTGCGGTACACCCCTAGTGCCTGCAGTGAATCTCTGTTATGGTTGCACTCTTGTCTAGACTGAATCACTCACTACCAAGCTCCTGTCTACATTGAATCACTGTCACTGCTGAGCTCTTGTCTACAGTGCACTTCTATCACTGCTGAGCTCCAGTCTGCAATGTATCACTGCCAGTGCACCTATAAATAATTAATCACTTCTCCCTAACACCCCTATCTGCAATGTGTCTGTGTCACCACAGATCTCCTGACAGAATATTTCTGTCATTGCACCTGTGTGCAGTGTATCTGCACTGCTGAACTCCCTCAGCAGTGTATTTCTGTCCTTGCCTGGAAGCACGTTTATAATGAATCTCTGTTATGATTGCGCTCCTGTCCACAGTGAACTTCTGTCACTGCCGAGCTTCTGTCAACAGTGCATCTCTGTCACTGCAGCTGTGTCCTTTGTATCTAAGCCACGTTTGAACTCCGTTTCACTGTGTATCTCTGTCACTGCTGGTGCACCAGTGTTCAGTGCATCACTTTTAGAGCACCAGTCTACAGCCGCACACCGCCAGCATATGTCTGTCACTGCACCAGTGTACAGTGCATCACTTTCAAAGCACCAGTCTACAGCCGCACACCGCCAGCATATGTTTGTCACTGCACCAGTGTACAGTGCATCACTTTCAGAGCATCAGTCTGCAGCTGCACACTGCCAGCATATGTCTGTCACTGCACCTGTGTACAGTGCATCACTTTCAGAGCACCAGTCTACAGCCGCACACCGCCAGCATATGTCTGTCACTGCACCAGTGTACAGTGCATCAATTTCAAAGCACCAGTCTACAGCCGCACACTGCCAGCATATGTCTGTCACTGCACCTGTGTACAGTGCATCACTTTCAGAGCACCAGTCTACAGCTGCACACCGCCAGCATATGTCTGTCACTGCACCTGTGTACAGTGCATCACTTTCAGAGCATCAGTCTGCAGCTGCACACTGCCAGCATATGTCTGTCACTGCGCCTGTGTACAGTGCATCACTTTCAGAGCACCAGTCTACAGCTGCACACTGCCAGCATATGTCTGTCACTGCACCTGTGTACAGTGTAGCTCTAGGACGGCTGAAGAATCTGTCTACAATGAATTCCCATCATAATTGTCCATAAAATAATTATATTACATTGTAATAAACAAAACACACATTTGCTAGACGTGTCAAAAATGTGTCTTGGAATCAATTTAATGAAATCGCAGTTCATTACAAGGCGAATTTAATAAATTCTACACAAAATAACGTCCACTTTGTGATCAGGAAATAGGCATCAGAAAGAAAAAACTCCGGGTTTACAGTGTCAAGTCTAGTAGTTATGACATCAAGTCTCTTTTGGGGGTTTGCTTTGATTTTATTAACTACGTGTTTTGCTGAAATTCAGATCGGGTATTACATCTGGCTTTCAGCAGTGCCAGTTGAGGATGTGAGTGGAACCAATAGAGTAAGTGGGTGGAGCCGGTTGAGTAAGTGGGTGGAGCCGGGAAAAGTAGGTGTGGCCTACAAGAATTTGAGCACCTGGACTTAATACTTTACAAATTTAGCACTGAGCAGAAGCCAATAAATCTCCATCCAAAATGTAAAGCAATTATTACCTGACTAGTCCTGCTGGCAGAGATGAGATTGCGATCTCATCTGATCTTCGTATGCTCAGTTTATAAAATATTGTCTCAACCACGCACTCAAGCTTCTTATGAAGAGTTGATTTTCTTTACCTATTTCCCTTTGGTGACTGATTCTTTTTCATTTTTGATCTTTTTGGATTATTCGTGATCAATGCTACTGCAAGGATCACACTTTTATTTACAGTTGGTAATGCAGCTGTAGGCAACTCAGCTGAGTGTCCAGAACTACTCTTTATGAGAAGTTCATCTCTTACTCACTCTTCTCCAGAGGAACTCTTTATGAGTCCTATTTAGAATAGGTCCTTTAGTTAACTTACGGGGTTTCTTTATGGAACACTGTAATTTTCTAATGCTAATTTCTAACCAAATCTTTTTAATATTTCTGTAAACTTAGTAACCTGAATAAAGATAATTAGAGATTCTAACTGTATGATATTCGCCTACGGTGGAAAAGGTCCATCGACCCCTATGGAGTCACAAGGATTCTCCACTGTGAAATTTGTAAGTTGGTGTATATAAAAGATTTAACCATCTTGGTGAGTCCGTGGGCTCCCGCAGAGGTCTGCCTGCTTGCAGAAAAAGAAAAGCACGAGAAACGCCATACCCACACTTTGAAAGTCCACAATGGCTCTCGCATCATCTCTCCCGCAGCATGCATCAATAGCCACTGAAATGTATGAATATTAAGGAAAAACAGTGGTTAGATATGTAATTGTGTACAAGGTGGGAGAAATGAGCATGAATTTAGAAACCGAAATGTTTATGTTAGAAATTGGCTCGTAGGAAAAAATTGTAAATGCTTAGGGGCTTATTTACAAGCCCCTTGTGCCACCCGTACGTCACTTTTCCCATGTTAAAAATGACGCAATAGTGGCGCAAGAGACTTGTAAATAAGCCCCTTAATGTTTAGAATCCTAGTAAACAAACTGTGAAAATATTAGTTAATCACATGTAGGATTTAGAATGCTCTTAGAATGTTTGCAAATTAATGCGTGTTTCCAAAAACAATTTGTATCATGCAACTATTGCTTAGCGTGTATATTAACAAAGGCCCAAAGTCTTTTCACTTGACTCTTGCTCATAGTTATATGAATAAGACATTTAGTAAAACTTTTTAGCATTGGTGACATCTTTTAGAAATATGCTGACTAATAACATCATGTTCATCCAGCTCCTCATCTCATGTTAGATCATATGTTAGAACATAATGAGCTTATTTAAAATGCTTATATTAAACGATGACTTAGAGACTTTTGTGAATGCTGCTTCCGAATAACATTGATAGTTGCTTTCATATTACTGACTAGCCTTTGTTCACACATTTAACTCATAGTGCATCCTTTAGGTTAGATAAGAGGGTTCTCATGAGAACCATGCCTCATGTAACAAGTGCTGTAATAATATGTATCGATCATGGCGACAAGAGTACAGACTGTGGGAATCAGGAAAAGAAGAAGCATAGTATGACTGATGACACCAACTCGTGAACGATTCTCATTGGATATCGACAGAAGACGCCTACAGAATTGTTACAAAAGTATGAACCTATATTCATGAGTGTTCCTAGCTAGTTAGACACACAACTTTTTCCCATACACCTCCTTGCCTCTTAATTCTTCCAACTTATCCAGTGGTCCTGTTGCTGGATCTTTCCTTTGCTCTGAGACTCTTCTTTATGAAGAGTTGATTTTCTTTAACTATTTCCCTTTGATTCTTTTTCATTTTTGATCTTTTTTGATTATTCGTGATCAACGCTACTGCAAGGATCACACTTTTATTTACAGTTGGTAATGCAGACGTAGGCAACTCGGCTGAGTGTCCAGAACTACTCTTTATGAGAAGTTCATCTCTAACTTACTCTTCTCCGGAGGAACTCTTTATGGGTTCTATTTAAAACCCTTTAGTTAACTTACGGGGTTTCTTTATGGAACACTGTGTAATTTTCTAATGCTAATTTCTAACCAAATCTTTTTTATATTTCTGTAAACTTAGTAAACTGAATTAAGATAATTTGAGATTCTAACATTATGATAAATTCATCATCATTGACTAAATCGCCAAAATCTAAATGTCATTGATGTATTGGTTATTTTGAAAGAGCTCTAATTCGCCTACGGTGGAAAAGGTCCTTCGACCTCTCTAGAGCCACAAGGGTTCTCCACTGTGAAATTTGTAAGTGGGGGTATATAAAAGATTGAACCATCTTGGTGAGTCCTTGGGTTCCCGCAGAGGTCTGCCTGCTTGCAGAAAAAGGAAAGCATGAGAAATGCCATAAAGCACGAGAAACGCCATACCCACTCTTTGAAAGTCTGCAATGGCTCTCCCATCTTCTCTCTTGCAGCGTGCACCAATAGCCGCTGAAAATGTATAAATATTAAGGAAAAACAGCGGTTAAATATGTAATTGTGAACAAGGTGAGTAATTAAGCTGAATGGAAAAGGAGAGCATATGTTTTAAACCAATATTCAATTCAGCCGCTAAGGTTTCTTCGGTAAGTTTCTTCTTTATGTTTTAATCGGTTTAAAACTTTTACTATTTACAAAAGTATGTTCCCTCAAGTCGGGTCTTTTGTTCATAGCCAACATGAAACCAGGAAGGGTAAACTACAGCTGAATTTCTACACAAATGCAGCCCTAGAAACAGGAAAACCAACATTGCCCCACAATTGTTACTTGATACTTGCTGGGAATTTACAATCAGATCCAACTTGCTTGATTGTGATGCCTTTCACCCAGTCGCGGCTGTGTGAAAGGCATCACCCAGCGAATCAGTGGGGCGGGGAGGGGTGGCGGGGAAGAAGGGGGGAGAAAAAAAAATTCCACTTACCTGCCAGCCAGCTGCCTGACCTCTGCCTCTCTTCCATCCTCTTCCTGGTTTCTGTTGGAGCAGGAAGCAGGATAGGCTACCCTAAGCCAATCATAACGCTGCAGTGCAGCGTTGAGATTGGTAAGCACCCAGGCTCCCCAGAGCCAATCACAACGCTGAAATGCAGTGTTGTGATTGGTCTGATCGCTGTGGTTCGGCGCTCAGATGAGGGAATGGAAGCCTGGGCATGTTCTCCACCCAGCCTGTAATGCAGCCTGGGTAGAGAACATGCGAAGTGCGCATGAATGTTTGGCCGGCCCCAGAGGTCTGGCCAAACATTCATGCACACTTAGGAGGCTGCCACCACTCCTTCCCCCTGCGCAGCCTAGCTCCACCACAAAAAACTGCCCCAGCACAGATAACTAAAATGATATTAACATCTCGTTATTATCATTTTATTTTTCCTTTTTTGCTGTGCTTTAAAGCAGTGGGGTAAGAGGAGTCGCCCCTGCTTTCCCCTGCAGCAGCTCTTTGTCAACACACTCTTCTGCTTCCTCGAGGAGTTTACACAAAGCTTTGCACAGCATGTGACATAACTTCCGATGCCAATGGATGTGCATAGTTAGTTTGCAAGAGTGTTAGGAGGCATTCATTTGCAGAAAAGATCGGTTTTCTTTGAGGCATGCATATGCAAACGAGTGCATGCAAGCAAGGACAATCAGGTGCAGCAGAAAGGAACAATTAACTTTTCCAGTGTGTTTTTCTAAGTCTATCTATTGTTCCCAAGTGTTAGCATATGTAGTATGGTGGGTTGATCACAAATGCAAAGAAACATTGAAAAATGTAAATGTGGGGGAGGGGGTTGCATTTGGATCCAAATATATTGATTAGAGACAAAAGTGACCCTAACAATATTCTGCATGATGCTACTTTGATCCGGGCACTCAGCCCAAGGCATCTCTCCTGGGGCAGTACCGGTCCCAGGAGGCTTGATTCCGGTTCAGGGAAGATATGGCTTGGCAGTTCAGGCTGGACTGTTCCCATGAGGCACAGGGTCAAGACTGATTTGCATATAGCTAGGTCTGAACTGAGGTGGCAAAGTAAGCTAAAGAACGATGATGGACTCAACCCAGATCTGTGACTGGGGATGAGTGTCTGAAAAGTTTCAGCACTACGTCTATCATCTCCTTGTGTTTGCTTTGTTCGCCCTAAGTTGGCAGGGTATGCCCAGACGTGGATCCCTTGCTCACTTTGCCACTGGATTCAAGCTAGCATGGCTGATGAGGGGTATTACCCTGAAACCAGTCCCAGGATGTTTGATTCCGGTTTAGGGAAGTCCTGGTTTGGCAGTTCGGGCTGGACTGTTCCCATGAGGCACAGGGTCAAGACTGATTTGCATATAGCTGGGTCTGAACTGAGGTGGCGAAGTGAGCTAAAGAACGATGATGGATTCAACCCAGATCTGTGACTGGGGGTGAGTGTCTGAAAAGTTTCAGCACTCCGTCCATCATCTACTTGTGTTTGCTTTGTTTGCCCCAAGTTGGCAGGGTATGCCCAGACGTGGCTCCCTTGCTCACTTTGCCACTGGGTTCAAGCTAGCCTGGCTGATGAGGGGTGTTACCCCGAAACCGGTCCCAAGATACCTGGTTCAGGGAAGACCTGGCTTGGCAGTTCAGGCTGAACTGTTCCCATGAGGCACAGGGTCAAGACTAATTTGCATATAGCTGGGTCTGAACTGAGGTGGCAAAGTGAGCTAAAGAACGATGATGTATTCAACCCAGATCTGTGACTGGCGGTGAGCGTCTGAAAAGTTTCAGCACTCCGTCCGTCATCTTCTTGTGTTTGCTTTGTTCGCCCCAAGTTGGCAGGGTATGCCCAGACGTGGGTCCCTTGCTCACTTTGCCACTGGATTCAAGCTAGCCTGGCCGATGAGGGGTGTTACCCAGAAACCGGTCCCAGGATGCCTGGTTCGGGTTCAGGGAAGACCTGGCTTAGCAGTTCAGGCTGAACTGTTCCCATGAGGCAGAGGGTCAAGACTGATTTGTATATAGCTGGGTCTGAACTGAAGTGGCGAAGTGCGCTAAAGAACGATGATGTATTCAACCCATCTGTGACTGGGGGTGAGTGTCTGAAAAGTTTCAGGACTCCTTCCTTCTTCTCCTTGTGTTTGCTTTGTTCGCCCTAAGTTGGCAGGGTATGCACAGACGTGGATCCCTTGCTCACTTTGCCACTGGATTCAAGCTAGCCTGGCTGATGAGGGGTGTTACCCCGAAACCAGTCCCAGGATGCTTGATTCTGGTTCATGGAAGACCTGCATTAGCAGTTCAGGCTGGACTGCTCCCATGAGGCACAGGGTCAAGACTGATTTGCATATAGCTGGGTCTGAACTGAGGTGGTGAAGTGAGCTAAAGAGCGATGATGTATTCAACCCAGATCTGTGACTGGGGGTGAGTGTCTGAAAAGTTTCAGCACTCCGTCCATCATCTCCTTGTGTTTGCCTTGTTTGCCCCAAGTTGGCAGGGTATGTCCAGATGTGGGTCCCTTGCTCACTTTGCCACTGGATTCAAGCTAACCTGGCCGATGAGGGGTATTACCCTGAAACCGGTCCCAGGATGCCTGGTTCCAGTTCAGGGAAGATCTGGCTTGGCAGTTCAGGCTGAACTGTTCCCATGAGGCACAGGGTCAAGACTAATTTGCATATAGCTGGGTCTGAACTAAGGTGGCAAAGTGAGCTAAAGAACGATGATGGATTCAACCCAGATCTGTGACTTGGGGTGAGTGTCTGAAAAGTTTCAGCACTCCGTCCATCATATCCTTGTTTGCTTTATTTGCCCTAAGTTGGCAGGGTATGCCCAGAGTGGGCCCCTTGCTTACTTTGCCAGTGGAATCAAGCTAGCCTGGCTGATGAGGGGTGTTACCCCAAAACCGGTCTCAGGATACTTGGTTCCGTTTCAGGGAAGACCTGGCTTGGCAGTTCGGGCTAGACTGTTCCCATGAGGCACAGGGTGAAGACTGATTTGCATATAGCTGGGCCTGTGGTGAAGTGAGCTAAAGAACAATGATGTATTCAACCCGGGTCTGTGACTGGGGGTGAGTGTCTGAAAAGTTTCAGCACTCTGTCCATCATCTCATTGTGTTTACTTTGTTCACCCTAAGTTGACAGGGTATGCCCAGACGTGGGTCCCTTGCTCACTTTGCCACTGGATTCAAGCTAGCCTGGCTGATGAGGGGTGTTATCCAGAAACCGGTCCCAGGATGCTTGGTTCTGGTTCAGGGAAGACCCGCTTTTGGCAGTTCGGGCTGGACTGTTCCCATGAGGCACAGGATCAAGACTCATTTGCATATAGCTGGGTCTGAACTGAGGTGGCGAAGTGAGCTAAAGAACGATGATGTATTCAACCCGGATCACTGACACAATATCAACAGAAAGGCGACCTACCAAAATATCGTGACAAAAATATCGTTGTCAAAAATATCGACCTCCTATCTACATAATGGTAAGTACAAAAATATCCAGAAAAAAATATCGTTAAAAATATCGTTGTAAAAAATATCGTTTTTTAAAAATGTTTAAAAAATAATGTAAAATAAATTAAATAATACATATAATTAAAAAAAACAGTTAGAATTATTACAAAAATGTTTAAAATTATAAGTAATAAATATAATGTAAAAATTAATTAAACATACATATATATATTTACTTAATATTAATAAATAATGATTTTAATACATTATAAAATGTTAGAAACATATTAAAAATGATAAATACATATATATATATATATATACATACACCTGTAAAATAAAAATAATAATAAAATATATATATATTAAATTAAAATATTAAAATTTAATTTTTTAAAACCACATTTTACACTACATTAACTGCAACAGTAGAGAAAATGTTGGGTAGCAAAGGGGATACATTTACTATTCCCACTCCAACGAGTGCAACAGTAGTGAAAGTGTTGGATAGCGGAGGGGAATAATTTACTATTCCCACTCCAGCAAGTACAACAGTAGGGAAAGTGTTGGATAGCGGAGGGGAATAAATTACTATTCCCACTCCAGCAAGTACAACAGTAGGGAAAGTGTTGGATAGTGGAGGGGAATAATTTACTATTCCCACTCCAGGGAGTGCAACAGTAGGGAAAGTGTTGGATAGCATAGGGGTAAAAATTACTATTCCCACTCCAGGGATAGCAACAGTAGGGAAAGTGTTGGATAGCGAATGAGTAAAAATTACTATTCCCACTCCAGGGAGTGCAAGAGTAGGGAAAGTGTTGGATAGCGGAGGGGACTAATTTACTATTCCCACTCCAGCAAGTACAACAGTAGGGAAAGTGTTGGGTTGCGGAGGGGAATAATTTACTATTCCCACTCCAGGGAATGCAACAGTAGGGAAAGTGTTGGATAGAGGAGGGGGTAAAATTACTATTCCCACTCCAGCCAGTGTAACAGTAGGGAAAGTGTTGGATAGCGTAGGGGTAACAATTACTATTCCCACTCCAGCAAGTGCAACAGTAGGGAAACTTTTGGATAGCGGAGGGGAATAATTTACTATTTCCCCTCCAGGGAGTGCAACAGTAGGGAAAGTGTTGGATAGTGTAGGGGTAAAAATTACTATTCCCACTCCAGGGAGTGCAACAGTAGGGAAAGTGTTGGATAGGGGAGGGGAATAATTTACTATTCCCACTTCAGCAATTGTAACAGTAGGGAAAATGTTGGATAGCAAAGGGGATAAAATTTACTATTCCCACTCCAGCGAGTGCAACAGTAGGGAAAGTGTTGGATAGCGGAGGGGATAAAATTACTATTCCCACTCCAGGGAGTGCAACAGTAGGGAAAGTGTTGGATAGCGGAGGGGCAAAAATTACTATTCCCACTCCAGCAAGTGCAACAGTAGGGAAACTGTTGGATAGCGGAGGGGAATAATTTACTATTCCCACTCCAGCAAGTGCAACAGTAGGGAAAGTGTTGGATAGCGGAGGGGAATAATTTACTTTTCCCACTCCAGCAAATTAATTAGCATTAATTAACAAACAATTAATTAATTAAAAATAATTTACCTCCCTCCATATTCCCCTATAAATGACACCACAAATGTCGTAAAGCATTACACAATTAACATAATTAATTAACAATTAATTACTCAATTAATAACAATTAACCAGCAAATTAAAAACAATTATTAATAAATTAATTTACACAATTAACACTATAAAACAACATTACATAAATATTAATTAATTAATTATAATTAAATTACTTCCCACCCTACTCCCCTATAAACCCACAACCCGCTCCTAAAAGAATGACACAATTAACATAATTAACAATTAATTAATAATTATTAACAACCAATTAATAAATAATTAATAATAAATTAATTTCCACAATTAACAATATAAACTATTAAATACATAAATATTAATTAATAAAAAATAGTAATGAATTAATTATAATTAAATTACTTGCCACCCTACTCCCCTGTAAACACACAACCCGCTCCTAAAAAAATGACACAATTAACATAATTAACAATGAATTATTAATAATTAACAACCAATTAATAGCTAATTAATAATAAATTAATTTCCACAATTAACAATATAAAATATTAAATACATAAATATTAATTAGTAAAAAATAGTAATTAATTAATTACAATTAAATTACTTCCCACCCTATTCCCCTATAAACCCACAACCCGCTACGGAACTGAAACGCAAAATGTAATTAAAAAAAATTAATAACTTCTAAAAATTATTCATAAATGTATTATAATTAAATTACTTCTCACCCTATTCCCCTATAAACCCACAACCCGCTACGGAACTAAAACGCAAAATTTACTTAAAAAAAATAATTACTTCTAAAATTTTAACACATATATTAAAAAACAAATGCAATACTTACACAAAAAAATAGAACACATACATTTAAAATACACACTAAAATACATAACACTAACTAAAACAACGATATTTTTAACAACGATATTTTTGCAAACGATATTAATGACTTCGATATTTGTAAATACAATATTACTTACCTTAAACTCGATATTCTTGACAACGATATTCTGACAGTCGATATTTTTGTATTACGATATTTTGCACTCGATATTAGTGCAAGTCGACATTTACAACTCGATATTATGTCTGTTTACCATTTAACCCAGATCTGTGACTGGAGGTGAGTGTCTGAAAAGTTTCAGCGATCCGTCTATCATCTCCGTGTGTTTGCTTTGTTCGCCCTAAGTTGGCAGGTAATGCCCAGACGTGGGTCCCTTGCTCATTTTGCCACTGGATTCATGCTACCCTGGCTGATGATGGGTGTTACCCTGAAGCCGGTCCCAGGAAGCTTGGCTCCGGTTCAGGGAAGACCTGGCTTGGCAGTTCGGGCTGGACTGTTCCCATGAGGCACAGGGTGAAGACTGATTTGCATATAGCTGGGCCTGAACTGAGGTGGCGAAGTGAGCTAAAGAACGATGATGCATTCAACCCAGATCTGTGACTGGGGGTGAGTGTCTGAAAAGTTTCTGCGCTCCGTCCATCATCTCCTTGTGTTTGATCATTTATTAATACCACCAACGAATGCATGAATCCATGTAACCCCTCCACACTAAATAGCACAGCTGAAGCTGGAATAAATGCATGGCATAGTGTTCCTTCAGAGCGCAAAACTAATCCCAATAACCAACAATACATTAAAAAAAGCTACCACCCAGGGTTTCTGAGCACGTGCTGCCTGGCTTAAAGTGCAGCAATGCCTCATATGGGGTTTTAAATGCTACTTGCCAAAAAAGCATTTTGACGCCTCGTCAAGGGTAGTAAGCGCTATATAAATGCAATTCAATTACAATTACAATATCAATGCAATTACAAGTCAAATACAATATACTAATAGTAATACCATAACACTCAGCGGTTGATCAGTTGACTGTAGTTCATACGGCCTGCATAATAATTCCCTATTACTGCTTGACACTCTTACATTCACATAAGACAAAGCTGCTAAGGGTCCTGCCCATTACCAGTACTCTACCAGTCCACAGCAAATAAACCACCAGTTGAACCAGTGGCGTAGCTAGAGCTTTTATCGCGTGGGGCAATCCCTGAGTTTGTCGCCGGTGCAAGTAAGAGCGGGGGGTGGAGGAGACAGATGGTGACGAGCGGAGGGGGCGGACGACAGAAGAGGGAGAATAAAATGTAAAAAAAACTTACCTTGTGCTCACCAGTGCCCTCAAGAAAATGCCCCCTGGGGCGGACCACCCCCTTAGCTACGCCACTGAATTGAACAGGCATTGAGTAACTGAAGAGATCTGCCATATGCTACTGGCCACCTCTGCAGGACCCAACTAGCTACATACTACGATTGTTAATTGATATCTCATCATTGCAATCAGATATGGAATTATAGTAACAAAGTCCAATCCAGCAGATCTCTCCAGAATGTCTCCCTTTAACCTATGCCTGTGCAGGACCATTAACTTTAAACAACAACCAGGATCAAAAGAAAGAGCACACTTCCAACAACACCCTACATGGTGTAGTGTTTTACCCATGTAGAGTGTAGTGTTCTACCCATGTAAGCACGAGCTTCCGAGCCCAACATAGGGGTAGTAAGTACTATATAAATATAAATATACAATAATACAATATAATACAAAACAATGGACTCCATCAGCATGGACAACCTCTCCTAACAGACAGAAACAGCAATTGAGCAAATGGGATAGCAGGAGCACCCCAGGCAAATCAGAGCTTCGTATGATAAGCCACAACATTCAAGTGTATATCAGACCATGCAAATATTGCTGCTTCTATGCAAATGTGGGTGTATATTTAGAGGGGCACTAACATTTTATTAAGCATTGTTTATATATGTTTGTATGCATATCAGTGCATATTTAGATGTGTGGGTATGTCTGTATACATGTATATGTTTCTTTCAGTTATTTGTTTAAAAAATATATTAACTAAATATTTTTAAATTCCCTTTAAAGTTTATCCCATCCCTCCTCTCTCTGACTCAACCAACGCCTTTCTGATTTCTACGAATTCCCAAATATCCTTTTCAAACCTACCCCGTCCTTCTTATCCAATTCACCCAATTAACAGGCGCATATGTCCACTATTTCCAAAAGCAACTCACAACTTCCCCTTTCTAACTCACTGGCATTTTACTATCCCTACTCAAAACACTACCTAATGCATGAGAACTCGAGAGGGCAATCTTAACAAATGTACCACAACTAATCCACAAGGAAACAGGGAAGTACATATTACTAATCTACTTAGTACTTAACTTTAACCTTGGGCTCTGGAGTAGCAAGCTACTTGCAGCAAAGCACTTGAAGCCCTCATCAGGGGTAGTAAGCATACAATTCACAACTTTAATAATTGCAATAGCATGCTACAGGAAACTATAAATATATAAGAACATTCTGCTGTATGATCACAGAATGTACATATATATCCTTAAATTCTACAGTAGTAGTATATGATAGTCATAAAAGGCTCACTCTAGAGTAATTCACCCAAGTGAAAAATGAGGGTGTAGAACAAGAGAGTCGACCTTTAATGGCTGGTAGGTGCTGCTGTGATAGCATATAAAACGAAGGGAGGTCGCTCTCAGGGAACAGTTGTGTACAGGGCAAAGAGCCCAATGCGTGGTTGCATCCCCACGAGATGGCATCTGTCTGAAAATGCTTCCGTGCAAAAGCTGTGCACAGCAGGGGCTTGACCACCTAAAGGGACTTGGGTGCCAGGAGGGAATGGGCTCTCCATGAAGACTTATGCACAGACAGGGTGAAAGCTGTAAGCAGTAGGTGCATGGCCAACTAAGGGCCTTGAGTCAAGGACTAATCTGATTTGCCATTGGTGGCAAGAGTTGCAGAAGTGGCGTGGATCTGAACAATACCCCCTCAAACAAGCTCACCACATGTTAACATGCTGTGGTGTGCGCATCCCGCCAGGGAAGAGTAGGTTGGGATGATACCTTGGTTTTCAGTCAGTCCGGATGGTGACGTAATCCTTTGGCTCTCTGGAGTGGTCTGGGTGTTGGTATCTGCTTCAGTCTCACAACTATTCCCCTGAAGTCCCATTATATAATGACACAAAGCCGTATTAACTATCAAATTCTCCCTTCAAGTGCATTTGACATTCATCAATAAATCATTCTCAGTTACAATTTACACAGGTGACAACTTTCATTGTCCTCCTCTTTAGTTAACCAAATATAAAATCTTTTACCCAGGCGATATCATTGAGGTATGCACACCAAACAGGTCCTTTAGTAGCGCTCAGGGGGCATCAAAACAGGCACTTGTACTAGAATTGTATTTTGTGATCTGTTGGGATGGGGCTCAACAACCGATGAATTATTCCTTTTTATGGTACAAACAACGATGATTCCACAGAGTCAATCACTCCCATTGACCCACTCGAGAGGATTCTATGTCTTTTTCAGGTGTAAATTGTCACTGACCTTGTTTTTTCTGTTCTTTTCCAGGTCCGCAATCTGTGCAGAACTGTAGCGAAAGGATGCTGAGCCGGCAAGAGATGAGGAACCAGGATCCAACTTCAGCCTCAGCAAGAAGGAACAGGTAAGTGTGGGAGTGTGAGGCTTCAAAAAATGAATAAAATCAAGCACTGCGTGTTAATTGGGTGTGGCTTATATAGCCTGCCAATGAAGATGGCTGCTGTGTCACGTCGTCGGGTCAAATCTTGTCGGAATTGTCGGAATTATCACAAGATTTTGCCCGAGCACGTGCCTGGTCCTATGGAGAGGCCTACGTGCCAGGTGTTGCCAAGGGGGGTGGAGGGGGTTCCAGGAAATACCAATAAGCGCTCTAAGGCGCAATATGCTTAAATTTGTGTAGCATTCCCCTAGTGTGGCTCTAAGTGGAGAAACTCCTCTGGCCGGCATCATGAGGTAGTGCCTGGAAAAAATCAAGAGTGCGGGGATCATCAGGTACCCCAGGATTAGTAAGGGAGGGGTTACAACCATGCAGGATGTGACACCTTGGGTGTCTAGAGGGAGTGGATTCTTCATAAAAACCTTGTGCAGAGGGTCAACACCTTGCTCAACAGATTCGTCTGAACCGTATGTGTTTGCCTATGCTTGAGAGGTTGGCTATCTGCGAAGGGTTCGGTACATAGAGAAGACTGTGCATGGCAGGGGCTTGAACACCTAATGGGGTTTGGGTGTCTGGAGGGAGTGGGCTCTCTGTGAACAATTGTGTACTGGGCAAAAGCTGTGCATAGAAAAGCCATGGCCACATAAGGAGGCTTGAGTGTCTGGGGGGAGTCGACTGTCTGTGAAGAGTTGTGTACAGGATGAAGACCATGCACAGGAGATACTTTCCCACCCTTTTGTATTGGATTTCCCACAAAAAGTTGGCTAACCATGAAGGGTTCAGTGCAGGGAAAAAGCTGTGTGCTATAGGGACATTGCCACTTAATAGGCATTGGATGTCTTGAGAGAGTGGGCTCTCTGTGAACAGTTGTGCCCAGGGCTAGGCTTTGCCTACAAAGGGCTTGGCCACCTACAGGGCCTAGGGTGTCTAGAGGGTCTGGCTCTTTGTCAACAGTTGTGAACAGTGCAAAAGGTGTGTGTACTAGGGGCTTGGCTACTTAAGGAGGCTTGGGTGTCTGGAGGAAGTGGAGTTTTAGTGAAGAGTTGTGACTGGGTGAATATCGTGTGCAGCATGTACTTACCCATCCTTATGTGGTTGGTTCCCCACAAGAGGTTGGCTATCAATGAAGGGCTCAGTGAAGAAGGAAGTCTGTGCGTAGTAGAGATTTGGCCGCCTAATAAGATTTGAGTGTCTGGAGTGAGCTCTCTGAGAACAGTTGTGTACTGGGCGAAAGCTGTGCACAGTAAGGGCTTGGACACCGAAGATGCCTTGGGTGTCTAGAGACAGTGCGTTCTCCATGAACAGTTGTGTACAGGGTCAAAGCTGTGCTTAGTAGGGGCTTGACCACCTGAAGAGAATTGCATGTCTGCAAGGAGTGGGCCTTCCATGGGGGGGTTGTGCAAAGGGTGAACATTGTGCGCAAAAGGTACTTGTCCACCTGAATGTAGTTGGTTCCCACAGGAGGTCACCTATTCGTGAAGAATTCTCTACAGTGAAAAATTGTGTGCAGTATGGGCTTTTCCACCTCAAGGGGCTTGGATATCTAGAGGTAGTGATCTCTCTGCGAAGAGTTGTGTAAAGGGCAAAGGATTTGCATAGAAGGAGCTCGGCGGGGAAGAGGAGTGGACATCTCTAGGAGGACGGCGAGGGATGCACCTTGAGGCAAGTGTGACTACAGGGTTTCCTTTTTCCCTCTTCCCATGAGGCAATTAGGACCCTAACTTGGGGTTTAAGAAACACCAGTTTAGGTAGAGGATGACACAGGTCACCCTAATATAGTGGTAACATCTGACAGCATTGGTAAGATAGGAGCCCTGTTTTTCGTCCTGATGAATGCCACAGACCCATTTGGATCAGAGGCAGAAACATGTTGACAACAGAGGTGGTGATGGGGTAATAGTTCCCCCAATCCCCACACTTCAGTTTTTAATACCAAGTAGTACCCAGCGAATAAATATATTTGGGCTATTATCTTGGGTTTTAAAATCACTTATTCACGGGCCCCCACAGTATATTAGAAGTGCCTCCCTGTCTCCAGGTGTAGGTCCGCTCTCTATCAAACATGGTTTTTAGAAGAGCGAGGACTGCCAATGATGAACCATTACACCTGGTGGTGTGTGTGGACAGTCCTTTACATTTTTTGAGATGCCTAGCACTTTACTGACTTAGTGCTTTGTAAGGATATGGTTGCATTTTGTTAATGACTAATCATTTAGGGTAGCTTCTTTTGTGTGTGCATGTGCACAGGGCGAACATCGTGCACAACAGATTTTTACCCACCCGTATGTGGTTGGTCCCAATGAGAGATCGACTATGCGCAAAGGACTCAGAACAGAACGAGGGCCTGGCATAGTAGGACTTGGCCACCTAACTGTAATAGGATCAGAGTACCACTACCCTGTCTCCTATCAGGTTTCAAGCTTTGCCCCTCTGAAAGAACTGCAACTTTGCAAAGTTTGAACTACATTGACAAGAATGCACTGGGATGGCTGCTGAGTTTTGATTCACATGAAACTCACAGCTGATGGCTATTGATGAGTGCCAGTCCTGCTCTGAGTGTTGCCACAGGGAGGATGTTTTGCATAAATTGGTTCCCGGGGACAATGGCTTGCACCAGAGGGGTATGAACCTTGCAGTAACATTCTGTTTGTTGGACAGTAAAGAAGTCACTGGTCTTTGAATGTTATGAAACAAACACAGTTGGCACTCAATACCTGCTGTGCTCCACCGAAGAGCTCAAAAAGAACGAAACACGTGTCTGGGGCTTCAAAAAATGCAATATATGCAACATGTTAACAGTTATCAAGCTTTGCTCCATTGGAAAAACTGCAACTTTGCAAAGATGGGCAACATTGACCAAAGTGTACTGGGAGGAATACAGAGTCTTGTTTCAATTAAATCTCACATCTAACGGCTATTGATGAGAATCAGTCCTATCATAGAAAGAAGTATATTCCCATATACATAGGCTCATGTACATATGTTATCTGCATACATTGACACACATAAATATGTGAAGCATACACATAGATTAATTGTTGTATACATATATATATATATATATATATATATATATATATATATATATATATATACTCCCTCCTGGCTCGAGTTCGTACAGACCCCTGGCGCTCTCGATCCGGTGCAGGTTCCAAGGCAGAGCCCTGCCGTATTAATTATATACACATTAATCCTTTCAGATTATAGAAACCGCACTCACAAAGTGTAGTCTTCTCCAATTAATTTATTTTCCACAAAGTATCCAGTTAGAGGAACAACCAACGCGTTTCGTAAACACAGTTTACTTGATCACGGTTGAAAATAAATTAATTGGAGAAGACTACACTTTGTGAGTGCGGTTTCTATAATCTGAAAGGATTAATGTGGATATAATATATATATATATATACACACACACATACATAAATACACACACACATGCACAAACATGTGTAACCATCCCTAGTGGGGACTATGTGTGAATACCTACCTTGTGGAGACTAACCTTTCCCAATGCCCTCAAAATATAAAGATAACAGAAAATAGTTTAAAAAAAAAAATCTCAGATGTAGGATCCTGCTTTAAATTTGCAAATATAGTTTTATTTAACCACGCACACAGAACCATCCTTATTGGGACATGAGCGCGTGTTACTAACCTTGTGAGGACTTACTCCACAATTGTCATTAATGATTGAATATGTTCATGAACAAATAGCTAAATTTTCTATTTTAGTGCTGTACCTAAATTACATGATAGTTTAGTCATATATTAATAGCTCCGTGTGTCCTATGGGCACACAGAAAATGGATTTTGATGATAATGCATTCTTTACCAGAAAACCATAGGATATCAAGTCCATGGAAAGGGATTCACAGATTTTTAGCCTATTGCTAAGTGAACACAAATGTTAAGGGATAAGGAAACAATACATAGTTAACATCATCTGCAGGCCAAAGATCCTGCAATGTGGTGAGATAGGAAAGGCAGGAAAAGATTACCAGGTTCTTTTTTATTATCTTCACTGGAAGGCATCACCTTTTTTAAATGACTGTGTACATGTGATTATAGTGATGTTCAAGACCTGACAGTAAGAGTGTGTTATGAAAGTCACGGGCAAGGCCCTGAAGAGATAGTGTATGATTATGATGCCCAGGTTCCCACAGAGATAGCATTTAACTATAGTTATTCTTAAGTTCCCAAAAAGATAGTGTGTGAATAGGTTCATGATCAAGTCCCCACAGAGATAGTGCTTAATGATAGTTATCTTGAAGTCACATGAGATTGTGATGCCCAGATTGCCACACAGATAGTGAGTTATTATAGTCATGTTAAAATCTCCTAAAACATAGTATCTGTTCATGTTCATGCCTGGCTCTCCACTGGTATAGTGTTTGCCTATAGTCATGTTCAAGTCCCCATAGAGATAGTGGATGGGTTTGTGGTTATAGTCAAGTTCAAATCTCCACTTAGAGAGTATTATGGTAGTCAAGTCCAAGTTCCTGGAGAGATAATGTATAATGATTGTCATGCTCAGATATTTATGTAATTAGTGGTACCCGGGTGCCTGCAGATGAGTGTGATTATACTCATACTCAAGCCCCCAAAGAAATATTGTGTGATTATTGTGATGCACAGGTGCCCACTAAGACAGTGATTATAGACCTTTAGAAATAGTGAAAGTCAAGTTCAAGACCCTGTAGGGATCCTCCTTTTGGATTGACATGTTGAAGTCCCTGTTAGGATAGTGTGTGCTAATAGTTGTGTTCAAACCCCCGCAAAGATAATGTCAGATTATATTGATGCCGAAACTTCACTTTTCATAATGATCCGGTGGCGCACTGGGCTTACCCATATCTACAAGGCCATGTAAAGCCACTGTGCGTGACTGTTAATGGCCTTGTAGACATGGTGTGAGGCAACGCAGCGCAAGTCACTGCGTTGCCTCACACTGCAATGGGGGAGCCTGCCATGGGTGTTATGGTTGGTGTCCCAACATAACACCTGTGGCATTTGACACATTCCCAGATTTACAACATGTTGTAAACCTGGGAATGCGCAAAAACCTAAGCCTCCCCATGAGTGGCATAAGGGTTGTGTGTGTGTGATGGAAGGTGTCCCTTTATCCACAAAACAACCAGATTTCAACTCAGACGGCCTTGCACCTGCGTTGGCGCATGGCAGCCATTTGTACCCCAGCGCTGTGAAAGAGAACAGGCATGCGCCTTATCTCATAGATACGGAGCATTACTGCCCTTTTCTTTTGATGTAGGGCAGAGCAGCAGTAAGGCTTGCGGTGCTGCCCTACACAAAAATATTGTAAATGGGGACCATAGTGTGTGATTATTGGGATGTTCATGCCCCCACAGAGACAGTATGTGATTATAGTGTTACCCAAAAACCCACAGAGAAGTGTGTGATTTTAATCACATTCAAGTCCCCTCAGTGATAAGTGTGATTACAGTTATTTTGAGGTCTCCAAGGAGAAAATGAGTGATTAGAGTCGTGTTCAAATCCCCAGAGAGCTAGTGTGTGATTACAGTCATGTTCAAGTCTGCAAATGGATATTGTGTGCTTTCCGAAAAAGAAAAGTATGAGAAACGCCAAAATGGCTCTCCCATCTTCTCTCCTCAGCGTACACAAATAGCCACTGAAATGTATGAATATTAGGGAAAAACAACAGTTAGATATGTAATTGTGTACAAGATGAGTAATTAAGATGAATGGAAAAGGCGAGCATATGTTTTAAACAAATATTCAGTCAAGCCGCAAAGGTTTCTTCAGTAAGTTTATTCTTTATGTTTTAGTTGGTTTCAAACTTTTATTGTTTACAAAACCATGTTCCCTCAAGTCGGGTCTTTCGTTCATAGTCAACATGAAACCAGGAAGGGTAAACTACAACTGAATTTCTACACAAATGCTGCCCTAGAAACAGGAAAACCAACATTGCCCCACAATTGTTACTTAATACCCACTAGGATTTTACAATCCGATCTGACTTGCTTGATTGGGATGCCTTTTAACCTGCAGCAGCTCTTGGTCAACACACTCTTCTACTTCCTCAAGAAGTTCACACAAAGCTTTGCATGGCATGTGACGTAACTTCCGGCTCCAAGGGATGTGTGTAGTAACTTTGCAAGAGTGTTCGGAGGCATGTATTTGTAGAAAAGATCTGTTTTCTTTGAGGCAGGCATTTGAGTGAATGTAAGCAAGGACAATCGAGCGCAACAGAAAGGAACAATTAACTTTACCAGAATGTTTTTCTAAGTCTATCGTTCCCAAGTGTTAGCATATATATAGTAGGGTAGGTTGATCACAAATGCAAAGAAACGTTGAAAAAATTAAATGTTGGCAATAGGGGGGGAGGGGGTTCATTTGGATCCAAAAATAGTGATTAGAGATAAAAGTGACCCTAACAATATTCTGTAGGGTGCTCCTGCGGTCCGGGCACTCAGCCCAGGTCATCTCTCCGGGGGTAGTAGGCTTCTGTGGCCCATGAACCAGCAGCCACTCGGTGTTTGGAGAGCAGAGACGTTTTAAAGTATGGGCAAAGTGGGTCCTGTCCCAGGGCCCCAGCATTTCAAGGGGCCCCCTGATAGAGCCAGCTCTGATCTCTGCAGAGTCTCTTGCCCTGATGACCTCAACTAAGTATTAAACAGATTGTTTTAAATATCGTTTTCCTTTAATTTAGTTTTTACTGTGGGTGATGTATGGAAGTCTGTTACAGACATTTTGCAGAGAAATGTTTGCTTCTCAAAACCATGCAACATCCATGAAAAGGTTAATTTCAGATAAAAACTGACTTCACATATGAGAAATGGGGAGGGGGGGTCACAGAGTATTAGCAATATTATTAGGGAGCTGCTGCTGAATTTGTAAGATCTAAAACACACGTCATTGTCCCTGAATATTAGATGTAAACAAATGTAGAATCTGGACCAGTGTGCCTGTGCACTCACTGACCTGGCCGAAGAGGGCATGAGAGAGCTGAAATTAGATCATACATTCAAACCTGTTCAGAACAGGGGCCTCCAAAATACGTTTGACCCAGGGCCCCAAAAATCCTTAAGATGTCCCTGTTGGAGAAGTTCATACTCCATTCAGAGTAAAAAGAAGCCACAGACAGCTTCACTTTATATAAATAAAACATAGTCTTCCAAACATTGCAAAGCAGTTCTTAACATAACAAACATTGCCAAAGCCTGTAGGTCTCACTTTTGGGACCAATGGCTTTGCCAGTACCTATTGGTGTTACGGTACAGCAATGTCAAAAAGCACTTTTTGCTGCTGCACTGCATGCATTACCAAAATAAAAAAGGCCTGATGATGCACCCACCAATGACCACCTAAATTTGTAGACACCTACATGCCTACAAAATGATGCGTAATCTCCCATAATTTTGCTGTAATTAAGCTACAGCAAATAATGCAAGTTATGCTCACCCCTCTTCTAGTCCCTCCCCCAATGTTTACGTTTTATTTTTTAATTGTTTTTCTCTGGGATCAACAGTTGCATATTGTTAATGGACTTCTACCTAATCCTCAGGAATGCTTTCATCTTTTTTAAGGTTTGTGAAGTAATCAGATGCTCATTTTTACATCATCCTCAAGTCATTGGCAATGATCTCATTGCAAAGTAATCAGATGCTCATTTGCAAGTCATCTTCAAATCATCAGGAACAATCAGGTCTTGAGAAGTCATCAAATATTAATTTTCATGTCATCCTCAAATCATTAGGTACAGGTTTCTAAACTCTGTTGATGACTTCAGGTGATTACGGCGTCTGATGATGGGAAAACGACTTCTAAAGTAGTTGGATGATCATCCGATGACTCTGGAATGGCTTCTAAAGTAGTCCTGTTTTACATGGGCTGATGGGGCCAGGGTATCTGCACTCTAGGGAGCCCGCTGCTGGTTTTCGTGTGCTTTCAATGATGGGGCCAGGGTATCGGCACACCAGGGAGCCTGCTGCTGGTTTTCGTGTGCTTTCAATGATGGGGCCAGGGTATCGGCACTCCAGGGAGCCTGCTGCTCGTTTTCGTGTGCCTTCACTGGTGGGGCCAGGGATTCACTCCGGGAAGCCTGCTACTGGTTCTCTTGCCCAGCCTGGGTTCATGGGTCTCAAAGGGGAGAAGCATCATGACATCGAGGAGGAGCGGTGCATCACCAAAGGAGGAGGGAGCAGACTCTATGTAGCAGAGACATCAAGCGCTGCAGGACTTTCTTTCCCGGCTCACACCTTGCTTTCAATCCCCCTCTCTCGTCTAATGCTGTCCTCTCATTTTTTTCTGTTAATTTCACCATTATTTCTCTCATCTTCTCTATTGTTTGCTTTGTTTGCTCTCCCTCTGTCCCCTCTCTCCTACCTCTCCATTTCTTCATTCATGCTCTTCCTTTCGCTCTCTTTTTCTTCTTTCAATCTCTCGATCATTCTTTCTGTTTCCTGCTCCTTCTTTTGTTTCCTTGCTGCTGCTTTTTTTCACTAATCTTTCCATTTTTTCCATCATGCTTCTTTTTCTTTCCAGCCTTACTGCATGTTTCCCTTTACTCGTTCCCTATCCTGCCCCTGGTTTGCCCTTCTCTTTCTCCATCTCCATATGCCTTCTCTTTTCGCATGAACCCCACCCTCTTGTCTAGTCTCTGTGGGCTGCCCGTGGTCCACGAAGGGGACCCTCCTAAGAGGGCGGCCGCCTTAGTGCCACATGAGGGCACACGAGACAGGCTAGTGTGTTGGACCCCCCCCCTTGAGGGGTCCGCGCGCAGCGTCACTTCCGGAGGGGGTGGGCGGGGATGAGGTATAAGGGCCTCTCCCCACCCACCTGGTGGCCTCTTTGCCGCTGCCCTCAATGCCGTTTCCCTCCCTACCGCTTACCCGGCGTAAGTGCAAGGGTGGGGGGGAGAAGTGTTCTAACTTGTTATTTTGTGTTGCAGGCGGAGTTACAAGGTGATCCAGAGGCTGTAAGGTACAGAGGGGTACCCTCTGCAGGAGCACAACAGGGTGCAAAGGCCAAATATCCCCAGGGACGTCCTCGCGTTGTACCCTGGAGGAGCGACGGCGCCCCGTTATTCCTACGGGCGGTTGTGGACCTGAGCAACGGGGGGTTGCCTGGAACGCTCCGCCCCTTTTCGGGGGCGTGAGTAAGGGGGTGGACTGGCGGTCCACCGGTGGGAGGGGTTAGCCCCTCCCCCAAAATTGGTAAGCACCGATTGGGGAAGGCCACGGTGTAATTTTGCTCATCAGGCGGGCAGGCGGCGGAGGGGTTGCCTGCCCTTGGATCGCCTTTAAGATAACCCACCATGTTGGCATATTTGTTATGCAAATAAACCTGCAGCAATTTTCTCCACAAACAAGGTGTCGTGTGGTTTATTTCCAAATAATATTGCTGTATGCGGGATGGGGAGTGTTGCTGATATTGTCACTATGCAGGCAGCCCAAGACGCCTGGCTTCTTAGATGCATCAGACAGCTCTATAGGTTTTGAATCTGCTGTAGATTTCATGGGGATCATCACAGCTCTTTAAAGTTTTGATGTCAATGAGTGACTTCGAGTTTGTGGACGGACTGAGTTAGAGCATAGGCGTTTCAGCACTATACAGCCACAGGCGCTATTCATCCCCTTGGCACAGTATAGATATGCCTCCCATTTTGCTTTGAGGCAGTTTCCCTTGTGTCGGATTGGCGTTTGTGCTGATGTGACTCAGTAGAATTGCGGCTGCCCTCGGCGCACGCAGTGGGCCCTGTAAGAGGGCGGCCCCCTTAGTGCCGCATTAGGCACATCCCCGCGCCCTCTCGCTGGGACCCCCTCACATGGGAGTCCCTCCTTGTCCGACGCCTCTGCGGCATCATTTCCAGTGGGCGGGCGATAAGTATTTATACTTGCCCCCACCCACTGGCCATCCTTTTTGTTCCCCGCTGGACACGCTGTCCAGCTGTGTCGTGTCACCTGGTTGGAGTTACCGCAGTCGCATGGTTATGGGATACTGTGGGCGTTGGGTTTGTTGTGGTAAGTGCGGTCATTATACCTCCCTTCTTAATACTCCTGTGGCTCCGATCTCGGTGGTTGCCCGGGCGGAAGGGCTTGGGGGGACTGTTCTGTATGCCCGGGTCCCAAGTCGGATGTGACGGGGCATGTTTCTCAGGCCGAGTGAGGACCGAGTGTGTGGCTATGGCCACTGCATATTGCACTGTTTCGTCCGGTGGCGGGAAAGAGCAACGCATTTGGAAGGACAGCGGCCTGGTCGAGCCTGGGCCCGAAAAGGGTGGCTAGATGCCCAACAGCTCTGGCGCTAGCACATAAGGGGTGCGTGGTCACGGTGTGCACATGCTGAGATCCATTCCCGTTACATGCACTGTCATTAGAAATACTCCGGCCGTTAAATCAGCGTAGGGTATAAAATGCTAGTAATGCTACAGGCTGAAAGAAGGGCGCTGGTGAATAATACATGTGATTCTCATGATGCCCCTGGCTCGGACACTTGGTTGGGAAGTCTGGTGGCCCGGCATGTTAATCGAGCAGCGATTCCTGCTGGGAGACAATCAGCGCCTATGCCTTGCTGAGCAGCCACCCAGTTTAAAAGTGCCAATTCACGGCATGCTGTTTTATTATTCCAGCACTCCCACGAGTTACTAGGGAGGCGTGGTTGGCTTGCCACAGTACAGGGGCAGAGGCTACATGGCGCTGATTCCTTAGCCTACAATTCCTTTGATGGCACGCCGCAGGCGGTTTGCATTTGTGTCTTTCGGCCAGTATGAAATGTCGATTTGGGAGGATTGTACATCTCCCAGGCCTGTCTGGATGCACAGTACGATCATGGCACAGTGCGTTCTGCTGTGACCACCTCGGGGCTGACTCTCCCCTCTAGGACGAGCTATGGGCACAGGAGCAATCTTGGCTTTGCTCACAGTGGTGAATGTGAAAGCCAGTAGAGCCTGAAGTAAAGGGCTAGCCTGTCTAGAGAACTAGGTGCTTTTGTAATTTGCATGGAGTTAAGCACCAACAAGAAAGGTCCCATGTGCAGTGTGTGTGCACTGGAGTAACACTGCAATAAAGTGATAGTTTTGTGGAGTTTTGTGACTGTGATGTAACTTCAAAGAGACTCATTATAGATCTTGCACAGTCTCATCATTTCAGAACTGAAGCATTTACAATATTCTTACAATGAAGCCATAGGTTGCTTATTTACCTTACACAACTATCAACCATTGACAAAGTCAATAGTCCTGGCTAGCTGTAGGTCTAATGTTACGTGTTGATTATATATATGGATACAATGACAGAGGCAGAACTATGCGGCACACTATGCTAAGCAGAGATTTCAGCTTAAATGTTTTAATCCAATGTCAAAGAGAGAGCCTCAAGTGTTTGGGCCAGAATCATTAGGCCAAAAGTACTTTTAAACGTGCAGATGGCACATTTGAAAATGGTGCATGCTACTTATACCTGAAGGTCTACCTTGTGCCAGTCAAATGGGGATGATTTGTTCAATAGATGAACATGCTTGTTTTAATCAATACTTTGTTTCAGTTAGAAGGGACGATTTGCCTAATTCGGATATGCCCCTGACAATGGGTGAGTAGCGCGCTTTATAAACCCCCTGATTATAAACAATTATTCTTTGACTTTAAATTTGTTCATATCCAGCCTGTTTAAGTTGGGTGGGGCGAGTTGCCTAACAGCTGATATGTATCATTGACAGTTCGGATGGCTCGTGGAGCGAGGGATGCTTGGTCTGCTCGTTTGGGCAGATGATTTCGTCGCAGGCTTAGCCTTGCATGCTACTCTGCATTGGAATTGTTGCAGGCATGCGCCGAGAGATGGGATTTTCGATGCCATGCAACACCATAAACTTAACCTGGTTTAGTCATCAGGCCAAGGAGTGGCTGCATGACTCTCTGGTGCTGGAGATGGTTAGTTTGTTGGCATGCCTTTCTAGATGTTTGTTTCAAGCTCGCACATTTTGTGGTTCCGCTCTCCTAGGGCAACATCGTTAATAAAACAGCTGGCCTGACTTGTTCCTTAATGTAGATAACAGAGCAACATCGCTGTGGCCAGGTGGGCCCAGCGCGAAGGGCTGAAATCTTTCTCACAGTTTGGGTTGTGATCATGATATGTGGAAGGACTAGTTTCAGACCTTTATTTTAATTTCAAGTAACATCATTGTTGAGTGATATTAAAGAGCGCCGAAGTTAATAACTCCTTTTCTCATGCAGGCAAAAGGACTGCAGAGTTTGATAGTAAAAGTGGAGCTGAACCTATCGGTAGGTGTGTCAATTCTGTTAAATCCAAGGGGGTATTACGAGGTGTGTGAAACTGGTGCTTAGGAAACCCAGACAGAGCATGGGTAGATTAGTTGTCAGTAGGTCCACAGCACCACCAGTTAGCCCCTAGCACTGGTATTAAATTTACCCCAATTTTATCACTAGGATATTGAAAATTCATATTGTCATTTCCTCAAATGGGTCAATAAACTCACATCGCTAAGTCCTTATAGGCGTAGTAGTGTGCGCAATGCTCCTCTATTTGCTGCTCGTTCCAGGTTCCTAAGAAGGCACCATATGGGTTCCTGGTTTAAATCCAGAGGTTTCCTTCGGCAAATGCCTCATAAGTTTATCCTTCAATATCGGCCTAATACATTGAGAGCAGAAGGGGCATTTTCATCAGCCTATTCACATAATGGCGAGTCTACTCAGCCTTTCACCCTTCCGGGGTCGACAAAAATGAGTACCATTGAGTTTGGTATCAATAAACAGCGGTAGTAGGTGCCAAGATTCCCCTTCAGGGACCCTGTGCGTAAATACACGTTAGGATTAGCACAGCCACCCGCAATACTTGCAGGCTTGACACTAGCTCTTCTGATTGTCCACTTCCCTGTTCCAGTTAATACAGCAACGCATACAGATAGATGCACCTGCCAATCTCAGCGCTGAGATGACTAAGCACGGTCTGAAGCACTAGGGAAAGCACGCTGGTTTTAATTGAAAATGGGCATTTTAACAGCATCAGCGGTGCGCACCCCTTCCCCACCACACCCACAGAAGTACTTCTGGTGGGTCTCTGAGGGCATCAAGCAGGAACCCTCTGGGTTGTTATGATAGATGAACAACATTATAGCTCAATAATTCAGACACAATTGAAAGTTTTATACAGTGGATATCTTGACCACATGTATTTCAAGGTGCCATTATGTCAAATGACTGTAAAAGTAAAAATTCAGACAATTGCCTAGGATCACACAATTTAGTCAAGCAGGGTATAGGGGCATCCATTACTTAAGGCCATCCCAGCAGAAGTTGCGCCGTCATGTATAATAGTGGGGACAAGAACAAACAAATAACGGTCTTGGGGGGTAATTTTGGCAGGGCATGTACACACACTTTATATCAATGGGAGCATCGATGGTATAGACATGCTTCTTCTACCCTTAGTGGCAAGACTCGGCCAGCAGTAGCACCTCCAGTTGGTGCTAGTTTGTCTTGAGTCACATGCAAGTGTGTCTAATGAGCTGGACTTGTACCTAGGTCACGCACATTAGGCAGAGGGGTTCCAGAAGGATCCACATAAATTGGGGACTGCACCAGAACATGAAACTGCAACTGTTAGATTCCGACATAATGTCTCTGCACCACTCATATTGTTAACAGTTAAACAGCCTTTGAAGATGTTCAGCTGAACAGCACAAGATTCAACTGCACGTGGAAAATTCCTATAGGAAATTAATGGCCAGAATGAATTAGACAGGCATGCATTTCTCAAGGCCACTCGTTTATAAGCACCAGAAGCTGGACAGGCACGTAGCTTGGTGAGGACGGTCACAAACGTATAATAGCCGGTTGTGGCCACTCTAGCAAGACAGTTTCACACTCTTTCTACTAACGGGAGCCTCTATGTGGGAAACAGTGAGTGGTGCTTGCCATTAGTGCAAAGGATGTGAGGGTTAAAGATCATTTTAGGGCCCCCATGGCTTTTAGCCAAGTGACCACTGCACAGGAGGATGGAGAGTGATTACAAAGGGCATAGGATGGGTGATGGCAATGGCAATGCAAAGCAAACACAAGGAGATGATGGACGGAGCGCTGAAACTTTTCAGACACTCACCCCCAGTCACAGATCTGGGTTGAATCCATCATCGTTCTTTAGCTCACTTCGCCACCTCAGTTCAGACCCAGCTATATACAAATCAGTCTTGACCCCGTGCCTCATGGGAACAGTCCAGCCCGAACTGCCAAGCCAGGCCTTCCCTGAACCGGAAACAAGCATCCTGGGACCGGTTTCAGGGTAACAACCCTCATCAGCCAGGCTAGCTTGAATTCTGTGGCAAAGTGAGCAAGGGACCCACGTCTGGGCATACCCTGCCAGCTTAGGGCAAACAAAGCAAACAAGGAGATGATGATGGAGCGCTGAAACTTTTCAGACACTCACCCCCAGTCACAGATCTGGATTGAATCCATCATCATTCTTTAGCTCACTTCGCCACCTCAGTTCAGACACAGCTATATGCAAATCAGTCTTGACCCTGTGCCTCATGGGAACAGTCCAGCCCGAACTGCCAAGCCAGGTCTTCCCTGAACCTGAAACAAGCCTCCTGTCACGGGTTTCGGGGTAACACCCCTCATCAGCCAGGTTAGCTTGAATTCAGTGGCAAAGTGAGCAAGGGACCTACGTCTGGGCATACCCTGCCAACTTAGGGCAAACAAAGCAAACAGAAGGAGATGATGGACGGAGCGCTGAAACTTTTCAGACAAACACCCCCAGTCACAGATCTGGGTTGAATCTATCATCGTTCTTTAGCTCACTTTGCCACCTCAGTTCAGACCCAGCTATATGCAAATCAGTCTTGACCCTGTGCCTCGCAAGACTGTCAGCTTATTCTGAGTAGAATGTTTCGTATCACCAATCAGAAAGGTACTAGGAGGCAAACCAGTAAACAGGCAGGCCTTTGATTCTGGTGGAGGGCAATCAATTCCGGGGATAAACCTTTGAACTAGGTCCAATTCCTGGATTAAGCAACCATGGTTCCAGCCCAGTAAAGGCCCTTCTGTTGTCATCATTGATTACTACAAAGTACCATGGATAGGGAGCATATTAGTTATCACAGCGGATGTGTATCACAAGATGAACGGGTACACGTGATTGCTGAGGCCTCATTGACGCTTTGTCATAGCAGTCCAGATCACACCACAGAGGGCGAAGACAAGGCTATGGCCCCTGACAGAATATGCCAAATATTATTTGTCTGGGATTGGTGCTTGCAATCTCATTCCATTTTGCAGTTAGAAACGAAAATGTGAGGAAATATCTGTGAATGTATTGGGCTCGCTCAAAAGTGAAGAAAGCAAAAGATTTAGCACAATTCTATAATCCTGAAGTGTGACGCAAGCAACAATTTTAGAACAGCCAAAACAAATCAAGGTACTCACTGGCAGATGCACAATAGACAAACATTCACTGAAACCAGATTTGACACCATTAATTTGTTCGCAATAGTTTATCAATAAAACTGTCTGTGCAAATGTCTGGTCAATTCAGCAAAGTATGTGCACTCCGTAATGAGTGCATGGTAAAGGTTGCTTCGTTTTTTTGTTTTTTTTGAAAATATGTTTATTGGCATTTATAATCATACCATCCTGTACTCCTTTAGCATATTTCAAGATGTATTAACTGTCAAACACATTTCAATTAGTTTCTGCTCATCTGGGCGACAGACTCATACAGGCAGCATTCTATACTATACATTATAAGCAGGAGGTAAGCACAGATCGACCAGGTTCTTCCAACGTTTAACCAAATTGTCTAGCGTACTTTACTTGTGAACAAATTTATTCTCCTTCATCCAGCCCAGTTGTGCCTTATACGCTTTAGTTCTCTGTCCCTGGGGCCTATCAGGCACTTGATTCTAGCGTGACATCCTGTTCTATTCACGCATGCTATCATATGATGTGTTACAAAAATTCTGTTAGATGCAGAATGCACACCTTTCCTTAACTTCATTTTGATTGTGTATCAATAGTTGCGTGCACACAGGAGCCGTGAACTATCCCAGTCACGGATACTTAATATGCAATCCAATAGGCACGTACTTAACACGCCAACCCGTTGCACTGCGAAGAAAGGGATTTGACCCTAACATTGAATCTATCTTTCTTACTCCATGTTGAACAGTTAGTACGCCAGTTTTGTCAAAATTCATCCAAACAATTTAATCCAATCGCTCAAAATCACTGCGAGGACAGCGAGATTCCTCCGTCGTTTTTTATTTACATTTTCAACTGCCTTCAGCGTGCCCATCCGGGCTTCAACTGAAACATGTAGAGGTGAATAGTTCATACTCCATAACTTCACATAATTCCACCCAATGCATTTCGGCCTCTCTTAGACCTTCGTCAGGGGTAACTGAAAAGACAGAAACAAACTTCTAAGTCCTCTGTCACGGACCAAAGTAAATTTGACACTCCCATACTAATATTGTTCTATCATCACGTGTTTAATCGTTACACAAGCCCCCCAAGTATCTGAAAGGATGCCCTTCTAAACTTACTGCTTCTTCCCTTTACCTTAAAAAACCTGAAGCGTGTACTTACAAAGCAAAATAAAATTGCTGCCCTTAAAACAAATTCTAAGTGAAAAAACCTTCTTGTATGAGTGTGCAAAATATGTCCTTTCACAGACCCAAATTACTCCTATCCCCGTTCCCAACCTAAATCCTTAATGACAAACAACTTTTACTAAACCATTATATTATCAATCTACCTTATGTGCCGCGGTCGGAAACTTTATCACCTCCTCTGCTTTCTCCTCATCTACCATGACTGCGTGTCCTCTCTTCATCACGTAAACTGCTAAGCTCCCCCACCTGACTCCTCGCTTGAATGTTAGGGTCAAATCCCTTTCTTCACAGTGCAATGGGTTGGCGCGTTAAGTACGTGCCTATTGGATTGCATCATATGATGTGTGCCATTACCTAATAAACAATTAAACTTAAACAATTAAACAGTGTCAGTCTGCGCATGCGGGTGCCTCTATCCGTACTCCTGTCAATGTTGGAGGGCGATGTCCTCCTGGAGTCTCGGGGGGGTGTGGGGCCGTCTACTCATCAGTGGTGTCGGGTGTCTCCCGGAGCCCTGTCAACCGTCAACACTAATGTTGGGAGGGGGGAAGGAAGGAAGAGGCGCAGGGAGACCCCAAAGGGGAGGGGTATCATGCACCTAGGCCCCTCCGTCAGGACCAGTCGATGCAGACCCACCTCCCTCCTCTTCGCTATTGGGGCAACTCGGTGTTCCCAATTGGAAAAGACTTCCCTCCATGCTGCTGATATGGGACGCCTGCGCAGGCCCTTCAGTTCTTCTCTATGTAAAGCCCTGCCCTCCGCTGCCGCCCATCTATTTACCTCTTGGGTCCAAACCCCAATCTGAGGTCCCATAGCCGATTTCCATGTTATCGCAATCCGTCTTTTTGCTAAGGCCAGGGATAGATCAATAAATCGGCTTCCACCTTGCGTTTAGGTGGTCTGGGATATAACCCCAGGAGACAGACCTCCGCTGAGTGGGCTAGTGTACGACCCAATGTACCGTTGACTTTCGTCATCACTACCTCCCAGAACCTTTGCACGATCGGGCAGCCCCATGTCATATGGAGGAAGTCCGCATCTAGTTGCTTGCATCTTGGGCATTCTCTGGGTTCCCCTCCAAATGCAGCCTGTATGCGATGTGGAGTCATATATGTCATATGGACATAGTTAAACTGTAAATATTTTAGGCGGGTATTGTGGGAGATCTTCTTGGGTGATTCCAAAACACGGCACCATTCCGCATCCGTAAATGACTTATTAAGGGATCTCTCCCATTTCCCCCGGAGGTCTAACATCAGCGCATAGAACCATTTTATTTGATGCCCGGCTGTACCCAATGTTATCAATGAATGGAGAACCCCATGCATGGTCGGCTCCTCTCTTCCTGCACCCCACAGCCGCTCAAATGTCCTCACCAGTGTTTCGTACAACAGAAACTGGCCAGCAGGTAGTCCATAACTCTCCGCCAGGTTTGCGAAGGGGAGTAAGCAGTTGTCTAGGAAGCAGTCCCCGGTCATGTCAATCCCTGCCCCGGTCCAGGCCAACAGCTGCTCCGTCCCCAGGATCGCCTGGGGTTCTCCGTAGGGGAGCCCTATCAATGGCAGCACCGGTGTGTATCTCGGAACCACCGGCAGCCTCACCATACACCTTCTCCAGCACTGTAATGCCGTAGTTTGCAGGGTCGATGTATAGGGCACTTTTGTAGTCGGGTTCAACAGTTTAGCTAGCAATAATCGTGGGTATTGTCCTGGCTCCACTAGGTACATTCCCTCTTGGTTCACCCCCTCTAACCATTGTGCCACCCACTGTAGTTGCGCGGCTAGTTGATAAAATTTGAAGTCTGGTACTCCCAATCCTCCCTCTCTCATAGGACGCTGCAAAGTCCGCAATGCAACTCTGCACCTCCCGTCTGCCCAAATAAGGTCCTGCACCAGTGCGTCCAGCGGCCTAAACCAGCCCGCAGGCATCATCACCAGTAAGTTGACGAAGAAATATAATAAACGAGGCAGCATGACCATTTTGGTCAGTGAGATTCTAGCCATCAGCGGTAATCGCAGTGAGCTCCAGGAGGCCACACTAGAGCGCAGGGAGCGGACTGCCCTTCCCAGATTACCCTCTCTTATATCGTCCAAAGAATGGAAGATCTGAATACCCAAGTACCGAAAGGAGGTCGGAGTCCAGTTAAATTCATCAGGGAGGTCCCCCGGTCTAGGGAGTGGTCCGGCCAATGTGAATAAATGCGTCTTACGATGATTAACCTGTAGACCGGATAGGCGGCCAAAGCTCTCCAGTAACTTAAAGGCAGAGCTAGTCCCAGTACAGGCATCGTTCAGATAAATCAACAGATCGTCGGCATATAGGGAGATTATATATGTCCTTCCATTCAATGGTATCCCCAGCCCCTCCCCTCCTCCGTGGAGAAGTTCAGCCAGCAAAGGTTGCTTCAGTTAAGCTAAATCTTACCGGCCTTATCGCCATTGCAGCCAGGCGGGTTGTGGAAGTTGTCATCCAACCAGTGTGCTGCAGTTCCAAAGGTTGGGGAAACACTGAGTTAGAGCACAAAAAGGCAACAATGTATTAAAACACATTTGGCATTCCCATTAGTCAAGAAAGGGCAGGTATTTGTACATATTGTTCTCCTCCTGTCCCCTCCAACTTGTCTGCTCCCTGGTATATATTAGCAGAAGTTTGGAATTGGACGACTTACGCTAGGGTGGGGACACCAGCATGGCGACACAACATCTAAATATCGCAGTCAGATGTTGAGGGATTTGCATGCAATCTGGACATGAAATTAAGCAGAATACTGGGGGTGCTGCCCCCCCTTATCGCATTAGATAGAAGGGCGGTGAGATCCGCAATGCTATAGGCGTTACATTTGCCCATATATGGGCAGGAACCTGTAAATAGAGTGGGTTTTAAATAGGTTTTTCTTTTGGCCATTGCTATAAAAGATGTGCACTCTGTAAACATGAGTCATTCAGCCTGGTGGGTTGCATCAGTTTTGTCATTCCAAAAAGTGTGCAGTGACTCCAATAGGCTGGAGAAATAAGGGTTCGGAGCACAAATGCTGACAACTACATGAACACATCTTGCATTCATATTTAAGAAGGTGCAGGTAAATTTGCTCACATGTTTACTCTATGCCCTCACAAATCCAAAAGCAATCGCAGTGGCAACTTTTTCGGCACTCTGGTATACCTTTAGCAAAATCTGGCTAGGGGCTACATACACTAGGGTGGGGACACTAGCATGGCTACACAGCATCTGAAGATCGCAGTCAGACTGTTGGGTTTTTGCAGGCAAAAAGGACTTGAAATGTAGCAGGATGTTAGGAGTACCCTTGGGGGAACTCACCCCCCCCCTGTGGTTAGATCTACCTTTGTCTTGGTTTAGGTGGGGAGGCTCACCTGGCATCCTCTAAAGGACATGAAACAGCTTAAATTCGATACATGTCATATGATTTCTATGGGGAGAGGGCCATGCCAAGGTGCTAGCTCAGGCGGGGGGGGGGTGTCATTGGCCACAAGGCTCCACCCTGTCTCCACCTAATGACCCTCTCCAGGGGAGTCCAGATTTCACTTGCTGGTGCGGCACAAAGTTATCAGTTTGAACCCCCAAAATTGGGACTAACCAAGTAGGGGGGGCGATACAAGGGCTTAGTCAACCCCAAATGTAAATGCACATATTGGCACGCAGTGCACAATGGATTATATCAGACAGAACTGTGGTTACGAAGATAGCAGTAGTTATAAATTCCCTATGGGGTAATAATTCTTGCCGGTGCTGTACCCCCATACAAGTGTAGGTTTGCGGGTAGAGATAAGGGTACGGTGTTGGCCACAAACAGTAACTTGTTAACAAATATCTGATGGCCTTGGAGGTGAACTCCACTATGCTTTCCAGCTAATCCTGAAATCATGGACTGGACGGTGAGGGGTAAATACACGACTCGGCAACCCCTAACTAGTAGGCCCATATTGGCACAGAGGGCACCATAGGGACATCATCCAGAACTGTGGTTTGAAGAGAACAGCAGTTCTCAACTCCCGGGGAGGCCATCAAACTTTCCTATGGATGGTTAAATAAAAGTGTGGTTAAAACAGAGAACAGTAGTTAGCAACTTCAGTGGAGGCCATCGAACTTTCCTACGGTAAGGTAAATAAGCCATGCAGAAGCCCACCAAGCAGGAGGGCTTGCTTCAACTCTAATTCAAAATCAAATAGAATACGAAGGGCGTGGAAAATTAGGCATAGCCTCTTTAGTGCAAACACCACATGGTACCCCCGATAGGGACGGGGCACACACTTGTCAGAGGTAGATAGGAGTTGTCCAGCTAGAAGGACTGGTAGCCGCAGGTTGCAGGACGTTATGCAGCCTGCCATGGTGGGGGGGGGCCCGGATATGATGGCGGCCACATTCGGGGCATTGGCGGAGTTACAGGGCGATCCAGAGGCTGATTGGTACGTAGGGGGATGCTTTCAGGAGCACAATAGGGGTGCCTTATGCCAAATCCCAGAAGGCTTTCCGGCAGGACCATGGTTGAAAAACGTCAGCGCCCGCTAGTCCTTCGGGCGGTTGTAAGCCTGAGCAACCAGGGGCTTGCCATGCTACGCTCTGGCCTTAAAAAGGCGTGAGCGTGGACTGGTGGTCATGGTATGTAAGGGGGGATAATCCCCACATAAATGGTAGCACTGATTGGTTTGGCCACGGTGCAGTTTGGCTCATCAGGCGGGTGGGCAGCTTAGTCACTGCTGCCTGCCCTTGGATCGCCCGTAAGTTAATCCACCATGTTGGCATACTCCTTGTATGAAATAAACCTGCAGCAAACTGTTTTCCAACAAACTTTGTGTGGACTGATTATTTTGTGTAGCGCAACCAATTACTGCTTAGCGGGGGTTGCCCGATATCGGCACTACGTGGCTGCCACGGGGCACACAGTGGGCCCTGTAAGAGGGCGGCCCCCCTTAGTGCCGCATTAGGCACATCCCCGCGCCCTGTCACTGGGACCCCCTCCCAGGAGTCCCTCCTTGTCTGGCGCCTCTGCGGCATCATTTCTGGTGCGCAGTGGGCGGTGGACAAGTATTTATACTTGCCCCCACCCACTGGCTATCCTCTTTGTTCCCCGCTAAACACGCTGTCACCCTCCCATCCGCTTACCCTGCATGCCGGGGGGATGGCTAGCAAAGGAATTGAACGTACTAATGTATATATTTGTGTTCCAGGCGGAGTAACAGGGCAATCCGGAGGCTGATTGGTACATAGGGGTCCCCTTTCAGGAGCACAATAGGGGTGCCTTATGCGAAATCCCAGGAGTCTTTACGGCAGGACCCTGGTTAAAAAACGTCGGCGCCCTGCTAGTCCTTCAGGCGGTTGTAAGACTGTGCAACCGGGGGCTGCCATGCTACGCTCTGCCCCTAAAAAAGGCGTGAGTATGGACTGGTGGTCCATGGTATGTACGGGGGGATAATCCCCACATAAATGGTAGCACCGATTGGGTTGGCCACGGTGCAGTTTGGCTCATCAGGCGGGCAGGGCAGCTTAGGTTAGTCACCGCTGCCTGCCCTTGGATCGCCCATAAGTTAACGCACCACATTGGCATACTCCTTGTATGAAATAAACCTGCAGCACACTATTTTCCAACAAACTTTGTGTGGACTGATTATTTTGTGCAGCGCGACCATTTACTGCTAAGCAGGGGGGTTGCCGATATCGGCACAATGTGCGCTGCACTGGCAGGCTTGTATGGCTGGTAGGCGCTAGGTTTTGTTTCTCATTGTGCCATGCAAAACTTGGTGGATCTACCGAGGTCTGTTAATAGCCTTGGCTGCCTTGCTGTTTTCAAGGGTGACCCATTTCGTTTGTGATACTGCAGGCACGTGGCCTCCCAGCTGCCCCCGTAAACTCACTGACGTCAGCAGAAGTGTTTTGGTTGTACATGATGCTGGTCTGCTCTTCAGGGCCAAATCAAGCCTGTGCAGCTGATGCAGTGGCATAGCTAGCCATATGGCCGCCCGTGGCGGTCCCTGCGTTTGCCGCCCTGCGTTTGCCGCACTAAAGAGCGGGGGTGCAGGCGACATTTGGCGCCGACTGCCGCCCCACGATGGCCACAATTTAAAGCGGGGGGAGGGCGTTTGCTGCCCCCGAGACGGCAGGTAAGAGGGGAGGAGGCCGCCACCCCCAAAACTCGTGCCACCCAAGGCGGACCGCATTTGCTACGCCACTGAGCAGATGCTGCTCTGACGATTATATATGTGTGTATTTTATTTTTGGATTGGGTAGCTCGTTTTGTCCCATTGCTTGCATGAAGAGATTTGACTAGCCAGCCTGCGTTTGCAGTGAAGCCCAGATCTCCTTTAGTTGAAGACTTTGAAGTGACGCTGAGCGGTATCTTGCAGGAGAGAAAAACCAAATTCGGGTTCAAAGGTGGATCTGAACGCTGTTTTGATTTTGTCCTAGCATAACATTTGCTGCATTTTTGGCATGGGGATGCTCGTGGCTTTCCTGAGCATGGCATCTTTGGTGGGTGGTGGGTGTGAAGGAGGCTGAATGAAGTCTCTGTTGTCCTTGTGAGGAAGTTTCAAGGCAGGGCTTTTCCTCTTGTGCGTTTCATTACTGCTACAGGAAGGCCACCTAACAGCTGGATGGAGTATGTCACACTTCATTTACTTTACAAAAACTCATTAAAACAGACTCTGTTGTCCGCATCTTGCCCTGACCATCAGAGGGAAAGGGGAGGAGACTCTAAAATAAAAATTTTTAAAACAACATATGTAAGAACGTAGGATCTGCTTTTATGGTTACCCCCACTTTTTGCCTGGTGCTAAGTTGTTTTTGACTAGTCTGACTGGGATCCTGCTAATCAGGATCACCACGTAATTACGCGATAACCATCTTGAAATCGGCTGCAACGAATCCTATCATATTTGGTATCAAATATGTTGAAATCATACCCCCACACCATAAACGGTGTGGGAGGATGATTCCAAGCACTGGAAGAGCCCTCCATTAGGCTCTCAGTGTTCCCGGTACCAGTCTTCTAGACCCGGACAGGACAACATGGCTGCTGCCGATCAGAGGCACGATTCTATCCTCCTGCTGCCGAGCCAAGCTCGAGCAGGGGAAGGCAGAACAATATGTATCCTGTCACAGGGAGGTGTGACCACCTCCCAGACAGGATTTATTGTATTGGGGCCGGGTGGGTGCGCTTGCCAGTGCCACTCAGTCTGCATGAGGGGCATATTTGGTGCCTCCTTGCATAGTCCAGTTCAAACCAGCTCAGGGAGAAGTTGGCTCCCGCTCTGGCGCAAAACTGGACAAAGGATATGGGAGTATCCACCCCACTGTCCAGTCCCTCCACTGGGAGGGTCCCCTGAATCGTCCCAACCCTTTCCTAAGGGTACTTAAGGGCTTACCTGTGGGTGGGTCTCTAGATTCGTCGTGGGACAGGATTCAATTCAGACACCACTTCAACTTCTACCGTCTGGGCACTCTGGACTTTGCTGGACTTCGTTTGAGCTCGACATTTTCCCCCTTTCAGTCTGCTGCATCGTCTGTGCCTGTGCACCATACAGGAACCTTCCAATGCCTGTTGGCATCCAAGACACCTGAAGGAATCTCCCTTGAAGTGAAGGAGTCACTTCCCTGCATCTGCAGACACCACAACTAAGCTGACCAGTCTGCTGATCCTGAGCTCCTACGGACTGCGAAAGGTTCAACAACACAGGTGGTGGTTCTCCACAGCTCTCGAGGCCTGCCCTGCCCTCTCACCAAGTTTGAGGCCAGTATCCCTCGTGGGAGCTGCAGGAACCGAACCCCTGTGGACTGCATCGACTTGCTGTTGCAAAGGCTTGTTGGCCTCCTTCCACCAAGATCTTCGGGCTCCAAGTAGCCCCAACCTCAAGCATCTCCAGTGACCAGAATTTTTGTCCACACCGCATTGCTTGCACTGTGTTCTGCATCTTTTGGAGAGCTGCTCGAGGTCCTCTTGCGACTCCAGTGCCTCCAGCCTATGGGTCCTGTTGAGGGTCACCTTTGTTTCTTTTGGGCTCCCCTGATTGCTCGGGCCTGCCCTGACTCCCCTGCTTGTGGTGTGTCCCCTGGACCTTGCTGGTCCTGACTTTGCACCTTCTTCGACTTCTATGTTGTTTGCAGCTGCCAAGGCTTGTTGGTACTCCTGACGGACACCGACCCCTCAGCTCTCGACATCCAACGTGGGACAGCTTGTGCACAGCTCCTGGTCTTCCTCAGCATCGGCTGGTCATCACAGCTGCAGAGTCAAGGTCACAATCAACTCTCCTGCAACACCCGACATCAGTGGGCATTCGTCTTCCAGGTCTCCGAGTCACTCCTGAGTGACATAGACTCTGTCCCCTCTGCTTGCAGGTACTTCTCATCCTGAATCCACCTTCGGATTCCACCGGAACACTTTCTCCTTCTCCAGCAGCGGCACTTTCTTGAAGTCCTCCATTGGGTTTGACGGCGGTTTCCGACACCACTTTGCACCTCTGCACCCGGCTTCCCTGGTGTAGGTAACGTGGGTACTAGGATATCTACGGATGGGGTGGATCTCCAACCTTCAGTCTTCCACCGGGTTTCTTCACGGTACACTGGGAAGGGTCCTTAATCTTTAAAATTTGTACGGAGAATGCGGTCATGTTCTCAGACTGCACACGGTTTCAGTGGGGCTCCAAGTCTCTCACCTTGGGTGGTTCCTTGGGTCCCCAGCACTTCTACGTCCTCTGGACATTGTCTTGACATGAGTCGTGGTTCTTATACCACTTTCTTAGTATATGGTTTGGTCCCCCTGGGGTCCACTGTGTATTCTGTGCTATTTACTTGATTTCTATGCAAAGTATTGTGCATTTTATTTTTCTCCAGGCAGGAGATATCTAAACATGTTAGAGAGTATTATAGAATAGATACATATTTTTATAAATACCTTGCGTGGATCTTTTTCATTTAATCTATACCTATAAAATTGCATTCTGGTAAAACAAGCTGCTTTACACTCCTTCTGGACTAAGCCTGAAGGCTGCTCTACACAGCTACCACTTAGAGAGCTTTCTAAGGTTGTATAAGACCTCTTAAATCACCATTAGGTTTGTCTGGACTGGTGCAGGGATCCCACTTACATTAGTGGCCATCATATACCAGGCCAGCCTCTCAGATTGTTGTGCAGCGGTTGGGATTTAAGCCTGCATTGTTTAACCAGATAAATCGTGGTGTGATTAATTGAAAAACCATCACTAATACTAGGCACAAATAATACACGCTTACAATAGTAAGTTCTACTGAACTTAGGGTTGGGTATTCAAGGGTCTAGCACACCCTTTCTCCAACCTCAGAGAGTTTAGTTCCCACTAGGTTAGGTACACCCACCACACTTAGTATGTCTTCTAAAGGAGATGCCAGTGGCTCTCTGCCCTCTAGATACAGTGAGCTTTCTTTCCAAGAACTGAAAGCACTGTGTGCCTCTAGAAAGCTGAAGGCAGGGAAAAATGTCAGCACTCAACGCCTCCTATAGGTGTTACTGTTAGATGACCTAAGGAAAGTCAGTGGGTCAGATGAACAGGAAAGGGTGGATGGGCAGGGGACAGAAGATAGGCCAGTAGGGGAACCCATCTATGACCTTAAATCTAACCCTGACCAGGAGAAGGCTAATGATCTCCCCTTAAAAACTCAGATCTCACAGAGGATACTGCAGGTGGCCCAGAGGATGCCCCCTTTGTCCTCCGGGTAAAGTGCAGAATTGACCAAGGAGTTCTAGATCCTCCTCTGCAGAATCCAATGCTTAAGGACCCTCAGTAGGGACCTCCATATCTAATAAGAGGGAGCACTCTTTGGATAGGGAATACCAACGTCTTGAACTTGAGAAAGCAAGGCTTAGGCTCAGGCAAGAGCAGTTGGCCCTTGAGAAAGAGTCCCTAGAAGTCCAGAGAGCAAGGAAGAAATTGGGACTAGAGTCCCATGGTGGCAGCAACAGTGTCCCTAGAGTTAGAGAAACTTCTTTTGACAATAGGAACCTGAACAAGATAGTCCCTCCCTACCATGTTTGGGATGACATCCACAAATGGATAACTGTCTTGGAAAGGGCCTTTAAAGTTCAGAGGGTCCCCCAGGAGCAGTGAGCAGCTATCTTGTGGCTCTCCTTTGCTGACAAAGGTAGAGCTAAGCTCCTTACTGTTAGAGAAGAGAATGCTGATAATTACTCAGTACTGAAGAGTGCTCCCATAGATGGGTTTGGCATAACCACTGAACAGTATAGGATTAAGTTCAGAGACACCCAGAAGGCACAAACCAAGGACTGGGTAGATTTTGTGGATAGTGCCTTTAGGGCTCTGGAAAACTGACTACATGGAGGCAAATTGCATGACTACCAAGGATTGTACAATTTTATTATGAGGGAGCAGATCCTTAATAATTGTCAGAACCACCTTTTGTACCAGTACCTGGTGGACTCTGATCTGACCTTTCCCCAAGAATTGGGAAAGAAGGCAAACAAATGGGTTCGCACCAGGGTGAAGCAGAAAAACCAGGGCAATGGTTGTGACCAGAAGAAGCAAGATTTTCTAAATCCCAGGATAAGGGTGGGGACACAGGCAAAGATAAGAAAGAGTCTTCCCAAGGGCCCCAAAAACCTGCATCTGTGGGGGGGGAGTCACAAACATCCAAGAAAGGCAAGAAGAAACCTTGGTGTTACGTTTGTAAGGTGAAAACCCATTGGACAAATGATGCTGATTGTCCAAAAGCCAAGGAGACCACTCCTACTATCACTGCCCCCAAGGCAACTGCTCCCCCTAGCACAAGTACACGTGGTAGTGCAGGAAACAAGGGATTAGTGGGGTTAACCTTGGGTTCTGACTTAGTCAGGACTCCAGCTCGGTCTGTTTTGGTCTGTGACGGTGGCATAGATCTTGCCACCTTACTGGTAAGTCCCACTAACTTGGGCCAGTACAGACAACAGCCTTTAATAAATGGAAAAGAGGCAATGGCCTACAGGGACATAGAAGCCAGTGTCACTATGGTGACAGAGAACCTTGTGTCTCCTGACCAGATCATACTTGGACAAGTGTACCAAGTGACCAATGCTAGCATGTCAGGACTGGCCATTCCTTGGCAGTTGTGAATCTCAGCTGGGGAGGGGTAATTGGACCTAAAAGGACTGTGGTATCTTCAGACCTACTTGTAGATTGTTTGTTGGGCAATGATTTAGAAACGTCAGCCTGGGCTGAGGTAGAGTTCAGGACTGATGCAGAAATGTTGGGCATCTCTGCCAGTGTGTTTGCTGTCACCAGGGCTCAGGCCAAACAGCTTACCACTGAACAGGCCCTGAATCCTAGAACAATGGACCAGGGCACTTCCAAGCCAAGGAGCAGGGAGGATAAGACTTTGCCCTCCTCACAGACTCACAGTGAAGATCAGACTCTTGAGGGAGATGATCTTAGCCCCTGTGAAGGTGCTGCCCCAGAGGAACTTGGGTCTGATCAGACTGAGTTCTTGGGGGCATGGGGCCCTTCAAGGGCAGATTTGAGTTTGGAGCTGCAGACCTGTCCCTCTCTTGAACCCCTCAGGCAGCAAGCTTCTGCTGAGGCCACAGGGAATATCAGTGGGTCCCATAGAATCTACTGGGATGAAGGACTTCTTTACTCAGAGGGTAGAGACCCCAAGCAAGGGTGCCACCAGGAGGTTGATAATACCCCAGAAATTTAGAGGTTTCCTACTCACCCTTGCACATGATATTCCTCTGTGAGGACACTTAGGGCAAAGCAAGACTTCGGACAGGCTTGTCCCTCACTTTCACTGGCCCCATATGTATAAGGACACAAAGGAGTTTTGTCGCTCCTGTGCCACTTGCCAAGCTAGTGGTAAGTCAGGTGGCATCACAAAGGCGCCCTTAATTCCACTTCCAGTGGTTGGGGTTCCCTTTGAGAGGGTAGGGAATGACATTGTTGGTCCCATGAACCCTCCAACAGCATCTGGGCACAGTTATATTCTAGTAGTGATAGACCATGCCACTAGGTACCCAGAGGCTATTCCCCTTAGAACCGCTACAGCTCCTGTAGTGGCTAGGGCCCTCCTGGGATTTGTTTTCCAGAGTGGGCTTCCCTAAGGAGGTTTTGACTGACAGAGGGACAAACTTCATGCCAAGTTACATAACTGCAATGTGGAAAGAGTGTGGAGTGAATTATAAATTACCCATACCCTATCATCCTCAATGCAATGGGCTTGTTGAAAGGTTCAATAAGACCCTAAAGGGTATGATCATGGGTCTCCCAGAAAAACTTAAGCAAAATGGGATATCCTACTACCCTGCCTTCTCTTTGCCTACGGAGAGGCTCCTCAGAAGGGGGGGTTGGCTACAGCCCTTTTGAACTTCTGTTTGGACATCCAGTTAGGGGTCCCATGTGTCTAGTGAAGGAGGGATGGGATTTACCTCTCAAACCTCCCAAACAGGACATAGTGGACTATGTGCTTGGCCTGCTTACTCGCATGGCTGAGTACATGAATAAGGCTAGCAAAAACCTGGAGTCAAGCCAAGAACTCCAAAAAGCTTGGCATGACCAAAAGGCTGTCCTGACTGTTTACCAGCCAGGTCAGAAGGTGTGGGTGTTGAAACCTGTGGCCTCAGCAGCTCTCCAAGACAAATGGAGTGAACCCCACACCATACTTGAGCAAAAGGGTGAGGTCACCTACTTGGTGGACCTAGGTACTCCAAGAAGTCCCCTTAGGGTACTTCATGTGAACAGGCTAAAACCTTTTGTTGACAGGGCTGATGACATGTGCTTGCTCATGGCAACTGATGAGGGACAGGAGGAAGAGAATGACCCTCTCTGTGATCTCCTCTCTCAGAACCCTAATGATGGATCAGTAGATGGAGTGGCCTTGGCAGGCAGCCTGACTGATCAATAGCAGACTAATTGCAGGAACGTCCTTAATCAGTTCAAGCATATGTTTTCCCTGACACACAGTCAAACCACCTGGTGTACCCATGAAGTGGACACAGGTGAGAGTCTACCTGTTAAGAATAAAATCTACAGGCAGCCTGGTCATGTCAGAGATTGCATCAGGACAGAGGCCCAGAAGATGCTGGAGTTGGGAGTAATTGAACCCTCAGATAGCCCTTGGGCTAGCCCAGTAGTCCTAGTACCCAAACCTCACACCAAGGGTGGAAAAAGAGAAATGAGGTTTTGTGTAGACTACAGAGGTCTCAATGCAGTCACTAGGACTGATGCTCATTCAATTCCCAGGGCAGATGAACGTATAGATACTTTGGCCTCAGCCAAGCTTCTGAGTACATTTGACCTGACTGCTGGATACTGGCAAATCAGACTAGCTGAGGATGCCAAGCCAAAAACAGCATTCTCAACCCCTAGTGGGCATTATCAATTTATTGTAATGCCTTTTGGTTTGAAGAATGCACCTGCCACATTCCAGAGGTTGGTGAACAACGTTCTCACAGGCCTGGAAGACTATAGTGCAGCATATCTAGATGATATAGCTGTCGTTAGGTCCACCTGAGAGGATCACCTGGTCCACCTCAAGAATGTTTTGGAGGCTCTGCAGAAAGCAGGCCTCACTGTCAGGCCCACCAAGTGCCAGATAGGGCAGAGCAAGGTTGTGTACTTGGGCCACCTGGTAGGTGGAGGCCAGGTTCAACCACTACAGAGCAAAATCCAGACCATAATGGAATGGATTGCTCCAACTACCTAGACTCAGGTCAGAGCTTTCTTTGGCCTGACTGGGTATTACAGATAATTTGTGAAGGGATATGGGTCCGTAGTGACTCCCCTGAATGATCTGGCATCTAAGAAAATGCCGAAGAAAGTTCAGTGGACAGTAAGCTGTCAAAAGACATTTAATGACCTCAAGCAGGCCATGTGCACTGCTCTCATTCTGCAAAGTCCTGACTACTCTAAAACTTTTATTGTCCATACAGATGCATCTGAATTGGGGTTAGGGGCTGTGTTATCACAACTGAATGCAGAGGGCCAGGATCAACCAGTAGCATTTATCAGCAGAAGGTTGACCCCCAGAGAGAAACGTTGGTCAGCCATTGAGAGGGAGGCCTTTTTCGCTGAGGTCTGGGCCCTGAAGAAGCTGAGGACATACTTCTTTGGCACTCACTTCATTGTTCAGACAGACCATAAGCCCCTCTTATGGCTTAAACAGATGAAGGGTGAAAGCCCCAAACTTTTGAGGTGATCCATTTCCCTACAGGGGATGGACTATACAGTGGGACATAGACCTGGGAGTAACCATGCCAATGCAGATGGACTCTCCAGATATTTCCACTTAGAAAATGAAGACTCAACTGGGCAAGGTTAATCTCATCTCCTTACGTTTGGGGGGGGGGTGTTGGAAAGTAGGATCTGCTTTTATGGTTACCCAAACGTTTTGCCTGGTGCTAAGCTGTTTTTGACTAGTCTGACTAGGATCCTGCTAATCAGGGCCCCAGTCTCTCTGCTTTCTCCCCTAAATTATTATGTTCAGTACTTAGGTACATCCCAGATTGGTTACTGGAGTACCCTTATCAGTCCCTAGTATATGGTAATAAGGTACCCAGGGCATAGGTACCCCAAAGGTTCCCCATGGGCTGAAGCATGTATTATGCCACCCATGGGAGACCATTCAAACTGTAACTACAGGCCTGCCATTGCAGCCTGTGTAAGCTGGTGCTTGCACCACTTATGAAATATATAGGTTTCCTATATCTAGGGTCACTGCACTTAAAACCTATGTCACCCCTACAGCATGCCTTTGCAATCCTAAAGGCAGGGCACTTGGTTCTAAGTGTGGGGGTGCCCCTGCATGAGCAAGACATCTCGAAATCGGCTGCAACGAATCCTATCATATTTGGTATCAAATATGTTGTAATTATACCCCCACACCATAAACGGTGTGGGAGGATGATTCCAAGCACTGGAAGAGCCCTCCGTTAGGCTCTCAGTGTTCCCGGGACCAGTCTTCTAGACCCGGACAGGACAACATGGCTGCTGCCGATCAGAGGCACGATTCTGTCCTCCTGCTGCCGAGCCAAGCTCGAGCAGGGGAAGGCAGAACAATATGTATCCTGTCACAGGGAGGTGTGACCACCTCCCAGACAGGATTTAGTGTATTGGGGCCGGGTGGGTGCGCTTGCCAGCGCCACTCAGTCTGCATGAGGGGCACATTTGGTGCCTCCTTGCATAGTCCAGTTCAAACCAGCTCAGGGAGCCGTTGGCTCCCGCTCTGGTGCAAAACTGGACAAAGGATATGGGAGTATCCACCCCACTGTCCAATCCCTCCCCTTGGAGGGTCCCCTGAACCGTCCCAACCCTTTCCTAAGGGTACTTAAGGGCTTACCTGTGGGTGGGTCTCTAGATTCGTCGTGGGACACGATTCAATTCAGCCACCACTTCAACTTCTACCGTCTGGGCACTCTGGACTTTGCTGGACTTCGTTTGAGCTCGACATTTTCCCCCTTTCAGTCTGCTGCATCGTCTGTGCCTGTGCACCATACTGTTGTATTCCTCTTAGGGTATCCATAAACGGGCTTTCCAGTATCATGTCCTTATATAGGCACAATTTGCCCTGCCCTTATATAGGCATAAAATCCCAGCCCTTATTTAGGCATTAAACCATGCACTCCAAATACAGGCATGGTCTCTGACATCCGTCCACCCTAACGTCACAACGAGTTCATGAAGAACAGACCCTTAGGCTGCGGGAGTTTCCCTAGTCCAGGACTATTGATTTCTTCAAGGACTCATATATTATGCATGAACCATTATTCCTTAGGGGGTTCATTCATGACGTCTTTCGCTGTCCGACTCACGTCAATACTAACATTCTTAGGTGGTCTCAGGTATAAATATACCTTCCCTAGCCCCTGTAAACCAGAGGAGACCTCAACTTCAGCGGAGCCCGTTTCCCGGCCTGACGCACTGAGAAGACGCTGTCATTCCCTGCACGCAGAGAGCCCAGCTTCCAGCTTCCAGTGATCTGACTTCCCTTGCGGGGTGTTGGAGTTCGAGTCTGGCAAAGAGATTCCTACCTCTCTCATTCTTCAGGTATGGAGCAGACTAGAACCTAGAGGGACTCTTGGCATACTAGGCATACTAGACTTAACATACTCTTAGTATACCGTAGTAAGGAATACTTCACCTACTTCTTCCCTCTTCCTACACCTAGGTCAGGTTAGGTACATTGGGGTAGAATTAGCTTAGCAACGCATCGTATGAGTACTCGCATTTTTAGTCTGTGTTATTTATGTAACATGCATATGTACTGAAAGATAATGCTATCGCAGTATTATTTATTTCTACTGCTCACCCTGTACATTATTTATCTCGCATACTGTCTTGTGATCATAACAGCACATTTTACTTACACTAGAAACAAGACTGTTCAATAAATCCTTTATTGAAACGCCCGTCTATTTCTTTCTGTGTAACTTGGAGAAAACTAAGCATGCACGACTGAGCTGAGTGAAATAGTTATCTATTGTTTCCACGACTCTGGGACACGTTCTGATTCTAAAGGGAAACACAGTGGTCATGTTTTGCGGCTGCCAGAAACTACTCCCTTCTTGTTGTCAAGGAGTTTCTAGTGGCCTCTGAGCTAGCTGGCACAAGTAATTAAGTTTAATATACTCGATAGGGACATACCGACCTTAGTCCTATGTCAAACCTATAGGATATATTATTCCAATGCGCAGAGCCTATTAGGGAAATAGGAGCTACACTACATGGTGCCCAACGGTTTGGTTAGGCAGTAATTCAACTTTAGATACTGAGTAACTCAGCCGTGCTTTTTCTCTCAAGACCCCTACCCATATACTCCAAAAGACGTCTGGAGTGGGCAGGGTTAAGTATCCACCACGGCTACATAGGGCAGCACCCTATATATTAGCTGTTTGGTTTGCTCAACGTTGAAGGATACAGTGTTCCAAAATATTGTGCACCTTATCTTTGTTTCCTTGAAACTTGTTTCTACATTTTTCAAAAAACAAAATGACTGAAGACGCCGGAGACGGTGTAACTGCGGCTGATCCAGCCCTAGCAGCAGTTTTTAACTTTACCGGTTTAAATGAAACCGAGGAGGGTGTCATAGACATCGCTCCAAAACTTAAGAAGAGCCATCACTCTAAAACTTATAAAACATGGCCTACCACCAAGAGGCGGTAGAGCAGTTTTCGTGATAGAGGCACATGAATCCTTTCAGACAGAGGTATTCTATTCATGGGTAATATTTCCTGAATCCAATTCAGTAACACAGATGTTTCACTTCTACAAAGAAGATGAACCACCAGAGGAATACAGTCCTTTCGAGGATATAGAAATTCCATTAACATACCAAGAGCATCAGCTCTGGTTTAAAGGCGCCCTAAAACATCACAAAAATATTACCAGGCTCGGTCCACTAGGTAGACCAGGAGCAACATGGCCGATTTTAGCCGGCTACACACCTCATCCAGACATTGAAGAAATGTCAGATGAGGAGTTACTTACTCAACTCAAAGAGTTAATAAAAATTTACAGACAATTGGTCCAATATGTCATGCAGACTTTTACAGTCCGACCACCATTGACATATCCAAATCCAACTCCCCAACAGGGGAATACACTAAAAATTACACCACAGACTCTATACGCAGTCATGGGTAAAATGCCCACAAAACGTGAGCAAATTCCATTTTGGATAGCTCAAAAAATTACTCAAATCGAAGCAGTATTTCCAAATACTAGCCCGCATGAGAAGCACAGAATCCTAACAATCAGTTTACCAATGGGGATCACACCACAACTGGAAGACTGCACCACTTGGGGCTCAGTCTTTGCTGCCATCTATACTAAAACACATGGTATTCCATCAATTGCGGTAATACCTGATGTCCTAAAACAAATTCAAAACGAATACGGGGCAGAGCCTGCTCTAAATTTAGGTATGAAATTACTGAAAAATTTCGACCAGGTCTCAACATTAATATTATCTAATATTAAAGGGGAGGCAGCAGCAGTTGCGATCCGCCCAAAATTGAGGGAATTCGATGTTACAGAACATCAAACTGAGCTACCCAGAATTATAGAACAATCTTATGCAGAATTAGGCAGAGATAGTTTGGGTGGAAGACCACTGAAGCCGAAACTATCTGAAAGTCCTGAGAAGGACTCAATAAAACAAACTCCTACATCTTCTAAAAAGAAGTGGGAGTCTACTAAACAAAAATCAAACGAGAAACGTTCTCAATCCCGAGGTAGGTCTCCTCAACAGGAGCCCTCTGAAAGGAGGTATAACCTCAGGAATAGGGATAATTTGAAAAAACCTGATAGGTATCAAGATACTGATACACGTTCCTCTCGTCCCTTTCAGATCTCATCACAGACTTCGGAAAGAAGAGGACGATCAGAACACAAAGAAGAACGCGTGAAATCGAAAGACGACAAACGCGCTTCAAAAACAAAAGTAAAACCTCAATTCTCCAAAAAGAAGGTAGCAGGTCTGAAGATCAGACATGCCGAGAATACTGAGAACACAACTCAAGAACGGAGAATGGGCTCAGACCATGCTGGACAGTGCAGCAGAAGTCACAATAGTTCGCCAGACCGTGAAGGAACTTCTGGAGATAGTGGACTTGAATGAGTACATTACAGTCGAGACTGTAGACACCAGGGTTAGTACTCCACAAAAGTTATATGAAATAACACTCCGGATGGAGGGAGACAAACCTAGACAGGTGAAAGCACTTTTTTGGGAAAGACTATCAAGAGGCTATGACATACTTCTAGCAGAAAAGGACTGGCCACCACAATTTGTCAGGGAGTGCCCACATGGCGAGGACATTATTATGCCTGCCTTCTCCAACCATATTCCTATACATCTAAAATATACATATGCCAGGAAATGGGCAGTAGCCCAGGCCCCAGCATAATATAAAAATCATGTAGGATGGGATGAGGATTCACCTCACCATAAAATACATCTGAAACATGAACCTACTGCACAAAGGCAGTACCCTATAAAGCAAGAAGCTAAAAAACAGGTCAGGGAGATCTTAGATCAACTTGAATACCAAGGGGTGATTGAAACATGCACCTCCTCAATGAACAATCCTTTGTTTCCTGTCTCCAAACCAGACAATACATATCGTCTAGTTTTGGATTACAGACACCTAAACACTTGTTCTAAAACTTTTGCAGTGCAAAATGCACATAGCACAGCATTAATGAATAACATTGTGCGTAAAAAATATAAAACAACATTAGACATCTCAAATGGTTTCTTTTGTCAAAACATAGCACCTGAAAGCAGGTACTTAACAGCATTCTCCATAATGGGGACCCAGCGTCACTTTTGTCGACTCCCACAAGGGTTCAAAAATAGCCCAGGTTTATTCTCAGCGAGGGTAACAGAGTTACTACAAATTTATGACAATGAGGCATTGTCCTATGTCGATGACATATATCTGACAGACGATGACCTGGACAAACACTTGAACAGGGTGAGCACCATTATACTGGGTTTCGCCTCTGAGGGCTATAAGTTCAACTTTAAAAAGTCCAGAATTGCCCATCTCAATGTCCTATTTCTAGGATATGAGCTTTCAAGTGAAGGCAAGAGCTTGGCAGCTAACTTTTTAGAAAAGGGTGCGCTGCTCCAACCGCCAAAAACGCAAAAAAACTTACAATCCATCCTGGGTTTCCTAAATTTTGGAAGAACATACATTCTAAATTATGCAGAAAGGGTTAAACCTCTCTACGCATTAATCAAACCTGATTTTTCAATCAAAAACTGGACACAGGAACACACAGAAATTTTGCGTTCACTCCAGGCTAACATGTTAGCAACAAATCACTTACAAACACGCGTAAGTCAACGTAATTTGGTGATCCGAATAATTTCGGGTCAATGTGGATTCACCTACTTAACCTTCAATGAGGGTGACAAAATCCCAATTGCATACAAATCCCATTTGTACACACAAGCGGAAATGCGCTTCAGTTCAACTGAAAAAATTCTGACAGCAGTTCAAACCGCTGTAGCAAAAGAAAGAGCCTTAGCCCAAGGGAAACGCATTATTGTCGTAACCCCAGTACCGGCTTTAGAAGCTGTTACAAAAGCAAGCATTCCAAATGCTAAAGCATTACATCCAAGATCGATACAATGGGTTAATTCTCTTGCTGCAACAGATGTTGAATATGTTTTTGATCCAGATTTAAAAACACAAGCATTCCTACAATATGAACAAGAATGTCCTCTGCCTACTGAAATTCTGCCTCTTGATCAGTACGAATTTATAATTTACACTGACGGATCCGCACAACCCGCAATAGGGGGTAAGCAAGCTTACAGTGCAGCGTGTGCTATCGTTAAAGGTCGCATGCGAGATGGCATCTTCAGACCTATGGTCACTAAAACACAATCTCTAGGGGATTGTACAGCTCAGCGAGCTGAACTACAAGCATTCAAACTGGCACTTGAAAGTACAGATCGAGAATTCCCCACACTAATAGTGTGCGATTCGTTTTACTGTGTTCAGTCATATAATGAATATATACAAAACTGGCTTGAAAATGGTTTCAAAGATGCGAAAGGTGGCACAATAAAGCACAAATTGCTTTGGGAACAAGTAGTTCAGTTGAAAAACGAACTACCAAAGGCTCACGTGATCCACACACTGAGTCATCAACGTGATGGCGTTCACGTTGCAGGGAATTCATTGGCTGACGAAGCCGCAAAGGGGGCTGTGCAAACGGCTTCCGTAGCTGCGATCACTCGTTCAAAAACAAAAATAGACGGTGAGATAATGTTGGCTGTCAATGCATCAAGCAAAGGCAGCAGTGCAGCATTACCAAAAAAGTTTCCACTCAAGTACTCTTATGTAATTGATGCGAACAACGTTCCTTTTGCTCGAATCCCTGGAGTGGGGGATAGGGTAATTCCAAACATGGAACGTAGAGCAGCCTTGATTTATGAAACACATTTGGGGGAGGGTCTGTCACACCAAGGGATCTCTAAAACAATCTAGACTTTAAAAGAGATGTACTGGTGGCCTGGGATGAATACAGAAATTCACATATTCATCAACAACTGCTTAGACTGTAAATTACAGCGAGAGAGCCACCAGACACCATGCTGCGAATGCGGCAGCCCAGTACAGACACCACTGTTAGACAGCATTCGACTATCTACGTGCCTGCGTCCTACTGGACAAAGGCATTCCCGCAAATACTGAATCTAGGTTCCTATGGTTATGGCCTCAGCGCTCGGCTGACGCTCGAACTGTTATAAAAGATTTGTGAGTCTTTATCAGCACATACGCAATAGGCACGCTACATTCTGACCAGGGTCCTGCGTTTAGCTCTAAGGCTTACAAAAAAGCCATGGCCAGTCTGGGCGTTGCATTGCGGTACTCATCTCCATTCCATCCTGAGGGAAATTCGGTTGTGGAAAGGAAAAACCGGGACATAAAGCAGTCTATAACAGCTAGGGTATTAGGTTCGGGTGATGGGTGGGTCAAACACCTTAGTGGCGTACAGCGCGCAATGAACAATCTGCCAAGAAGTTCTCTAGGGGGGTCACTCCATATGAGATCCTATTTGGGACAAGAATGTGGGTACCAGACCTAGAACACGTAGGCACAGTGGTGGAAAATAAACCATTTGATATCAAAGATCGTTTGGCTGTTTTACAGGACTTAAACAAATTAAGAACGAAACAAAGTAACGTATTCCTACAGTCAACCACCACTGGGGATCAACCGGCTGTCCCAGCAAGGCCTGTCTGGAATCCAAAAGTTGGGGATCTAGTCAGAGAAAAAATTGCGATCAAGAAGGAATTTGGACCTTCTTACAGACAACCAGTACCTGTCCTAGCAGTTCAAGGAACAAGAACAGTACTTCTGCCGCCCCTTGCTGGAAGAAAGGAGAAAAGATTTGTGTCCATCGACCTGATCAAACCACAGTATGTGGCCAATACTAAATAGTAGGCCTCGTGGACTCCGACCTAGTAGCAGACACACTCCTCTCGCTACTATCCAAGAGGTTCAGACTGAAAGACTGATAACAATCGAGAATTCAGCCGTAACAGACGGAGGACTATGCAACAACGCTATGGAACTCATCCCTCTTGACCACCAAGTAACAGTTCGTCCAAATACACCTGTCTACACCAACGTAGCACGTGATCAACTGGTTCCAGTGATTTCTACAAATCCTGTTGCAATTCCAACAATTGACAGAACTGCTTCTGGCTATTTCATTAACTTTGATACGTTCTCAGAAGATCCGAGTGAACCTGAAACGACGCCAGTGTCATTGAAATTCAAGCAGCAAGTACAAGACTTTCTTCACTTTTTGAAAAAGACTTATTTGGTTTCTCCATGGATTGAACTCTGGATTACATCTGGACTTTTTGTTTTCCTGCTCTGGCTAGCTTTGGTTACAACTGTAAGCGTGCTTATAAGTGGCAGATACATCCATGTGAACACTGAAGGAAAAGACGTAAACGTACTTTTGAAACCTCATAAATCTTCCCATCGTGAAGCAAGAGACTTATCAGTGAACATCACAGCTGTTCCTATACTTGATGGTATAGTGTGGGACAAAACAGATTATGATATCTTCGGCCCGAATGAACAATTGAACATTCCACATTTGTTTAAAATTTCACTAAGTGATCTAATTACGTCCAGTACCTATTCTGATGATTGGGACTTTGAGACTGTGACTGACATAATGTTTGACCTGGAAAAATCTGCTGCATTTTCTAAACATGAATATTTAGAGGGTTCATCAGACTATGAACAAATGTATTGTTATAACCACTATGGTCATCATTATTTGCATAAATCTGCATATCCAAGAAATGTGTTTATGTTTAACCAATGGGAACATTGTCCTACACCACCTAAAGGTAGTTCAAAAACATTTGCTAATAAGTTTCCATATTTTTCAGGATACAATACATCTGAACCAGAAATGTTTTACTATAAAAATGTAAACAAGACAGGGATGAAAATTATGTTAACAAATACAAAACAGATTTATTCTGCGTTTTTAATGCCCAACTGTCTAGACAGGGTTTCGACTTTTGGAAAGACACAATTGACACAAAAACTGTGTGGGGTACTAAAGATTGGCAAGTGCAGGGGATAGAAGCTTTATTTAGAGCCTGCATCATCCCAGAACAAATAATGTTTTTGAATGAAACAATCCAACAAACATCTTGTCTTGGATTAGCCAAGATAAAAGAGATGAACACACCTTCTGTACCAACACCTGCCAGTGAAAATAATACAAAGGCAGTGGTGACAGTTGACAATATACTACAACTCAACAGATCTAATCCTAATTGGAAAAAATGGTTGATCTGGCCCACAGACATGAATAACTGTCAGGAAAGATTCCTGAATAAAACTCAGGGTTTTACTATTCATAGGCCAGACCCAAGATACGTCCAAAGACAACATCCGGGGGTAGTAACAACATACAGTGTAGGTAAATTATGCCTCGATTGGCTGCATAAGTCTACACTACAGGATGTGAAACAACACTTATCCTTACTTGCAAAGGACGCAGACCTTAGGGATTTCTTGCTTGGACCAAGAAAACCGCGTCAAAAACGTTTCATATATGCCGGCATTTATGCTGCTTATAATGAAGCTTGGAAGGTATCACAGATAGAGGCCGCAGAACGAATACGTGAACTTGATCGTATTAATTTAGAGAAAACACTCTCTGTGGTCGACAATGGGTTAACAACTTTGTCCTCTAGAATATATTCACTGGACGGCATTGTATCCTCTGCTATCGACATACTAGAACAAGATTTGGCGATGTTGCAACAAGGCCAATCTCAATTATGTTCTATTATGTTATTAAGCTGGACGCTGCAATCTTTGCGAGCGGGCTATGTGCCTTGGCGTTTCATCAACACAACGGCTCTGTTTGCAGAATACAATCTCACTGATAAGCAGATCGAACTGGCACAAAGAGGAGCAAAGTATACAGTGCTGAGCATTGAAAAACTGGAGAAGTTACCATTCACTGTGGCAGAAAAACCAGCTACAGAATGGCTTATTCATGGCAAAATAACATTACCTGTGAGTACTTTTCAGTTTCAGTATTGCCTCAGACAAATGCAAGCAGGCAAATATGAAAGGTTGGGTAAGGAATACATTAAGACATCGTGGGATTTACCGTATACATATATATGTTGGAGTGGGGATCGTGAAGTGTTTTTGAGCGGTTCAAACTGTAAACTTGCACTGAGTGGTTCACTTATATGTCAAGACATTTCCTTGCACGGGGCTTGTAATGGTTCAGTGGAAAATTTGTCTTGCCATCAGCAGGGTACTCCAGCTGCTGTGATTAATCCAACGTTTGGACAACTTTCTAATGGGAGTTACCTCATGTTGAATGATCAGAGCTGCTGCAGAATGCTGCCAGGCATCCCATATCTAGTAACGGTCAACTCCAGGGTCACTTGCTGTATGCAAGTATTGTTTCCCCAATAGACACAGTCAGGGAGTCGCCTCTATGGCCTTCGCTGAACGTCTCTTTTTATAAGATTTGATACTCTAAGCAGAATGAAAGCCATGCTTTTACAGCAAACAGTGCCTTTGACCTCGGCCAAAGAAACCTATGATCTACAAGTAGCAAGGACTTCGGCTGAGATACAGACTTTAATACGTACAAACTGCCCTATACATTTCGTGGAAATGATATCACGTATCTTCAACATGTCTGATACAACAGGAATTGTACATGTATTTAAGAGCATCTGCTCAGGTCTGTTAGCACTTTTCCAGGCAATACTCGGAATCATCCCGAACTTTGCACATTCGGTGTTTGGTGGCATACCATTAATTCTAGCACTTGTTTCCGGAATTCGATTTCTCTTCCTGCTATTGCGCAATGGCCAGCCTATTCGCAGACATCACTCCGAGCGAACTGGAGAAAGCTCTCCTTGAACGAAAGTGCCGTGAGCAAATAGTAAAGCTTTTGGGCATGACTCGTCTACGGGACCTTAATACAACTTGGTTCCTGTCGTTCAGACCAATCTTGCAAGATTGCATCTTACCTGTTCTACGATGCCTGCTATGCGGTGAAGAATGCGTGTTGGACACCTGTCTAACATTTCCATCAGCAACGCCAACGGATGTCGATACTCTGCTGGACCCGATAACGGCCCATGCTCTGTGTTGTCCCCAGAGGCTTCTTATCCTGCTGTCAGCATTCATTGAGATTGAGAAAGAACTCCAGGCACACAGGTAACAACGGACGCGAACATTGCTGAGGCAACCTATGCTGGAAGCAATGCTTCCCATCTCTGTGCAATTAATCTACTACACGAGGTGTTCCAACTGACACCAACAACAGTGGATGATGTTTTGTCTATTGAAATAGATGATCTCATGTTTACACCAGACCCGTGAACTAACTGATTCAGCATACTGTGTTCCAGAGATGCAGTGACAATTTGGCCTTCATTTTTAAACAACTTGGAACTTTACCAAAATTGAACTTTTTCCCATTTTTTTTAACGAAAATGGCACATCAATCTGCTTAAAGTAGAACTAGCCTTATAATACAGACTTCAAGGTACTTCCACGGACACTTAGTAATCTTGTGTGTCTAAAACAGTTCATTAATTTTTCTGACATGAAATGACTTTGATTTTTGAAAAACTTATCGATCATTTTTTGTCAAATGTAAATATTACTGCTTATTTCATTCCAATTGCATTTATTTTTCGAACTTTATGCCTGTAATGAAAAGCAATGCTTCAAATGTACAGTACCTTTTGCATTCTAATAAGTTTTTTTTTTTTTAAATGCCTTTTTAAATGGTTTTATGAAAATTTTTAGAAATATGCGGTACTCCATTTTAATGTTTAGCATTTTAAATGTTTAGCATTTTAGTATTATCGTACACACGAAAGAGGAGTGGGTGTTGTATTCCTCTTAGGGTATCCATAAACGGGCTTTCCAGTATCATGTCCTTATATAGGCACAATTCGCCCTGCCCTTATATAGGCATAAAATCCCAGCCCTTATTTAGGCATTAAAACATGCACTCCAAATACAGGCATGGTCTCTGACATCCGTCCACCCTAACGTCACAACGAGTTCATGAAGAACAGACCCTTAGGCTGCGGGAGTTTCCCTAGTTCAGGACTATTAATTTCTTTAAGGACTCATATATTATGCATGAACCATTATTCCTTAGGGGGTTCATTCATGACGTCTTTCGCTGTCCGACTCACATCAATACTAACATTCTTAGGTGGTCTCAGGTATAAATATACCTTCCCTAGCCCCTGTAAACCAGAGAAGACCTCGACTTCAGAGGAGCCCGTTTCCCGGCCTGACGCACTGAGAAGACGCTGCCATTCCCTGCACGCAGAGAGCCCAGCTTGCCTGTGGGCATCCAAGACACCTGTAGGAATCTCCCTTGAAGTGAAGGAGTCACTTCCCTGCATCTGCAGACACCACAACTAAGCTGACCAGTCTGATGATCCTGAGCTCCTACGGACTGCGAAAGGTTCAACAACACAGGTGGTGGTTTTCCATAGCTCTCGAGGCCTGCCCTGCTCTCTCACCAAGTTTGAGGCCACTATCCCTCGTGGGAGCTGCAGGAACCGAACCCATGTGGACTGCGTCAACTTGCTGTTGCAAAGGCTTGTTGGCTTTCTTCCATCAAGATCTTCAGGCTTCAAGTAGCCCCAACCTCAAGCATCTCCAGTGACCAGAATCTTGGTCCACACCTCACTGCTTGAACTGTGTTCTGCATCTTTTGGTGAGCTGCTCGAGGTCCTCTTGCGACTCCAGTGCCTCCAGCCTGTGGGTCCTGTTGAGGGTCACCTTTGTTTCTTTTGGGCTCCCCTGATTGTTCGGGCCTGCCCTGACTCCCCTGCTTGTGGTGTGTCCCCTGGACCTTGCTGGTCCCGACTTTGCACCTTCTTCGACTTCTACGTTGTTTGCAGCTGCCAAGGCTTGTTGGTGCTCCTGACAGACACCGACCCCTCAGCTCTCGACATCCAACGTGGGACAGCTCGTGCACGGCTCCTGGTCTTCCTCAGCGTTGGCTGGTCATCACAGCTGCAGAGTCAAGGTCACCGTCAACTCTCCTGCAACGCCCGACATCAGTGGGCATTCGTCTTCCAGGTCTCCGGGTCACTCCTGAGTGACATAGACTCTGTCCCCTCTGCTTGCAGGTACTTCTCATCCTGAATCCACCTTCGGATTCCACCGGAACACTTTCTCCTTCTCCAGCAGCGGCACTTTCTTGAAGTCCTCCATTGGGTTTGACGGCGGTTACCGACACCAATTTGCACCTATGCACCCGGCTTCCCTGGTGTAGGTAACGTGAGTACTAGGGTATCTACGGATGGGGTGGATCTCCAACCTTCAGTCTTCCACGGGGTTTCTTCAGGGTCCACTGGGAAGGGTCCTTAAACTTTAAAATTGCAACCGCGACTTACACATTGATTTGTACGGAGAATGCGGTCATGTTCTCACACTGCACACGGTTTCAGTGGGGCTCCTAGTCTCTCACCTTGGGTGGTTCCTTGGGTCGCGGCACTTCTACGTCCTCTGGACATTGTCTTGACACGAGTCGTGGTTCTTATACCACTTTCTTAGTATATGGTTTGGTCCCCCCCTGGGGTCCACTGTGTATTCTGTGCTATTTACTTGATTTCTATGCAAAGTATTGTGCATTTTGTTTATCACCAGGCAGGAGATATCTAAACATGTTAGAGAGTATTATAGAATAGATACATATTTTTATAAATACCTTGCGTGGTTCTTTTTCATTTAATCTATACCTATAAAATTGCATTCTGGTAAAACAAGCTGCTTTACACTCCTTCTGGACTAAGCCTGAAGGCTGCTCTACACAGCTACCACTTAGAGAGCTTTCTAAGGTTGTATAAGACCTATTAAATCACCATAAGGTTTGTCTGGACTGGTACAGGGTGCCCACTTACATTAGTGGACATCATATACCAGGCCAGCCTCTCACATTGTTTTGCAGCGGTTGGGATTCACGCCTGCATTGTTTTACCAGATAAATCTTGGTGTGATTAATTGAAAAACCATCACTAATACTAGGCACATATAATACAAGCTTAGAATAAGTAAGTTCTACTGAACTTAGGGTTGGGTAGTCAAGGGTCTAGCACACCCTTTCTCCAACCTCAGAGAGTTTAGTTCCCACTAGGTTAGGTACACACACCACAATTAATATGTCTTCTAAAGGAGATGCCAGTGGCTCTCTGCCCTCTAGATACAGTGAGCTTTCTTTCCAAGAACTGAAAGCACTGTGTGCCTCTAGAAAGCTGAAGGCAGGGAAAAATGCCAGCACTCAACGCCTCCTAGAGGTGTTACTGTTAGATGACCTAAGGAAAGCCAGTGGGTCAGATGAACAGGAAAGAGTGGGTGGGCAGGGGACAGAAGATAGGCCAGGAGGGGAACCCATCTATGACCTTAAATCTAACCCTGACCAGGAGGAGGCTAATGACTCTCCCCTTAAAAACTCAGATCTCACAGAGGATACCGCAGGTGGCCCAGAGGATTCCCCCTTTGTTTCTCTGGGGAAAGTGCAGAATAGACCAAGGAGGTCTAGATCCTCCTCTGCAGAATACAATGCTTAAGGACACTCAGTAGCGACCTCCATATCTAATAAGAGGGAGCACTCTTTGGATAGGGAATCCCAACTTCTTGAACTTGAGAAAGCAAGGCTTAGGCTCAGGCAAGAGCAGTTGGCCCTTGACAAAGAGTCCCTAGAAGTCCAGAGAGCAAGGAAGAAATTGGGACTAGAGTCCCATGGTGGCAGCAACAGTGTCCCTAGAGTTAGAGAAACGTCTTTTGACCATAGGAACCTGAACAAGATAGTCCCTCCCTACCATGTTCGGGATGACATCCACCAATGGATAACTGTCTTGGAAAGGGCCTGTAAAGTTCAGAGGGTCCCCCAGGAGCAGTGAGCAGCTATCTTGTGGCTCTCCTTTGCTGACAAAGGTAGAGATAAGCTTCTCACTGTTAGAGAAGAGGATGCTGATAATTACTCAGTACTGAAGAGTGCTCCCATAGATGGGTTTGGCTTAACCACTGAACAGTATAGGATTAAGTTCAGAGACACCCAGAAGTCACAAACCAAGGACTGGGTAGATTTTGTGGATAGTGCCTTTAGGGCTCTGGAAGGCTGACTACATGGAGGCAAATTGCATGACTTCCAAGGATTGTACAATTTTATTATGAGGGAGCAGATCCTTAATAATTGTCAGAACCAGCTTTTGTACCAGTACTTGGTGGACTCTGATCTGACCTCTCCCCAAGAATTGGGAAAGAAAGCAAACAAATGGGTTCACACCAGGGTGAAGCAGAAAAACCAGGGCAATGGAGGTGACCAGAAGAAGCAAGATTCTTCTAAATCCCAGGATAAGGGTGGGGACAAGGGCAAAGATAAGAAAGAGGCTTCCCAAGGGCCCCAAAAACCTGCATCTGGGGGGTGAGTCACAAACATCCAAGAATGGCAAGACGAAACCTTGGTGTTACGTTTGTCAGGTGAAAACCCATTGGACAAATGATGCTGATTGTCCAAAAGCCAAGGAGACCACTCCTACTACCACTGCCCCTAAGGCAACTGCTCCCCCTAGCACAAGTACACGTGGTAGTGCAGGAAACAAGGGATTAGTGGGGTTAGCCTTGGGTTCTGAGATGGGTTCTGACTTAGTCAGGACTCCAGCTCGGGCTGTTTTGGTCTGTGACGGTGGCATAGATCTTGCCACCTTACTGGTAAGTCCCACTAACTTGGGCCAGTAGAGACAACAGCCTTTAATAAATGGAAAAGAGGCAATGGCCTACAGGGACATAGAAGCCAGTGTCACTATGGTGACAGAGAACCTTGTGTCTCCTGACCAGATCATACTTGGACAAGTGTACCAAGTGACCAATGCTAGCATGTCAGGACTGACCATTCCTTGGCAGTTGTGAATGGTAAACAGTCTAAATATCGAGTTTTAAATATTGACTAGCACAAATATCGAGTTTAGAATATCGACTGTCAAAAATATCGACAGTCAGAATATCGTGGACAAGAATATCGAGTCTAAGGTAAGTAATATCGTTTTAAAAAATATCGAAGTTTTTAATATTGTTTTAAAAAATATCAAAGTTATTAACATCGGTTGCAAACATATAGGGGCCGATTCCGATCTCGGCCGGTAGTGCTCCGAATCGGTTCGGATTCACCGGATCCGATTCGGAGCCCTGTTTGCCGACCGAATCGTACGCGGGTCCGGCTGAGCGAGTACGATGCAAGCACCCGCGAAATCGCCGACCGACTCGAATGAGGCTTCAACACGCTCCGACCGACTCGCATGGACACGACTCGCACCGCGCTATGGAGACTTTTCCCGGCCGGGTAAGTACGATGCGCGCCGCGAGCAGTCCGACCGACTCGCGCCGTCCGGCTCGAAAAAGCTGTCAGAGCCGGACTTTGGGGGTCCGCGTCGGACCCCCCTGTATGCGTAGGCACGCGAGTCGCACACAGGGGGGACCCATGGGTCCCCCCTACCTGTGCATGTACGCCGCGATGCGCATGGACGCGTACACGCTGTAGGGGGCGCCCTTGTCCGCCTCGCACCCATTGAGTCAATGGGAGCCCGCGTACGTGTTGTACGACAGGCTCCCATTGACTTCAATGGGAGTCCGACCGACTCGAGTCCGATAGCATGCGTGCGCATCGTACTCGTTCGGTCGGACTGCTAGGGTCCGATTCGGTCGGAATTCTCTCCGGGTCCGGCTCGGTCGGGGAGATTTCCGGCCGGAATCGGAATTGGCCCCTTAGTTGTTAAAAATATCGTTGTTTTAGTTAGTGTTATGTATTTTAGTGTGTATTTTAAATGTATGTGCTATATTTTTTTGTCTAAGTATTGCATTTATTTTTTATGTATGTGTTAAATTTTTAGAAGTTACTATTTTTTTTAATTTACATTTTGCGTTTTAGTTCCGTAGCGGGTTGTGGGTTTATAGGGGAATAGGGTGGGAAGTAACTTAAATATAATTAATTGATTTTTAATTTTATTTGAATTATATTTTGCGTTTTAGTTCCGTAGTGGGTTGTGGGTTTATAGGGGAATAGGGTGGGAAGTAATTTAAAAATAATTAATTGAATGATAATTTTTCTTTATTAGTATTTATTTACATTTTATTTTATAGTGTTAATTATGGTAATTAATTAATTATTAACTAATTATTGATTGGCTGTAAATTTTTATTGATTAATTAATTGGTAAATATGTTAATTGTGTAATTGTTTTTTGGAGCGGGTTGTGGGTTTATAGGGGAATAGGGTGGGAAGTAATTTAAATATAATTAATTGAATATTAATTTTATTTGAATTACATTTTGCGTTTTAGTTCCGTAGCGGGTTGTGGGTTTATAGGGGAATAGGGTGGAAAGTAATTTAAATATAATTAATTGAATATTAATTTTATTTGAATTACATTTTGCGTTTTAGTTCCGTAGCGGGTTGTGGGTTTATAGGGGAATAGGGTGGGAAGTAATTTATAAAGAATTAATTGAATATTACTTTTTATTTATTAGTATTTATTTCCATTTTATTTTATAGTGTTAATTATGGTAATTAATTAATTATTAATTAATTAATAATTGGTTGTTAATGTTTATTGATTAATTAATTGGTAAATGTTAATTGCGTAATTTTTTAGGAGCGGTTTGTGGGTTTATAGGGGAATAGGGCGGGAAGTAATTTAATTATATTTAAATTATTAATATTTTTCATAATTCATATTTAATAATTAATATTTAATAGTGTTACTTGTGGCAAATAACTTATAATTAAATATTTAGTAATTTGTTATTAATTATTATTAATTGATTGGTAAATATGTTAATTGTGTCATTTTTTTAGGAGTGGGTTGTGGGTTGATAGGGGAATAGGGTGGGAAGTAATTTAATTTTAATATATTTATTAATATTTAATATGTGATATTTTTTATTTATGATTTTATAGTGTTAATTGTTTGAATTAATTTATTAATATATAATTATATTTTCATTGTTAAGTGTTGTTAATTAATTAATTGATAATTAATTATGTTAATTGTGTAATTTTTTACCCCTCCGCTATCCAACACTTTCCCTACTGTTGCACTCACTGGAGTGGGAATAGTAATTTTTACCCCTATGCTATCCAACACTTTCTCTACTGTTGCACTCGCTGGAGTGGGAATAGCAAATTATTCCCCTACGCTATCCAACACTTTCTCTAATGTTGCACTCCCTGGAGTGGGAATAGTAATTTTTATCCCTGCGCTATCCAACACTTTCCCTACTGTTGCAGTTGCTGGAGTGGGAATAGTAAATTATTCCCCTACGCTATCCAACACTTTCCCTATTGTTGCACTCCCTGGAGTGGGAATAGTAATTTTTACCCCAGCGCTATCCAACACTTTCCCTACTTTTGCGATTGCTGGAGTGGGAATAGTAAATTATTCCCCTCCGCTATCCAACACTTTCCCTACTGTTGCACTCTCTGGAGTGGGAATAGTAATCTTAACCCCTGCGCTATCCAACACTTTCCCTACTGTTGCACTTGCTGGAGTGGGAATAGTAAATTATTCACCTCCGCTATCCAACACTTTCTCTACTGTTGCACTCTCTGGAGTGGGAATAGTAATTTGTACCCCTGCGCTATCCAACATTTTCCCTACTGTTGCAGTCGCTGGAGTGGGAATAGTAATTTTTTCCTATTCGCTATCTAACACTTTCCCTACTGTTGCAGTCATTGGAGTGGGAATAGTTAATTATTCCTCTCCGCTATCCAACACTTTCCCTACTGTTGCACTCATTGGAGTGGGAATAGTAATTTATTCCCCTCTGCTATCCAACACTTTCCCTACTGTTGTACTCTCTGGAGTGGGAATAGTAATTTTTAACCCTGCGCTATCCAACACTTTCCCTACTGTTGCACTTGCTGGAGTGGGAGTATTAATTTTATCCCCTCCGCTATCCAACACTTTCCCTACTGTTGCATTCATTGGAGTGGGAATAGTAAATTATTACCCTCCGCTATCCAACACTTTCCCTACTGTTGCATTCGTTGTAGGGGGAACAGTAAATTAATTCCCTCCACTATCCAACACTTTCCCTACTGTTGCACTCGCTGGAGTGGGAATAGTAAATTATTCCCCTCCACTATCCAACATTTTCACTACTGTTGCATTTGATGGAGTGGGAATAGTAATTTATTCACCTCCGCTATCTAACCCTATCCTTACTGTTGTAATTAATGTTGTATAAAATGTAGTTTTAAAAATTAAAAAATATTTTAATATTTTAATTTATAATATATATATATTTTTTTTATGTTACAGGTGTATGTATATATATATATGTATTTATAATTTTTAATACATTTCTAACATTTTATAATTTATTAAATTAATTATTTATTACAAATTATTAAGTAAATATATATATTATATTTTATATATGTATGTTTAATTTATTTTTACATTATATTTATTACTTATAATTTTTAACATTTTCTAATAATTATAAATATTTTTAAGTTATATGTAATATTTAATTTATTTTACTTTTTTTTATATATAAAAAAAACGATATTTTTAACATCGATATTTTTAACAACTATGGGGCCGATTCCGATCCCGGTTGGAAATCGAACCGACCGACACGGACCAGGAACGAATTCCGACCGACACGTACTGGGGCCGTACGACCCACACAGTACGATGCAAAGCCTGTGATTTACAACCGACTCGGACGGAACACAAGCCGTACGACCGAGCCGGACGGAAAACTGTGACCCGGCCGGAAAAAGACTCCGATTCGTACCGACCGACACGCATCCGGAATGGACCTGACCGACACGGACCCGCGAAGTACGAGCCGCGCAGTACGATGCCACACGCGGGAAACCCGACCTACTCGGACGGAGCCCAAGCCGCACGACTGACTCGCACGGAGCCCAAGCCGCACGATCGACTCGCACGGAGCCCAACTTGCACGACCCACCCGCACGGAGCCCAACCTGCACGACCGACCCGCACGGAGCCCAAGCCGCACGACCGACTCGCACAGAATACAGAGACCTGCAGCAATGGAGTCTGCCTCGACCGACGCGTACGCCACATAGACAACACAGCAGATACTCAGCGCGACAGGCTCAGAGAAGCTCATACGACTCACCATCCGCGTCCGTCACGGTCAGAAGAATGTCTCTTTCATGCACCAAAAACACAATGGAAAAAAGACAAAAAAAGGACCAAACAAGCAATAACATACCCAATAAATAAAAAATAAAAAAAGAGGCAACAAAGACACACCCACAACTCCACCTATTTAAAGGCCACCAATCCCTACCATGATCCCTTGCAAATACCATAGAGCACCCAGCAAGGAACCCAACCAAACTGCCAACAGGGACACACTCACAACTCACCCATCACACAACCCTCACACCATTAGCACCTCTCCAAAAGCACACACACAAACACCCAGAAACACAGACACTCACCCACTTCACTTGCACCCTCACACACCAATACCCACCACCACCCAGCACCATGCCCCCCACGAAGAATCCAAAGTTCACAGATAGTGAGTTGGAACTCATGGTAGATGAAATCCTCAGGGTAGAGCCACAGTTGTTTGGTACATTGGTCCAACAGACCCCCATGCCCCAGAAAACCAAGATGTGGGAGAGGATCGTCAACAAAGTGAACGCAATAGCACCAATGTTGCGCACAAGGGAAGACATCAAGAACAGGTGGTATGAAGTGCGCAGGAGGGTCAGGAACCTCCTGAAGAAGGAGCATGAGTTGAGCAATCGTACTGGCAGTGGCCCTCCTGCCAAACCAGCCTACTTCAGGTCCTGGGAGGAGAAGGTGCAGGCCATCCTACCACCGGAGAGTGTACATGGATTAGGAGGCATACCAGAGCCGGGTGAGTACACAAACAATATACTCAATATTGTGTGGCTATATACCCATATCACTGTCAAGGGGACAGTCAAACCATGTTCTGTTAGCAAAGCCACATTAACTTTAAGAAAGTTGTCCTTGGATGTGCATGCCCGTTACAGTAACACAATACCTGCTATCCCATAGTAACATTGAACTGTGTTATGACATGTACAAACCGACTAACAAATCGAGCAAGACAGTGGCACAAAACACCAACAAACACTGTCTGACAGTCTGCCACCACTGTCACACTACCTCACAGGCAAGCTGACTCACAGGAAGGAAGTGTGGGTATGCTGGGGAGGTGGGTGTAGCCAATTGCATGATGGGAGTTGTAGTCGCAGACAATGGTCCCCCTCCCAAATTACCCTGCAAGACCACCCTGACCCATGCACACCTCACAGGGAGTGGAAATGTACTCACAAGATGGCTGACACTGGGCCCTGCTGTGGGGAGCACAAGGCCCTGCTGGGAACTGTGCACCAACAAACAACAGGACACCACTGACTGACATCCTGAACGTTAACTCTCACTCCCTGCAATGGAAGCATGCCTCAGGAGGTACTGCCTGGCCTCTGTGGGAGAAGGAGGTACTGCAATGACGCCGAATACCATCTAGGCTGCCCAAACTCACACCTTCTCAGCCAGTACGAATAGCACACTTGGGACCAGTCACACCCAAACTAAAGGCCAGGGCATGATGGATGACACATGGGTCCGATGTAGCAGTTTGCTGCAAGTCAAACCTACGCAGCAACCAATAAAATCGCAATCCCACACACAGCCATTGCAAATGTATGTGTACACTCACCGTCTGGGGATGCAGTGTTCCAGGGATGCCTCCTGGCCTGGCTGAGAAGGTGTGCCTTGTAGATGACAATTGGTGAAATTCAGACATAGCACAGAGCACTAAACACACAGCAACTCACATACACAGCAGTGACAGGAGACACCTGACAGTGATTACAATGGACCCACCAATATACCTCACACTGTAGCATGGTGTCATCCACACCAGGTGCCGTTGTGAGCTGCATTCCACTCAAACGTCGTTCTGTGTCGTAGGCATCATCCACACCACACAGCACTCACCGGCATAGACACTGTGGACACAAGGACTAACCTGGGCTGCACTGGAGCAGGCATGCAACACACAGCTGAAGCAAGAGAACACACACACACACCTCTGGTCATCACTGTCATGAGTATGGAAAATAAAGAGAGCTGCTGTGCACAATCCATATCACCATGGAGGACAGTGACATGACAAAGTATGTCAGCAACTACAAAACTCTGCCCCAACAACATTAGCGACAGTGACACCATCACCTGAATGAAATGAGATGTGATCTTGGGATACACACAACACATAAGAGAATATCAAGAGAACCCAGGCATACTGGACTGTGATCAGGTTGTGCAGACACACCAATGTGATGCACAAAGACTAGCAAGAACTGACATCACACATGCCCCAAGCTCAAAACAGATCCTAAGTGGACTTGCAAGGATGCCAGCGTCAAAGCACATATGTTGAAAGGGATGAGACACCTGTGTCAGGCACGTGATGGCACCAGAGTAGCAATGGCCATGTACAGTCAAGTGTGCAAGACATTAGCTGGCCAGGCAGACAGCTAGACTCGCTAACTAAAGCGCTTCAGGGTGGCGGGGAAATGTGCGACACATCTAACAATCTCTGTCTGTGAAAACGTAGGACAATGCAATCTACAGGCACGCAGCGTGACCTACAGTGGCTAATGTCATGGGTATGAACCATTGATGTCCATGGATACATCACTAACATTGTGTATCTCTTCCAAACACAGGGGATTCTGGGGACACATCTTCAGATGAGGGAAAGTCCCAGTCCCAGACTCTGGTGGACCCTGACCTCTCCGGTGGTGAACAGTCTCCGTCCTTGGCAGACGACGACGACCAACCTGGCACCCCCGGAAGCAGTCATCTTGCAGCACCAGCTGGACAACCATCTGCTCCCCTTGCAACCACCCCTCCAACGTCTGGAACCACACACCACCCCTGCAAACACGGACAGACCTAGGACACAGGATGACAACAGCACAGGGTCGCAGGGCACCCGTGCAGCCAACACCAACACCAACATCCAAGGAGGCCCTGTGATACCTGTGCGTGACACGACAGGTACTGCCCGTGTGGCTAGGGGTGGTGGGAGGTGTGGGAGGCACAGGACACGCACTGCTGAGGGGCGGTACTGCAGGATGACCCCACCTGGGACGCATCATAGATGCGTACCAGGAAGAGACACCGGAGGGTTCGGCCAGCTAGTGGGGATCCTCAAAGACATGCAACAGCAGCAGGCTGCCCATTATGCCCGCTTGGAGTCCAAGTGGGACACTGTCAAAGAACAGACAGCGGTGCAGCGGGACATATTGACATGCCTCCGCCAGATCAGCACCAACATGACCACACCTCCCTGTGCGCCATCAACATCTGGGGCCACAACATCTGCCACTGCCACAGGGAGGGAGGAGGACTCTGGCGGAGAGTCCCCTGCACCACGGCAGCCTGCACAGGAGGGTCCCCCGAGGAAGAAGAAGAGGGGTCGTCCGCCAAAGGACAAGTGAGACAGTGATGGCCATGCCCAACTCCCAGGAACCCAACACCTGTTCTGGACATTGACCCTTGTGTGCAAACAGTTCACCTTGTTGACTGACACCCTACTCTCCCACATGACATGGAGGGTCTGAGTTGGACCAATGTATCAAAGGACTGTGGACTTTACTCTGGACATTTCAGCTACCAACACTTCCAACTTATCTGTGAACTTTGGATTCTAATCCCAATGTACAGCACTCCCAATCTTGAGCACTATCCTCACATGTTTGTAAATAAACTCACTAGAACACAAGACGTGACTCTGTGTTGATTCAGACGTTGTCATTGGCATGTAGATGTTGTTGTGCTGAAGAACCCTGTGCATGCAAACTTGTACTGCGATGAGAACACTGGCATGCCAGTCAGGCTAATGTGCCACATATGTGGAAGACACACCACTAGGTCAAATCAACACATACTCACCACGCCCGACTAACTCATCGCCAACACCATTGTTGACAGGAAATACAGTGGTATGCACATACTACACACCCATCCTGACTCAGTGGTAACCAGCCCACAGGTACAGTAAGTAACTGTCGGTAAGAGGTGTGGAGACAGACAACGCACAACCCAAAATAAAGTACAGGTTTATTTGCAATTTGCAACATGTTGATTCCACCACAGATGCAAGCTAATCTCATGTGACAGTGGGCACACAGTCAACAGGTGTGCACAAATAAAAGTCAAGGGGTGAGTGGCACAGCACTTGTTGGGACAATGACTACTACCATCGTGGTCCTGGAGTCATGGTGTCCGGGGTCACAGTTGACCAAACAGCCAAAGTAACCTGTGAATGCCAGACAGGAGACCCAAGATGAAGCACATGACAACAGCACATAACAACAATACACATGCAGTAAACCTTCATCAAGATACTCCATCACAACACAGTGGTCATGTCACCCCTGACTGTGACCACAGACTAACAGAAAGGGCACATCACTGCAGGCATCTGTACAAGTAGCACACAGCCGCACTCGAGCAGCAACAGTGCACCACCCACACAAATCATGCACACACAACACACTGACAACACATCACTGTATTTCACTCACATTCAGGAGAAGAAGTTGTTGATGAGCTGTGAGCGGACATCCCCCGCACCATCATCGTCATCATCACTGGCATCGTGGCCCAGGCAAGGATCCTCTACCGGTGGCGGATGTTGGTCATCGTCCTCCTGGATGAGAGGCAACTCCTTTCTCACTGCCAGGTTGTGTAGCATGCATGCCACGATGATGATCTTGCACACCTTAGCAGGTGCATACGGGAGGGCACCTCCTGTCCTGTCCAAGCAGGGGAAGCGACTCTTCAGGAGTCCAAATGTCCGCTCTATCACCCTCCTGGTTCGACCATGTGCCTCGTTGTAGCGCATCTCGGCTGGTGTCACTGGGTTCCTCAGGGATGTCAGCAACCATGGCATGTTGGGGTATCCAGAGTCACCTCCATACAGACATTTGCACATTAGAAGATGTTGAGAAGAGCATAGAAAACAACATTGCCAAACATACCCATTGTGAAACAGTCAGTACACACCGACAAGCCAGGCACGCTGGTTCTGCATCCGTGACATCAGCCTCGGGATGCGGCTACTCCTCATTACGTAGGCATCGTGTGCAGACCCAGGGAAACGTGCACACACATGGGTAATGGTCATGTCCGCCAAACAAACCATCAGAGCATTGATCGAGTGGTAATGCTTCCGATTTTTGTATGGCAGCTCCTGTGCTGTGGTGGTACTAAAGCCACATGTGTCCCGTCAATGGAGCCGATGACATTTGGCATCCTCCCCAGGGCATAGAAATCACTCTTGATGTCAGCAAGTTGTTGGGGTTTCGGGAAATGTATGTACAGGTCCAGGAAAAGTAACATGGCCTCCAACACATCCCGAAGCACACGGCTAAACATGGTCTGCGACATTCCACCAGCACTAGCCACAGTGTACTGAAAGGTACCGGTGGCAAAGAAGTGTAGAGCTGCCATCACCTTCACCTTGGGTGTCAGCGCAGTAGGGTATGGCCGGCCAGGTTGCAGATGTGGGCCCAACTGCTCTGCCAAATCCTCAATCAGTTCCCTGGTGAAGCGGTACTTGCGGATGAATTCACGTTCCACCATTGTTGCCAGGTCAGGGAATGGTCTATGTACAGCTGGTGCCCTGCAGTACAGAGAAGACAAAAGATAGATTGTCACCACCTCCAGCCATGTCACAAAGCCCCAGCAATACATACCATCATAAATCAATACATTACAAAATAACATGAGGTGTATGCCGTAGGGTATGGACACATATGTCACCTACGTGACCATCACCGTACATCGCAGGTCAACATGTGGACATGACAAGTCCCCTGTTGTTCCGTGACAAAGCTATGGGCTGCGTCACAGTACATCTGCACTGTTGCCACGTACCACACAAAGACCACAGTAACTAGTGAGTACAGATATCTCCACCACAACACAGCTTCTTGACTGGGAGATACACAGGCATGATGTGACGTATCTTTTACATACCACACAACAAGCATGTCTCCCACAGGCAGTGTCCCCTGTTGTCTCATCAGGACATACATAGGTGTCTGTGACACACACACCAACAATTGCATGCACAAAACAATGGGATGTGTGGACTGGCTCACATTGGGCACATGGTATCTCAGAGATCTCACACAACATGCACACAGATTGTGGATGTACATCACAATAGGGGCACTGGGTCACCCTGTGATGCACATACCATCACACTGAAGAGTCAGGGTTCATGTGACATGTCATACGCTCATCCTACCTGGGACGGGGTCCAGGGATAATGTACAGTACTGCACTGTTGTGCACACCACACAAATGATTCTGTCCCCCAAAACCCATGCCCAGCCTGGGATCGTCTGCCACCAAGTACCACACAACCAATCACATGTAGTCCCCCATACACACACAGGTAATGCACACTTATGTGCCTTAGGATACACTGTGGCACAGGCTGTGGTGTCATAGGTGTGCACCTGAGTCCCTGGCCAGTGAGTGAGGGTGGCATTCATCAGTCAGTGACAACAAGAGTGGCAGACGCGGGTTACTGTTACACAGACGCGTCGTGCAGTCAGTGACCGAGCCGTGCGCACGCCTTGGCCATTGACTGCAATGGTGACCGACGCGGGTGACTTCTACACAGATGCGTCGTGCAGTCAGTGACCGAGCCGTGCGCACGCCTTGGCCATTGACTGCAATGGTGACCGACGCGGGTGACTTCTACACAGACGCGTCGTGCAGTCAGTGACCGAGCCGTGCGCACGCCTTGGCCATTGACTGCAATGGTGACCGACGCGGGTGACTTCTACACAGACGCGTCATGCAGTCAGTGACCGAGCCGTGCGCACGCCTTGGCCATTGACTGCAATGGTGACCGACGCGGGTGACTTCTACACAGACGCGTCGTGCAGTCAGTGACCGAGCCGTGCGCACGCCTTGGCCATTGACTGCAATGGTGACCGACGAGGGTGACTTCTACACAGACTCGTCGTGCAGTCAGTGACCGAGCCGTGCGCACACCTTGGCCATTGAACATAATGGAGACGGGTGCGTGTGGATTTTCAAGATATGCGTCGTGCAGTTAGTTACCGAGCCGTGCGCCCTCATTGGCTATGGACTGTCACGGAGACGGACGCGGATTCAAAACGTGTACGAGTCGTGTGCTGGAAATTCTGTTGGATTCCCACAACAATGTTGCAAATGCTAGGGTGTCAGGAAGGCGAATTTTGAACGATGCGGAAGGCGTGTACGAGTCGTGCAATTCCATGGATTGGCCAAATTCATAAGATGCAAACGTGTTGGACCTATCACTTTGGAAGCATGGGACATATTCAGCCTCTGCAGCACAGAAATAAGGCTGGCTGGCCCCCAGAGAGCACACTTGCCTGCACCACATGCTACTGGACTTCTTCTCTGCAACCACTGCTGCTGTCTCTGCATCCTCTGGCTTCAAGAATGGCACGTACTGTGGAGAGAGCCCCAGCCTTCACTGAGGAGGAGAACCAGAACCCTGCTGGACGGCATCCTTCCACAGTACGGCAAGCTGAATGGGAAACCAGGGGAGCAGGTGAGTGTGCAGTCCACTGTCTTCTCAATTGTGCATGTTGTCCGACTAGCACCACTAGCATTGTGTACCCCAGTGGCTAGCATGCTCACTGAGTAGTTTGAATCCCCAAAGTGTGTAAGTACATGTACTGAACAGATACTTTGCTGACAAAGGGCCTTTTTAAAAGGTTTCACTTCCCAGGCAATGTTTCCCTGTCATGAATGCAAACTGTCCATTTCCATGGGTGCACTACCTTTGTACCTCATTTGCCTTTGTGATGACCACATGTATATACGACTGTGTGCTGCACCACTATGTTGCATGTGTGGTAATGGCCTTTTCACTTTGTCATCCTCACAGGTTGATGCCCACCAGAAGCAGGAAATCTGGCTGACCATCGCCCGGGCAGTGAGATCCGTGGGGGTCTACAAGCGCCGGATCCGCAACTGCCAGAAGAGGTGGCAGGACCTTCGGGGCTGGACCCGGAGGATCGCACGGGTCCAGCTGAAGCTGTCGCCTCCTCGCAGGAGGGGCGGACACCGGACCCTGACCCCCACATGCTCAGGATTCTGGCGGTGGTCTTCCCGGACCTGGATGGGCAGCTGAAGGCCAGACAGCAGCAAGGAGGGGGTGAGTCCATGACTGCACTGTGAACTTTGTCTGACATGCTATGTGCCCTCCTCTGGCCTGGTGAAACTTCCACAGTACATCAGTCTCGTAGTCCAGGACCCATGTCCCTCAATTGTGACATGCCCACTCCTCATCTGATACCCAGGTGTGGCCCTTACAGTCAGGAAATTGTGTCACTTGGGTACTGTGTCCTTGCATTTTGCTGGGCTTAAGGTGGGGGACAGCATTTGTTACCGGAACTTTGTGGTGGGCTTCATGGGTGGGTCAATTGCTTACACAATGCCTGAGTTCTGACAGGTAATCTGCGTGTACCTTTGATATGTGGTCAAATTGCTGATCTGACTCACCACATGTGCCTGGGGTATTTGGCACACACACATGCTGCGGGTGGGACCAATTTTGGGGCCTCAGGAGTATGTATATCAAGTGTGTCACACATGCTTAGCCACCTGCCTACTGTCCAGGGCTCAACCCTCTTTCACGTGGAGCAGGACAGTCATGGCCACTCCAGGGCATACAATACACTCTGTACTCCCACTCCCGTGTATCAGCTGACACATTGTGCTCAGTGAAAGGTTCCCTCAGGTGTCTGCCGCTGTGTCATTGTGCTGTGGCTTTGTTGTCAGGACTCCTGGGGTGCTTATCGGTTTGGGGTCAGCATGCCATCTGAGATGTGACCATAGGAGACGATACTTGTGTGACATATAGGTGTTTGATCACTGACTGTGCACAATGGTGATGCAACTGTGAAGTTCATGCAGCTGTGTTTCATTCACAGCAGACTGTGAGGTGCTCAGGTTTAGAGAGTTGTGTTTCATGTCTCCCATATGTCCAATTTGTATGACGTGGGCGCATGAGAGTTCAGATGATGTGGTTTGTGGGGGATGTACATGTGCACATGTCCGCTACAGAACTTGCATTCCCCATGACCTAGGATTGTGACACAGTGCAGACTGTTGTCGTCTGGCTGCCCTGCCCCTGTGACTGGAGACAGTGATGTATGACTTTGCAGGCATGCCTGTGCCATGGCATGAAACTTCCTAAGAGGGATCCTGCAGGGGAGTGACATGTGCTCCATGCACCCCATTGTGGCATTGACTATCAGGGCATGAGGGCACCATGGTGTCTGGTGCTGGTATGCATCACATGCATTTCAAATTAGACTCTGGCCATCCCTTAATCCGGACACCTGTACTGACTCAGTGGCAAGAGATGTGATGTGTGCATGTTGACAAACTTCAACGTGTTCTCTGGCATGTCCAACAACTGTGTAGGTGGTGCATGTGTCCACACTGGGGTATTACCATCCAACATGCACCAGACAGATGGGTGCAAGGCCAGGAGGGATGTGAGTGCCATGGTTGACCATCAGACTGACAATTGGCTTCTCCTAATCTTTGTGAGCACTTTTGGCAATGTTCAACTAATGATGCCAGGGCTTGCTCTGTGATGTGCTGTACTTACTGTGGTGTGTGGGGTCAGTGCAGGTGACTAATGTTTGTCTGTTTTCCTAATTCAATGCAGATACATCCACGGCCACAGGAGGGGACAGTTCCACGGACCAGGGGGAGCCGCAGAGCCAGACTGGGTCAGCAGCCGAAGAGTCGTCGGAGGGACCCAGTGGCACGGAGGGCGGGTGGAGCCACACCGAGGAGTTCTCAGCACCATCCACCTCAGCTGAGGACCAGCGCAGCTCAGAGGATGACTCCCTTGTGGAGGCGGGTGTCAGCAGGCACCATACCCCAGCTAGTGTGGCTGTCCCCGCCACCACCACCACCGCCCTCCCATCGGCTCCCATCCCAGAGGTCCGTGGAGGCTCCCGTGTTCGGGAGCATGTCTCCTTCGTGCCAGGCACCACACCCCCTGCCCCTGTGTCCCCTGCTGCCCTGAGTGAGGAGTCTGTGGACTTGCTTCGCCAGATCCATGTAGGGCAGACATCAATGCTGAGTGTCCTCCATGCACACACCAATCTGTTGACACAACTGGTGTCGTTCATGGAGGGCATCTCATCGAGCATGTCTGCCCTACAGAGGACCAATCAGTCCATGGCCTCCTCCCTGACGGCAGCAGTGTCCCTCCTCCAACAGTCCCTCACCCCTCCTACCTCTGCCCCATCCACACTTCCTAGCACCCTACCTGTCCCAAGCACACACACACCTGCACAATCACGCAAACACACAGACACAAGCAGCACAGAAACACCCAAACCAAAGTCCAAACGTGCACGCAAGCAACCTCAGGGGACTGATACCACACTCACAGGGGATGTTTTGCAAACACACACACAGGCATCCACAGGCACTCCGCAGTCCTCCGATACCTCTCCCTCCAAGACCTCTTCCCTTGCCTCACCTGCAACCCCACCTTCCAAGCAGCTCTTCCTGTGTGACCTTGGCCTCTTCCCCACCGATCCAGCTGATCCAGCCTACAAGGGGAAGAGGAAGTCCCCACACACAGAGGGGAGTGCCCCTCACCCCCAGACACCCTCCCCCAGGCACAGGCAGACTGAGGCCCCCACCCGCAAGTCCCCCCGGACCCGGAAGAGCAAGACCCCACCACCGCCCGCAGCTCCACCACAGTCTCCTTCCTCCATCCCCCAGGCCCCCACTCCACAGGTTCCCCCACCACTCCCTGCCCCAGGTTCCCCCACACACCAATACCGCATCCCCAAAATGATCAGGCCTTCTCCCCTACCACTTGCTCTTCCACACCCACACCCACCGCTCAGCCTGTTTGTGCCACTGGTGTGGAGACCGTGTCCTCCCCTCTGTCCTGCCCACCTCACCTGAACCCCATTCTGCTCCCATGGAGATAGGCACTGCAGTGGAGTCCACGACCACCCCGTCTGACTTGGGCACTGCAGTGGGGAACCTGTCCACTCCATCTGACCAGCCCACTGCAGTTGTGCCGGCACCCACCCCATCTGACTCATGCCCCCCAGTTGTGCCGGCACCCACCATGTCAGACACCTCCACTGCAGTTGCCAGTGACTCTCCTGCAACCACCACCCCTCCCCTGCCTCCTTCTGGTGAGCCCTGATCCTGTGCCTGCGGTGCCTGGCCTGCCCCCACGTATGCCCCTCCGAGGGGGATGTCCCCGGTCCTTAGCAGTGCAGGCAAGCAAAGGGTGACATCTGCCACTATCACCCTGTTTGGACTTCAAACATGGACTTGCCATTGGCCTTTGTGTTTTTCCGGGACTCACCATTTTATGAACACATATGCTGAATAAAGCTCCTTTTTGTTCTCTAGTGGTTTTGCTTCAGATGTACATGATGTTGATGATGCTAACCATGCCCTTGCTGCAGGGATGGTGTTTTTGATATCAGGAAAATGAGGTGTTACTGTGCAGGACCACATGTGATCCAGGGGGAATGTGTCCTATCCTGGTGTGTATCCATGTCATCCTTTGCAGCAATATGAGGGTGTCATGATTACAATATTTGGCTATGTGAATTACATCTTTTATTTGCAATGTCACATCTGTGGCTTACACCCATGTACATCTGTTGTGCTTGCCATTGTTCAATTTGTCTATTTCCCTGACCGTGTGACCATCTCCACTGGACATGCAAGTTTGGGCATCAATGGGGAAGGACTCATCTGTGTTATCAGTGCAACTTGCTATACATGTGTGTTGGATCTGTGCAGATGATTTCAGTGACACCCCCATAACCAGGCTGATGTGACCAGAGCCTTCATTTTGTGGTAATTGTTGGCTGAGTGACCAGGTGTTCTGCTGACATGATTGAGCTCTGCAGAGACAACGTATGGCACAGCTTTCCTTCCAAAGGAGTGTAGTCCCCTCATGACAGTGTGTGATTCCGTGACATTGCCTGGGCTCAAGGTGTGTGTTGTGTGGGCATGTCTGTGTGTGTTCCCTTCCATTTTTCTACACAGGCTGGGTTCCCTACTGATGTTCCTGTTTGTGATGCTTGCTGAGTTGTCCTATGTTCACACAAAATCTTCAACCTGGGTTCTCTGGGATGTGGGTGCATGGCACACTACTGGTCATCAGGGTGTCATCCCTAGGTGTGTTTTCTGTCAAGGCTGGGTTTGTGGGCAAACGCAGATGAGACACAGTCAGGATTCCCCTTGGCACTTTTGTGTTCCCACTATCATGTAGTGTTGCCTATGTGGTATGTTTCAGTGACTGCGACACATGTACGTGTGTGTGCCTGCTCCCACTCCTCAGGTTCAGAGGTGCAATGTTGGGAGGTGTCAACATGTGTTCTTTGTGGGTCTCCTTGGGTTCTGCATTGTCCTGGGACTGTGGCAGGTATCCCAAATATTCATGTAGATTTGACATCATGACCATGTATCGCATACTGTGCATTGTGTCAGACATCCACGAGGGCTGTTGACTGTCCATGTGTCATGAGTTTGTGCACCTTAGCTGCCCCCCACCAGCCCTGGGATTGTCATGTGGGCATCTGCTGTATCACCAGTCAATGTGGGTTCGCTGATGCACCTTGGTGCAGATCAAGGTGTGTGGTGTTAGGAGTGTGCAACTGACAGTTATCACTTCTATAGGCCCCTATCACCATATTGTCCTTGTATTACAGGCCATGTCCAGGGATTTGTGTTTGTGTAGATATGATGGTAGTTTGTGGGTGTGGCCACATGCCCCAGGTGGCACAGGTGACTGTGATGCACAGTATGTGCAACATCTACCTTGGTCATCACAGTGGGATTGTCATACAGTCTTGTGTCACCCCAATGTAGGGTCCCTGGGGGTGGTGCTGTTGTGGGTCTGTCTCTTGCTGTTTTAGTTGCTGATCATTCCAGCTTGTGTCAGATGTGACTGTTGGGATCCCTCTCATCTTACAAAGCCTGATTGGCCAGTAAGGGGTGCCCAATTCATTGCTTACTTTTGTATGGCACTATGTCCACATCTGTGTCAATGTAGTTCAGCCCCCCTCATGTGTTGGGTAGTTGCCTGGGGACACAGAGACACACACAAACACATGTTGTGTCTGATGTGCCGTGTGAGGCTGACTGTTTGTGTTTGTGCATCAGCACCAGTGCATTGTTATTGCTGTTGTGGGCCATTGGCTGGATGTTTGTGTGATTTGCCCTGCTGTCCCTGGGAGCCATATCTCATCAGACTGCACATTCATCCTGGTTGGTATGGACCATTGCTGCAATGTTATGGGAGTGTGTGACCTGACACCTACAGGCTCCACAGCATGTCTTGATTTGTGTGTCCATTTGTGGAGATATATGTATATGCATTATGGTGGTCACTTCAGATTGTGTGTAATTGTCCAATGTATGCAATGTCAGCCCCCATGGGTGATGATTGTCTGCACGTGTCTGAGTATATGTTTTGGAGGCACTGCACTATTTGCCTCAGCACATCTCTGTTGGTATGGGACACACCCACTACTTAGCCACAAAAGTGTTTCATGTGTTGGGGACAGAAATCATACATGCTGTTTGGCAGTTGCAGATTTAACATGGTGTCACCTACATTTTGGTCACTGTGATGATGGGGGGTTTAGACCCCATTACCACAATGTTCCATGAATGCTGTTGTTTTTAACCCCACACTTACCTTTTGGTCACTCTGATGATGGGGGGATTACACCCCATTACCACAATGTTCCATACATGCTGTTGTATTTAACCCCACACTTACCTTTTGGTCACTGTGATGATGGGGGGATTAGATCCCATTACCACAATGTTCCATGAATGCTGTTGTATTTAACCCCACACTTACCTTTTGGTCACTGTGATGATGGGGGGATTACACCCCATTACCACAATGTTCCATACATGCTGTTGTAATTAACCCCACACTTACCTTTTGGTCACTGTGATGAGGGGGGGTTAGACACCATTACCACAATGCTCACGATTTGCTGCATTTTAGAACCCCACAGTTGCCTTTTGTTCACTACAGTGATGGGTGGTTAGAGCCCATTGGCACAGTGCTCATGTGATGCTTGACTGGTGTGGCCCACACTCAGCTTTTGAAGACACATGTGTTGTGAGTTACATTGTATGTTGGGAGTAATGTTCAGTGCTGTAGGCATGTGACACAGACTACACAATATGGTCATGATGTTGGGGGGATGTCTTTTGCTCACATTCCTTATGTTAGTGTGTGATGGATGTGTGGGGCGTCACCCATCTTATGAGTGTGGATGTTGCTAGTGATAGGCCACATACCCCCTATGGGTGGGTGTGGCAGTACTAATGGGCTAAGAGTCCCCTATGAGTGGGGGTGGCAGTAGTGATAGGCAACATACCCCCTATGGGTGGGGGTGGCAGTAGTGATGGGCTAAGAGTCCCCTATGAGTGGGAGTGGCAGTAGTGATAGGCAACATTCCCCTATGAGTGGGGGTGGCAGTAGTAATGGGCTAAGAGTCCCCTATGAGTGGGGGTGGCAGTAGTGATAGGCAACATACCCCCTATGGGTGGGGGTGGCAGTAGTAATGGGCTAAGAGTCCCCTATGGGTGGGTGTGGCAGTAGTAATGGGCTAAGAGTCCCCTATGAGTGGGGGTGGCAGTAGTGATAGGCAACATACCCCCTATGGGTGGGGGTGGCAGTAGTAATGGGCTAAGAGTCCCCTATGTGTGGTGGTGGTAGTGGTGATAGGCAACAAGTCCCCTATTGTTGGGTATGGTATTGGTGATAGCCATGCAGCCCCTATGGTGGCCTGTTGCTAGTGGACAGGATGTGGACCTCCTGTGTGTGTGTGACATTAGGCAGGTACGTGTCGTTTGTTTGTGTGGTGGGTGTCTGACTTACCGTCTGCGCCGTGCGCATCAGTTCCTGAGCCGGTCATAGATGTACAGTACTGGTATGACCTGCGCGATGGGATTCATGATGTGTTCGTCTCCTACACGCTGCTTGTTGCTCCGTCTCGTACCCGTTGCTAACTGGTCCGTCTCGTAGCCGTGGATCGTGTTCTGGCACGAATCGTACCTTGTATGCAGCTTGCCCGGATGCTGTGACGTGCCGTACGTGATGACCCGTTCGGCGCGTACGGAGTACGCATCGTACTAGCACGGCTGGAAAATGCAGTGAAAATGGTTCCGTGCGACTCGATTCGGCGTTTACGGATCCAGCTCGTTCGGAAAATTGTGGATGGAATCGGAGTGTCCGTGTCGGTCGGGAATTCAGCACATTTCTGCATCGTACTGCTTCGGCCGGACTGTCCGGCTCCTGGAACGAGTCGGTCGGAAGGTAAGCCTACGGACAGCTCTCGGTGGGCTGTCCGACCGAGATCGGAATCGGCCCCTATATTTTTGTTTCGATATTTTTGTACTTACCATGATGTAGATAGGATGTCGATATTCTTGACATCGATATTTAGGTCCCGATATTTTGGGACCTCAATATTATGAGTGTCGATATTCTGTCAGTGATCCGTTGTGAATCTCAGCTGGGGAGCGGTAATTGAACCTAAAAGGGCTGTGGTATCTTCAGACCTACTTGTAGATTGTTTGTTGGGCAATGATTTGGAAACTTCAGCCTGGGCTGAGGTAGAGTTCAGGACTCATGCAGAAATGTTGGGCATCTCTGCCAGTGTGTTTGCTGTCACCAGGGCTCCTGTGCCACCTGCCAAGCCAGTGGTAAGTCAGGTGGCATCACAAAGGCCCCCTTAATTCCACTTCCAGTGGTTGGGGTTCCCTTTGAGAGGGTAGGGAATGACATTGTTGGTCCCATGAACCCTCCAACAGCATCTGGGCACAGTTATATTCTAATAGTGATGGACCATGCCACTAGGTACCCAGAGGCCATTCCCCTTAGAACCACTACAGCTCCTGTAGTCGCTAGGGCCCTCCTGGGATTTGTTTTCCAGAGTGGGATTCCCTAAGGAGGTCTTGACTGACAGAGGTACAAACTTCATGCCAAGTTACATAACTGCAATGTGGAAAGAGTGTGGAGTGAATTATAAATTACCCATACCCTATCATCCTCAATGCAATGGGCTTGTTGCAAGGTTCAATAAGACCCTAAAGGGTATGATCATGGGTCTCCCAAAAAAGCTTAGGCAAAATGGGATGTCCTACTACCCTGCCTTCTCTTTGCCTACAGAGAGGTTCCTCAGAAGGGGGGGTTGGCTACAGCCCTTTTGAACTTCTGTTTGGACATCCAGTTAGGGGTCCCGTGTGTTTAGTGAAGGAGGGATGGGATTTACCTCTCAAACCTCCCAAACAGGACATAGTGGACTATGTGCTTGGCCTGCTTACTCGCATGGCTGAGTACACGAAGAAGGCCAGCAAAAACCTGGAGGCAAGCCAAGAACTCCAAAAAGCTTGGCATGACAAAAAGGCTGTCCTGACTGTTTACCAGCCAGGTCAGAAGGTGTGGGTGTTGAAACCTGTGGCCTCAGCAGCTCTCCAAGACAAATGGAGTGAACCCCACACTATACTTGAGCAAAAGGGTGAGGTCACCTACTTGGTGGACCTAGGTACTCCAAGAAGTCCCCATAGGGTACTTCATGTGAATAGGCTAAAACCTTTTGTTGATAGGGCTGATGACATGTGCTTGCTCATGGCAACTGATGAGGGACAGGAGGTGATCTCCTCTCTCAGAACCCTGATGATAGATCAGTAGATGGAGTGGCCTTGGCAGGCAGCCTCACTGATCAATAGCAGACTGATTGCAGGAACGTCCTTAATCAGTTCAAGCATATGTTTTCCCTGACACCCAGTCAAACCACCTGGTGTACACATGAAGTGGACACAGGTGAGAGTCTACCTGTTAAGAATAAAATCTACAGGCAGCCTGGTCATGTCAGAGATTGCATCAGGACAGAGGCCCAGAAGATGCTGGAGTTGGGAGTAATTGAACCCTCAGATAGCCCTTGGGCTAGCCCAGTAGTCCTAGTACCCAAACCTCACACCAAGGGTGGAAAAAGAGAAATGAGGTTTTGTGTAGACTACAGAGGTCTCAATGCAGTCACTAGGACTGATGCTCATTCAATTCCCAGGGCAGAAGAACGTATAGATACTTTGGCCTCAGCCAAACCTCTGAGTACATTTGACCTGACTGCTGGCTACTGGCAAATCAGACTAGCTGAGAATGCCAAGCCAAAAACAGCATTCTCAACCCCTAGTGGGCATTATCAATTTATTGTAATGCCTTTTGGTTTGAAGAATGCACCTGCCACATTCCAGAGGTTGGTGAACAACGTTCTCACAGGCCTGGAAGACTATAGTGCAGCATATCTAGATGATATAGCTGTCGTTAGGTCCACCTGGGAGGATCACCTGGTCCACCTCAAGAATGTTTTGGAGGCTCTGCAGAAAGCAGGCCTCACTGTCAAGCCCACCAAGTGCCAGAAAGGGCAAAGCAAGGTTGTGTACTTGGGCCACCTGGTAGGTGGAGGCCAGGTTCAACCACTACAGAGCAAAATCCAGACCATAATGGAATGGATTGCTCCAACTATCTAGACTCAGGTCAGAGCTTTCTTGGGCCTGACTGGGTAGTACAGAAGATTTGTGAAGGGATATGGGTCCATAGTGACTCCCCTGATTGATCTGACATCTAAGAAAATGCCCAAGAAAGTTCAGTGGACAGTAAGCTGTCAAAAGACATTTAATGACCTCAACAGGTCATGTGCACTGCTCTCATTCTGCAAAGTCCTGACTACTCTAAAATATTTATTGTCCATACAGATGCATCTGAATTGGGGGTAGGGGCTCTGTTATCACAACTGAATGCAGAGGGCCAGGATCAACCAGTGGCATTTATCAGCAGAAGGTTGACCCCCAGAGAGAAACGTTGGTCAGCCATTGAGAGGGAGGCCTTTTTCGCTGAGGTCTGGGCCCTGAAGAAGCTGAGGACATACTTCTTTGGCACTCACTTCATTGTTCAGACAGACCATAAGCCCCTCTTAAGGCTTAAACAGATGAAGGGTGAAACCCCCAAACTTTTTAAGTGGTCCATTTCCCTACAGGGGATGGACTATACAGCGGGACATAGACCTGGGAGTAACCATGCCAATGCAGATGGACTCTCCAGATATTTCCACTTAGAAAATGAAGACTCAACTGGGCAAGGTTAGTCTCATCTCCTTACGTTTGGGGGGGTGTTGGAAAGTAGGATCTGCTTTTAGGGTTACCCAAACGTTTTGCCTGGTGCTAAGCTGTTTTTGACTAGTCTGACTAGGATCCTGCTAATCAGGACCCCAGTCTCTCTGCTTTCTTCCCTAAATTGTTATGTTCAATACTAAGGTACCCAGGGTATAGGTACCCCAGAGGTCCCCCATAGGCTGAAGCATGTAATATGCCACCCATGGGAGACCATTCAAACTGTAATTTCAGGCCTGCCATTGCAGCCTGTGTAAGCTGGTGCTTGCACCACTTACGAAAGATATAGGTTTCCTATATCTAGGGTCACTGCACTTAAAACCTATAAGTCAGCCCTACAGCACGCCTTTGCAATCCTGAAGGCAGAGTGATTGTTTCTAAGTGTGAGGGTGCCCCTGCATGAGCAGGACACACCTACAGCTTACGGAGTCCATTCTCCCGGGTTGTAAGTGAAGCAGCCGCATACCATATAGAGGGGCACCAAGTAATTACGCGATGACCATCTCTAAATCGGCTGCAACGAATCCTATCATGTTTGGTATCAAACATGTTGGAATCATACCCCCACACCATTCCAAGCACTGGGAGAGCCCTCCGTTAGGCTCTCAGTGCTCCCGGTAGCAGTATTCTAGACCCGGACAGCACAACCTGGCTGCTGCCGACCAGAGACACGAATCTGCCCTCCTGCTGCTGAGCCAAGCTCGAGCAGGGGAAGGCAGAACAATAGGTATCCTGTCACAGGGAGGTGTGACCACCTCCAAGACATGATTTAGTATATTGAGGCCAGGTGGGTGCGCTTGCCACGCCACTCAGTCTGCATGAGGTGCACATTTGGTGCCTCCTTGCATAGCTCTAGCGCGAAACTGGACAAAGGACATGGGAGTATCCTCCCCACTGTCCAGTACCTAAGCTGGGAGGGTCCCCTTATTCATCCCAACCCTTTCCTAAGGGTACTTAAGGGCTTACCTGTGAGTGTGTCCCTAGATTCATCATGGGACACGATTCAATTCAAACACCACTTCAACTTCTAGGCACTCTGGACTTCGTTTGGACTCGACTTCGTCCCCCTTTCAGTCTGCTGCATTGTCTGTGCCTGTGCACCATACAGGAACCTTCCAAGGCCTGTGGTCATCCAAGACACCTGAAGGAATCTCCCTTGAAGTGAAGGAGTCACTTCCCTGCATCTGCAGGCACCACAACTAAGCTGACCGGTCTGCTGATCCTGAGCTCCTACGGACTCCGAAAGGTTCAACAACACAGGTGGTGATTCTCCACAGCTCTAGAGGCCTGCCCTGCCCTCTCACCAAGTTTGAGGACAGTATCCCTCATTGGAGCCGCAGGAACCGAACCCCTCTGCACCGCGTCGACTTGCTGTTGCAAAGGCTTGTTGGCCTCCTTCCACCAAGATCTTTGGGCTCCAAGTAGCCCCAACCTCAAGCATCTCCAGTGAACAGAATATTTGTACACACCGCATTGCTTGCATCGTGGTCTGCATCTTTTGGTGAGCTGCTCGAGGTCCTCTTGTGACTCCAGTGCCTCCTGCCCGTAGGTCCTGTTGAGGGTCACCTTTGTTTCTTTTTGGCTCCCCTGATTGCTTGGGGTCTGACCTGACTCCCCTGCTTGTGGTGAGTCCCCTGGACCTTGCTGGTCCCGACTTTGCACCTTCTTCGACTTCTACGTCGTTTGCAGCTGCCAAGGCTTGTTTGTGCTCCCGACGGACACCATCCCCTCAGCTCTTGACATCCAACGTGGGACAGCTCTTGCAGGGCTCCTGGTCTTCCTCAGCATCGCCTGGTCCTCACAGCTGCAGAGTCAAGGTCACCGTCAACTCTCCTGCAACACCCGACATCAGTGGGCATTCGTCTTCCAGGTCTCTGGGTCACTCCTGAGTGACATAGACTTTGTCCCCTCTGCTTGCAGGTACTTCTCATCCTCAATCCACCTTCGGATACCACCGGAATACTTTCTCCTTCTCCAGCAGCGGCACTTTCCTGAAGTCCTCCATTGGGTTCGACAGCGGTTTCCGACACCACTACACACCTATGCACCCGGCTTCCCCGGTGTAGGTAAACGCGGGTACTGGGTTATCCGTGGGTGGGGTGGCTCTGGAACCTTCTGTCTTCCACTGGGATTCTTCAGGGTCCACTGGGAAGGGTCCTTAATCTTTAAAATGCAACAGCGAGTTACACGTTGATTTGTACGGAGAACACGGTTGTGTTCCCACACTGCACACGGTGTCCGTAGGGCTCCTAGTCTCTCACCTTGGGTGGTTCCTTGGGTCCCCAGCACTTCTACGTCCTCTGGACATTGTCTTGACACAAGTCGTGGTTCTTATACCACTTTCTTCGTGTATGGTTTGGTCCTCCCCTGGGGTCCACTGTGTACTCTGTGCTATTTACGTGATTTTTATGCAAAGTATTGTGTGCATTGTGTTTATCTCCGGGGAGGAGATATCTAAACGTGTTAGAGAGTATTATATAATAAATACATATTTTTATAAATACCTTGTGTGGTTCTTTTTCATTTAATCTATACCTATAAGATTGCATTCTGGTAAAACAAGCTGCTTTACACTCCTTCTGGACTAAGCCTGAAGGCTGCTCTCCACAGCTACCACTTGGAGAGCTTTCTAAGATTGTCTAAGACCTCTTAAATCACCATAAGGGTTGTCTGGACTGGTGCAGGGTGCCCACTTTCATTAGTGGACATTGTATACCAGGCCAGCCTCTCACAGCATATCTGTTTCATATCCTTTCATCGGATTTCAAGAGAAAATGAAAGCATTTTATTTATTTATTTTTATCCATGGTGATGGTGGTGTGTTTTTGTCCTGGGGTTCTCATCACATACAGTGATATTGCAACAAAGGTAAATAAGGTTTTCTTTCTACAGTTTTGCATGCAATCTCAAAAAGCCTCCACAAAAATCCTAAAAAACCATATGAACACTGACTTTAAGTTAAAACTTCTGATTATTGACTCGCCTTTTTCTTTCGAATAACTCTCTTTCCCTTCAATCCTCTGCATGCCTCCTCTCTCTGAGCATGGCCTGCTCTAAGTCAAATCTATGTTTTGCCTTAAGCCACATTATTGTATCTGTGTAAATTACACAACCTCTGCCTTAGGTGTCATGCCACTGTATTTTAACAAAACCTAATCTGTAGATCATTTATTAACACCACCAACCAATGCATGAATCCCTGTACCCCTCCACACTAAAGATCACAGCTGAAGCTGGAATAAATGCATGGCATAGTTTTCCTTCAGAGCTCAAAACTAATCCCAATAACCAACAATACATTTAAAAAACAAACTACCACCCTGGGTTTCTGAGCACGTGCTGCCTGGCTTAAAGTGCAGCAATGCCTCATACTGGGTAGTGCTACTCACCGAAAATGCTTTTCTACGCCTCGTCAGGCGTAGTAAGCGCTATATAAATGCACTTCAATTAGAATTACAATATAAATGCAATTACAATGCAAATACAATATATAACCTGCACTAATAGTAATACCATAACACTCGCGGTTGATCAGTTGACTGTAGTTCATACGGCCTGCATAATAATTCCCCTTTACTGCTTGAAACACTTACATTCACATAAGACAAAGCAGCTAAGGGTCCTGCCCATTACCAGTACTGTACCTGTCCACAGCAAATAAACTGCCAGTTGAACCAGTGGCATAGCTAGAGCTTTTGTCGCGCGGGGCAATCCCTGAGTCTGGCACTGGTGCAGGTAAGAGCGGGGGGGGGGGGTTGGAGGAGACAGACGGTGATGAGCGGAGGGGGCGACAGAAGAAGCAGAGTAAAATGTAAAAAACGTACCTTGCGCTCGCCACCGCTCTTAATAAAATGCCCCCTGGGGCAGACTGCCCCCTAGCTACGCCACTGAATTGAACAGGCATTGAGTAACTGAAGAGATCTGCCATATGCTACTGGCCAATGGAGGAATGCAATTTAGTCCACCTCTGCAGTACCCAACTAGCTACATACTACGATTGTTAATTGATATCTCATCATTGCAATCAGATATTGAATTATTGTAACAAAGTCCAATCCAGCAGATCTCTCCAGAATGTCTCCCTTTAACCTATGCCTGTGCAGGACCATTAACTTTAAACAACAAACAGGATCAAAAGAAAGAGAATACACTTCCAACAACAACCTACATGGTGTAGTGTTCTACCCATTTAAGCACGAGCTTCCGAGCCCAACATAGGGGTAGTAAGTACTATATAAATATTACAATATAATACAAAATAATGGACTCCATCAGTATGGAAAACATCTCCTAACAGACAGAAACAGCAATTGAGCAAATGGGATAGCAGGAACACCCCAGGCAAACCAGAGCTTTGTATGATAAGCCACAATATTCAAGTGTATATCAGACCATGCAAATATTGCTGCTTCTATGCAAATATGGGTGTATATTTAGAGGGGCACTACATTTTATTAAGCGTCATGTGTATATATGTATGTATGCATATCAGTGCATATTTAGATGTGTGGGTATGTCTGAATACATGTATGTGTTTCTTTTAGTTATTTGTTTAGAAAAAATATAAACTAAATAATTTAAAATTCCCTTTAAGCTTTATCCCATCCCTCCTCTCTCTGGTTCAACTAGCACCTTTCTGGTTTCTATGAATTCCCAACTCACAACTTCCCCTTTCTAATTCATTGGCATTTTACTATCCCTACTCAAAACACTACTAAATGCATAAGAACTCAAGAGTGCAAGCTTAACAAATTTACCACAACGAATCCCCAAGGAAACAGGGAAGTACATATTACTAATCTACTAAGTGCTTAACTTTAACCTTGTGCTCTGGAGTAGCAAGCTACTCGCAGCAAAGCACTTGAAGCCCTCATCAGGGGTAGTAAGCACTATATAAATACAATTCACAACTTTAATAATTGCAATAGCATGCTACTGCAAACTATAAATATATAAGAACATTCTGCTGTATGATCACAGAATGTACATATATATCCTTATATTCTACAGTAGTAGTATATGTTTGTTATAAAAGGCTCACTCAAGAGTAATTCCCCTAAGTGAAAAATGAGGGTGTAGAACAAGAGAGTTGACTTTTAATGGCTGGTGGGTGCTGCTGTGATAGCATATAAAACATGGGTGTCTGAAGGGAGTGGGCTCTCAGGGAACAGTTGTGTACAGGGCAAAGAACGTGCAGAGCAAGCACTTGCGCACTCATGCGTGGTTGCATCCCCAAGAGATGGCATCTGTCTCAAACGCTTCAGTACAAGACAAAATCTGTGCACAGCAGGGTCTTGACTGTGAGAAGGTGGCTTGGTATATGCTGTTGTAATGAATGTGCTTTTCTCTAAAAGGACACACCCAAACCCTGCACTCCCACTTTGGAGGCAAATATACCACTGCACCTTTAAATAATACACTTTGAGCAGCACTCCCTAAAGAAGAGGAAAAGACGCAGCACTCCCTTTAGGCGAGGCAAGAAAACAAATCCAGGTGCATTTAAAACACTTTGAGCAGCACTCCCTAAAGACGAGGAAAAGACGCAGCACTCTGTTTAGGCGAGGCAAGAAAACAAATCCAGGTGCATTTAAAATAACACACACACAAGTTTATTAATGCAACATTTTAGGACGGTAGGCCAAATATATCAGTAAATGCAGATTCCCAAGTATCAAGTGACTAAAATGAACAATTAGAATAAAATGCAATATATACAAGTAGCAAAGAGTAGAAAATATATACAAAATGGTTAGGAACACCTCACCGATCGATTAAGCAACATCCTTGCCAACTCAAGCTGGGGGAGCCCTTCACCAGCCCAGGAAGGAGTTCGATCAGGACTCAAATTCCGTCACCTCCACAGCAATACGTCTATTCTGTGGCGAGCTTCCACCTGGCCCTCGAAGGTTCCCAGCTTAAATATCATTACTCAACGTGAGGCGAAGCTTCTAGCAAACCTCGCCCCCTTCTCATTGGAAAAAACCGAGCTGGCTGTACCAGTCTGCGTCAAGGCCAAGACGGAGGCTGGCCATGCTCCCGTATTTTGACTCCGAGGCAGAGTTGTACCTTCCACAGATAATATCCAGTTCACTCTGGTCAGTGAAGAGCGAAAAACAAGTGAGGAGCAGAAACATGCCCTCCCCACTTTGCAGCTACTTGCGAGCACAGAAAATGGCGTCAGTTCAGAAAATGGAGTCAGTAAAAAGGATGACATGAGGCCATGTCAAAGCCAATAGTAAGCACTTTCATAATTCTCACCAATGTACAACACAATACACAACTGTGCACAACTGCTTATAGATTCACATACTTCATCTCTCAATGTCCTATAGCATCACATACTTTATCTCTCAATGTACAACACTGAGCACATGTGTGCATCACTGCACACAACACTGCACTTCGACATTCCACACCTCTCTCTCCCTCTCACGCTTTCAAATGCACATCCCACACCTTCTGTTCTTGGCAAGACTGTTCTACTCCGTGACAGCTCCCACTGAAAGACAGCAAGATTACAAGAAAGAAGAGAAGCAGGCATATGCAGGACCGTCTCATATATCCAGGCTAGGGTAAAATAACACACTAAAGTCAAATAAAATGATGGTAGTCGAAGGTCATCATAGGGTGCCAAACCACAAGAGTGCCTCTTTCACTACAGCTGTCCACTAGTTAAAGTGGGCACCCTGTACCAATCCACACGACCCTTATGATGTATGAGGTCAAAGATAACCTTTATGAAAGCTATCCTAGTGGTAGCTATGGAGAGCAGCCTTCAGGCTTAATCTTGAAGGAATGTAAAGCAGCTTGTTTTACCAGAATATCATCTCCTGAATGACTAAATGAAGGAGAACCAGACAGTAGTTATATAAAAATATGTATTTATTAATATAAAACTCTCTGCTATACTCTACACGAGGGTAGAATACAAAGCACACAATACTGGATCAATAGAACAGTTGTAAGTAGCACAATACACAGCGGGCTCCAGGGGGAGACCGAAACATATACTAAAATAGTGGTATAACAATCACAACTTGACTAGACACAGTGCCTAGAGCACGTAGAATCGCTGGGACCCAAAGGAACCACCCAAGGTGATGACACAGGAGACCCACGGAGGACGGGTGCAGTGAGGAAACACGACCGCGTGCTCCGTACAACTCTATGGGAAAGTTGCGGTTGCAAAGTTACAGTTTAAGGACCCTTCTAGGAGGACTTCGAGCAAACCATTCAGAACTTAAGAGTTTAAAGAGCCACCCCACCCGTGGATACCGTAGTATCGGAGTTACCTAACCCAGGGAAGCCGGGTGCGTAGGTCTGAAGTGGCGTCGGAAACTCTCGTCGTTCTCTATGGAAGGAAGTGAAGAAGTGCTGCTGCCGTGAAGGTGAAAAGGGTCCGGTGGAATCCAAGCCTGGATTCTGGATGGAAGGAACCTGAAAGCAGAGTGTACAGAGTCTGGATCACTTCAGAGTGACCAGGGGCTCGGAAGACGAATGCCCACCGATGTCGGGTGCTTCAGGTGCGAAGAAGGGATGCTTGACTCTGCAGCCACGAGGACCAGGAGACATCGAGGACAACCAGGAGCCGGAGGTGAGCTGTCCCATGAAGGATGTCGAGTGCTGAGGGGTTGGTGTCTGGCGGGAGCACCAAAAAGCCTTGGCAACAGCAACCCACGCAGGAAGGACAAACAGGTTACGGTGTGGAACCAGCAAGGTCCAGGGGACTCTTCAAGCAATGAAGAGTCAGCGCACGTCTGGAGTAACCAGGAAAGCCCAAGAACAATCAAGATGACCCTCAGGGGGACCCACAGGCCAAAGGACCAGGAGTCGCAAGGGGACCTTGAGCAAGTCTGCAAAGGAACAGCCCACGGAGCGCACGGTGTGAGGAGGACAGAGTTCTTTGGTGCAAATGCTGCTCAGGGTCAGGACCACACGGGGTCGAATGCACAAGCTCAGAAATTGCCAACAAGCGTTTGCACTTGCAAATGGACGCGGAGCACAGGGGTTCGGGTTACGCAGCCCCCACAAGGGATACTGGCCTCAAACTCAGTGAGAGGGCAGATCGACCTCAGGGACCTTCAGGAACCCACCTCCTGTGTTGCTGAAATCTTAAGAGTCCGCAGGAGCTCAGGAGCAGCTACCGGTCAGTTGCGCTTTAGGTGCCTGCGAAGCAGGAGAGTGACTCCTTCACTCCAAGGGAGATTCTTCTGTAGTCTTAAGTGCCCCACAGGTCCTGCACGGAGCCTGTATGGAGTCACGGCACAAACTAAGCTTTGGACGGAAAGGGGGATGAAGTCAAGCCCAGTCGAGGTCCAGCGAAGTCCAGGTGTCCAGACGGTCGAAGGTCAGTGGTTTCTTCTTTGTAGAATCTTGTCCACATAAAATCCAATGTCCTGTAGCCAGGTAACCCATTTTATACCCACGGGAGAGGGTTGGACAGATTATGGGGACCCTCCTAGGGGAGGGGCAGGACAGAGGGGTGGCTACACCCATGTCCTTTGTCCAGTTTCGCGCCAGAGCAGGAGCAAATGGCTCCTAGAACTGGGTTGAGCTGGACTATGCACAGGAACGCCAACTGTGCCCCCAGGGCAGACTTTCAGGCACTCTCAGAGTGCACCCACCTAGCCCCAATACACTAAACCCTGTCTGGGAGGTGGTCACAGATCCCTGTGACAGGATGCCTATTGTGCTGCCTTCCTCTGCTCGAGCTTGGCCCAGCAGCAGGAGGGCAGAAACGTGTATCTGGCTGGCAGCATCCATTTTGTGCTGTTCGGGTCGAGAAGGCTGGTACCGGGTAGACCGGTGGCCCCACGAAGCTCGCTTCTGAAGGGTGGAATCATACCTCCCACACCAGTTACTGGTGTGGAGGTATGATTCCAAGGTGTTTGACACCAAACTCGATATGTTTCTATGCAGCCGTTTTCGAGATAGCATTTACCGCGAGGTTATAATGCACCTCTACCTATATGTCCGGCTAAGTCACAGACAACCTGGGAGAATGGTCTCCGAAGGCTGCAGAGGGGCTCTGCTCATGCAGGGGCACCCTCTCACATAAAACCCAGCACCCTGCCTTCAGGATTGTTTAAGGCCTGCTATAGGGGTGACTTATAAGTTTTAAGTGTAGTGACCATTAGATATAGTGAACCTATATCTAAAGTAAGTGGTGCAAGCACCATCTTACATAGGCTGCAATAGCAGACCTAGAGTTCCATTTTGCATGGCCTCTCATGGGTGGCATAATACATGCTTCAGCCCATGGGAGGCCTCTGGGGTACCTATGCCATGGGTACATGGTGTACCATATACTAGGGCCTGATAAGGGTACCCCAGTATCCAATCTGGAGTGTACCAAAGTACATGTATGTCAATTTAAGGGAGAAAGCAGATAGGCTGGGGCCCTAATTAGCAGGATCCCAGCCAGACTAGTCAAAAACAGTGAGACATCAAGCAAAAAGTGGGGGTAACCATAAGAAGCAGATCCTACTTTCCCACACAACCCCCCCCAAACGAAAGGACATTAAACTAACCTTGACTAGTTGAGTCTTCATGTTCTAAGTGGAAATATCTGGAGAGTCCATCTGCATTGGCATGGTTACTCCCAGGTCTATGTTCCACTGTATAGTCCATCCCCTGTAGGGAAATGGACCAACTCAAAAGTTTGGGGTTTTCACCCTTCATCTGTTCAAGCCATAAGAGGCGCTTCTGGTCTGTCTGAACAATGAAGTGAGTGCCAAACAAGTATGGCATCAGCTTCTCCAGAGCCCAAACCACAGTAAAGGCTTCCCTCTCAATAGCTGACCAACGTTTCTCTCTGGGGGTCAACCTTCTGCTTATAAAAGCTACTGGCTGATCCTGACCCTCTTCATTCAGTTGTGATAACACAGCCCCTACCCCCAACTCAGATGCATCAGTTTGAACAATGAATTGTTTGGAATAGTCAGGACTTTGCAGAATGGGAGCAGTGCACATGGCCTGCTTCAGCTCATCAAATGCCTTTTGACAGCTAACTGTCCACTGAACTTTCTTAGGCATTCTTTTGGAAGTTAAATCATTCAAAGGGGTCACTATGGATCCATATCCTTTGACAAACCTCCTGTAGTACCCAGTCAGGCCCAAGAAAGCTCTGACCTGATTCTGGGTGGTTAGAGCAACCCATTCCATTATGGTCTGGATTTTGCTCTGCAATGGTTGAACCTGTCCTCCACCCACAAGGTGGCCTAGGTATACAACCTTACTCTGCCCTATCTGGCACTTAGTGGCCTTGATAGTGAGGCCTGCTTTTTGCAGAGCCTCCAAAACATTTCTCAGGTGGACCAGGTGATCTTCCTAGGTACAGCTAAAGACAGCAATATCATCCAGATAAGCTGCACTATAGGCTTCCAGGCCTGTGAGGACTTTATTCACCAACCTTTGAAAAGTGGCAGGTGCATTCTTCAAACCAAAGGGCATTACAACAAATTGATAGTGCCCACTAGGGGTTGAGAATGCTGTTTTGGGCTTAGCATCCTCAGCTAATCTGATTTGCCAGTAGCCAGCTGTGAGGTCAAATGTACTCAGAAATTTGGCTGAGGCCAAAGTATCTATAAGTTCATCTGCCCTTGGAATAGGATGAGCATCAGTCCTAGTGACTGCGTTGAGCCCCCTGTAGTCCATACAAAACCTCATCTCTATTTTACCACCCTGGGTGTGAGGTTTGGGTACCAGGACCACTGGACTAGCCCAAGGGCTATCTGAGGGTTCAATTACTCCCAATTCCAACATCTTTTGGACCTCAGTCCTGATGCAGTCCCTGACATGGTCAGGTTGTCTGTAAATTGTGTTCTTTACAGGTAAGCTCTCCCCTGTGTCCACTTCATGGGTACACCAGGTGGTCTGACTGGGAGTCAGTGAGAACATGTGTCTGTACTGATTGAGGACTTTCCTGCAATCAGTCTGTTGCTGCTCAGTGAGGCTGCCTGCCAAGGTTACACCATCTACTGAACCATCATCAGGGTTCTGTGAGAGGAGATCTGGGAGTGGGTCACTCTCTTCCTCCTGTCCCTCATCATTAGCCATGAGCAAGCCCATGTCTGCCCTGTCAACATATGGCTTGAGCCTGTTCACATGGAGCACCCTGTGGGGCCTCCTGGGAGTTCCAAGGTCCACCAAGTAGGTAACCTCTCCCTTCTGCTCAAGTATGGTATGTGGTCCACTCCATTTTTCTTGGAGAGCTGCTGGGGCCACAGGCTCCAACACCCATACCTTCTGTCCTGGCTGGTACACAGTCAAAACAGCCTTTTGGTCATGCCAAGCTTTCTGTAATTCTTGGCTAGCCTCAAGGTTTTTCTGCATGCCTTCTTCATGTACTCAGCCATCCTGGAGCGGAGACCAAGTGCATAGTCCACTATGTCCTGTTTAGGTGGTTTGAGAGGTAACTCCCATCCCTCCTTCACTAGACACAATGGACCCCTAACTGGATGTCCAAACAGAAGTTCAAAAGGGCTGTAACCAACCCCCTTCTGAGGAACCTCTCTGTAGGCAAATAGAAGGCAGGGCAAAAGGACATCCCATCTGTGCCTAAGCTTTTCTGGGAGGCACATAATCATGCCCTTCAGGGTTTTGTTGAATCTCTCAACTAACCCATTGCATTGTGGGTGATAGGGTGTGGTGAATTTGTAATTCACTCCACACTCCTTCCACATAGCAGTCATGTAACTTGACATGAAGTTTGCACCTCTGTCAGTTAAGACCTCCTTAGGGAAACCCACTCTGGAAAAAATTCCCGGGAGGGCCCTGGCCACCACAGGAGCTGTGGTGGTTCTAAGGGGTATTGCCTCTCGATACCTAGTGGCATGGTCCACCACCACTAGTATGAATCTGTGCCCAGATGCAGTTGGAGGATCCATGGGACCAACAATGTCAATCCCAACCCTCTCAAAGTGAACCCCCTTCTACGGACATTGAGCTAACCCCCACGACCATTCTGCTAGGAACTCAAGATAAGGTTAACAGAGAAAGCGGTGGTGCATTTATTTTCGTAGCCATGACAGTTTTGCGTATCTGATTAGCCTCAGTATGGATAGACTTAGATCCCCCACTGTTTTCTCAATGGCTGGCTCGATTGGTCATGACATGTCATCTTGAGAAGGCCATCTATGCCAAGAAAGGTAGACGGGGGAAAAAGGAAGGGCTTAATCATATGGGATTCTTTAACGACATGGCTCAATCAGACATACCAGTAGGGTCTCTGAAAGACATGCTCCTTCACTTATTTTAGTTCTTTTTCCTCTCACTATTCCTTTTCCTTTTTTTTCTTTTAACCATATCTCATTGTTTTACTTAATGGAGGTTCAGATTATTATGCTATAGGTTCTTCACAGATTGTTCATTGCTTATCATGATGGCTAAGAATTTTTTCTTTTTTTGAACTCTGATCTGAAAACAGAGGCAACTGGTTTTCTCCATCTAGTGCCAAATCTCTTGTTTTATGATCGGGAAGGGTGGGTGGGTCTGGGGGAGGGGTTTGATGCTATCTTATTTTTGTATTTTTTGCTGGTATATTTTTCTAAAAAAAAAAAAAAAAAGTGAACCCCCACTACAGGTAGTGGTATTAGGGGGGCCTTTGTGGTACCACCTGCCTTACCACTGGCTTGACAGGTGGTACAGGAGTGACAAAACTCCTTTGTGTCCTCTGACATGTGAGGCCAGTGAAAGTGAGGGACAAGCCTGTCCCAGGTCTTACTTTGGCCTAAGTGTCCTGCTGAAGGGATATCATGTGCCAGTGATAATAGGAAACCCCTAAACTTCAGAGGTACGACCAACCTCCTGGTGGCACCAGGCTCGGGGTCTCTACCCTCTGGGTAAAGGAGTCCATCATCCCAATAGATCCTGTGGGACCCACTGGCACTCCCAGCAGCCTCAGCAGCAGCTTGCTATCTGAGGGGTTCAAGAGAGGGGCAGCCGTGCTGCTCCTGACTCAGCTCTGCCCTGGAAGGGCCCCCTGTCCCCAAGAACTCAACCTGATCAGGTTCAAGTTCCTCTGAGACAGTTCCTTCACAGGGACTGGGATCATCTTCCTCAGGAGACTGATCCTCACTCTGAGTCTGGGGGGAAGACACTGCCTTACCCCTACTTCTCCTTCTCTTGGAAGGCACCTGGTCCATTTTTCCAGGATCCAGGTCCTGTTCAGTGGAAGGCATTTTTGCCTGTGACCTGGTCACAGCAAACACATCTGCAGAGATGCCCAACATTGCTGCATGTGTCCTGAGTTCCACCTCAGCCCAGGCTGAAGTTTCCAAATCATTGCCCAATAAGCATTCCACAGGGAGGTCTGAGCTAACCACAACCTTCTTAGGGCCAGTTACCCCTCCCAAGCTGAAATTCACAACTGCCAAGGAATGGTCTGTCCTGACATTGCTTGCATTGGTCACTTGGTACATCTCACCATGTATGATCTGATCAGGTCTCACAAGATCCTTAGTCACCATTGTGAAACTGGCTCCTGTGTCCCTGTATGCCATGGCCTCCTCTCCATTTATTAAAGGCTGTTGCCTGTATTTACCCAGGTTACTGGGACTGACAAATAAGGAGGCAATATCCATGCCTCCATCACAGACTATAACAGCCTGAGCTGGAGTTCTGACTAGGCCAGAACCCACCTCAGCTCCCAGGGTCAACCCTACTAAACCCTTGTTTACAGTACCACCACTTGTAGCTGCACTAGGGGGAACAGTTGCCTTGGGGGCAGTGGTGTTGGTAGGAGGATCCTTGGCTTTGGCACAATTGGCATCCCTAGGCCAATGTGTCTTTTCCTAACACAGGTAACACCAAGGCTTCTTTCTGCCTTTTCCCTTGTTGGATTGTGAACCACCCTCAGATGCAGGTTTTTGGGGCCCTGAAGAAGACTTCTGGTCTTTACCCTTCTCCCCACCCTTATCTGCTGGTTTAGAATCAGACTTCTTTTGGTCACACCTTGGTTCTGAGTTTTCTGCTTCACCCTGGTTCTGACCCATCTATCTGCCTTCTTTCCCAATTCTTGGGGAGAAGTCAGATTAGAGTCAACCAGGTATTGATGCAACAACTGATTTTGGCAATTATTAAGGATCTGCTCCCTCATAATTAAATTGTACAATCCCTTGAAATCATTCACTTTACTGCCAAGTAACCAGCCTTCCAGAGCCTTAGTAGCACAATCTACAAAGTCAACCCAGTCCTGAGTCTGTGCTTTCTGGGTGTCTCTGAACTTAATCCTGTATTGCTCAGTGGTTAAGCCAAACCCATCAATGAGAGCACTCTTCAGCACTGAATAATCATCAGCATCCTCTTCTCTAACAGTGAGGAGCTTATCTCTACCTTTGTCAGCAAAGGAGAGCCACAAGATAGCTGCCAACTGCTCTTGGGGGACCTTCTATACCTTACAGGCCCTCTCCAAGGCAGTTACCCATTTGTGGATGTCATCCCCACTATGGTAGGGAGGGACTATCTTGCTCAGGTTCCTATGGTCATGAGTATAATCCTTAACCCTAGGGACACTGTTGCTGCCACCATGGGACTCTAGTCCCAATCTCTTTGTAGCCCTCTGGAGCTCTAGGGATTCCCTGTCTAGGGCCAATTGCTCTTTCTTGAGCCTGAGCTTGACTTTCTCAAGCTCTAGAAATTGGCACTGTCTATCATAAGAGGATTCCCTCTTATTGGATATGGAAGTCCCTACAGAAGTTCCTGAGTGTCGAGATTCTACAGAGGGAGATTTGGATCTCCTAGATAAACTCTGTACTCTTCCTGGTGGAGTAAAGAGAGGGCCACTGGGGCCTTCTCCCCCACCTAATGGAAGATCTATGTTGTCCAGGTTGGAATCATCTTGATCCCCCTGGTCAGGGTTTGATTCCAGGTCAAAGAAGGTTTCACTTCCTGGCCTTTCCTCATTCCCTGCACCACCCACTCTATCTACCTCATCAGACCCTGGGGTCTTTCTAAGATCATCTAAGAGTAACACCTCAATGAGACGTTGGGTGTTTGCATTTCTCCCTGTCCTCAACTTCCTAGACACACACATGGCTTTCAATTCCTGGAATGAGAGGCCATTGTACCTAGTTGGCAGAGAGCTACTGGCTTCTCCTCTAGAAGACATACTAGTGTTATGTGGTGTAGGCACCTACCTAACCTAGTGGAGACTAAACTCTCTTGAGTTGGAGAAAGGGTGTGCTAGACCCTTGACTTACCCAACTCCAAGTTCAGTAGAACTTACTTATTCAAATCTTGAAGTATTATATGTGCCTAATACTTTTAGTGGTTTTCAGTTAATCACTCAATGGTCACCTGTCAAGCCAGGGGATCCACTCTGCAACAATCTGCTCCTGGTGATTTTTCGCTGTCCCTGGCCCCTAACCTGCACTAGCGCACTTTGGCCCTGCTCCCTGGAGGACGCTACAAGGCACAGAGCCGGCACCGCGACGGCGGGATCCGTTCTGCAACAATCTGCTCCTGGTGATTTTTCGCTGTCCCTGGCCCCTAACCTGCACTAGCGCACTTTGGCCCTGCTCCCTGGAGGATGCTACAAGGCACAGAGCCGGCAACGCAACGCGGGACGCGCGCGGGCTCGGCACGGGCGAAGACCGGGCCAAGTCGGGCCCGTCTTAGCCCGTCAGAGTCCGGAGGAGGCTGGGCTGGGCCAGGTCTCTTGGCTTGAATTGCTTTGTATGTGCGCTCATCAAGACTGTATTATTTAGTGAATGCTTAACCGTTAGATTTTGTAAGACCTTCCCCCCTGATTGTTCAGTTTTAAATAATAAGTAAACACGGTGTGCTGTGTAGTGGGAAGTACATATCATTAGCTTAACCTCAAGAGATAGCAAAATGGGGAAGAGGAAAATTCAAAGTGTGAGCCTAGTACAACCTGGCAGTAAATCAGCAGATGTGAATAAAACTATTTTGAAATATCTTAAGGGGCGGTTGGAGCACTAGATAAACAAATATCCACGGTTGAGGAGTCCATTAAAGGGAACTCTCAGGAAGTGGATATTACGAGTAAAACCATTAACCTACAACAGACGGAGTTTGAAGAGGCGGGGGAGAAGGGGCCTTTGGGAAGTCATAATAGGGAGCTTACTAACGGTTGCATCCAGACTAGTGGTGAAGAGAATATCATCAGTGATCTGGATGCTGAGCGTTCGCCACCATCTAAAAAATGCCGCATCCCGAAATTAAAAAAGGGCCGAGTAGCCCAAAGGTTTTGATACAGAATGTTCCAACTGGGCAAGACCTGCAGATGCTGGTAGCAGAGAACAAACAGGAGAACAAACAGGGGAATAGTAACTTGATACAGTCCAAAAATAAAGGTTTGGATAGGAAAATTAAAAAAGGAGGGGGAAAGGGAATTTTAACGTGGCTGTAACCAATACAGGGAATGAATTAGTTGATCTAAGTAATTTTATTAAACAATCGTTTGAGGCTGTAGAATTAAGACTAGCCAAAATAGAGCTGGACTTGGCATTATTGGTTAAAAATCGAGATAGGCTTCCTATAGTGGACCTCAAGGATAATATAAAAGATCCAGAGAGAAGGAGTGACATCCCTAACTTACGCCATCTGAACACAAAAGATAATAACAATGAACAGCCAGTTAGGATTATTGATAGGATGGATACACGTCAGGATAACAGTCAACAGAGGGAATCAGGTTTAAACACAGGGAAAGAGAAGATAACATTACCAGAGCAATTGGAGAATAGGCAAATCTTAAATTTGCCTCCTGCGGCGCAACCTTACTCAGTGGTTCTGATAAATGTTCCCCGTTACTTGAAGGAGAAAAGGAAACCTGGGACATACTGAGAAATAGGACCATACACTTCTTGGGAATAAGAACGGGTCTAGTCCAAGATATGTTTTCGGCATTTAAGATGGTTAGAAGGGTCGCTTGGTAGGAACAATTGGAAAAAATACGCAAGGGGATTGTATAGTACTTTCATTAGGAAGTCCTATTCTGGTCCGGTAAATTTTCCATAGGCTGGGTAACAATAGTGATAATTTGGAAGTAGGTATTAGGGTATATCCCTTGAGCTTTTTCTACCAACCTGGCCCTACAAATCAAATTCGGGACAGGCATCTCCATGCACAGTCCTGGAGAAAGCAGGTACATAGTATAGAGGTTTCTAATAGATTTTTGCCACTCCAATCTCTGGATGAGAATGATTGACTTCAGGTTATTGGGGACGAGTATAATTATGCTGAACAAACTGCATCCCTAGAAATAAATGAGACGATACGAGAGCGTGATAAGGGGAGTGCAATCCTGTCCCTAGTAGGATAAAGGATTATAGTGATGAGGCAAATAAGGTAGTAGAGGTGGAAGCTAGTGTGGGAGGCTCTATAAATGCTAATAATGATGGTGAGATAAATGAAAACACCAAGGGAAGTACAACTCATGATAGTCCAACTGTTTGTGTTTTTGATGGAATAAGGGTACTCTTCTGGAATATTGCCGGTCTACAATCAAAAATTAATAATTCTATTTGGTTAGATTTTATACATAGTTTTGACATCTTATGTTTTCAGGAGACCTGGTTATTGAAACAGATTAATTTAGATGGGTATAAGACGTTCCATATACCGGCTGTTAGATCTATGCATGGAAGACACAAAGGAGGTCTGAGTGTTTATATTTCAAACCTGATAACGGTTAGGAAAATAGAAAAGCTTAGTTCAACGAGTTATTATCAATTGTTGGGCATTTATTTGAACTCTCCGGTAGTATTATGTTTAGTGAATTTTTATAATAACATCGAACAGGACAAACTGGGTAGGGTTATAAACTCGCTTAGCGAGGAAATGTACAAATTAAGGGTACCAGATGAAGTTGATATGATTTTTATATGTGGAGGGATTTTAATACTGGTATATGTGGTAACTCGGAAAAAGGGCAGTGTGGGCTACATGATGAAGTTGATATGTATATCCCACATTTTATACATAATGTAAGGGGAGATACATTTAATGATTTTATGGCAGGACATGATTTGGGCTTTGCAAACTATCTGAGCATTCCACGCGTCGATTTTACTCCAACTTTTATTGGCAGAGGTTTTGCCTCGCTAATAGATTTTATAATCATTCCCAATAGATACGCAACCTGGTTCGATAAATTTAATACTCACTCCATTACCCTTAGCGATCATCTGCCTCTGAGCATCCGTGTAATTATTCCACATAAAGTTGAACAACCAAATTGTAGTTATCTGGCACTGTCACAAAATATTACCCTAGCGCGCCAAAATGGCTATTCTTTACGATGGGGGAAAAAATCAAAGTTGAAGAATTGATGAAACAAATTATAATTAATGCTAATGAACATTTAGCGGTATGTTTACAAGAGAGTGCAGACTATAGTGATATTTTGAGGGCTTATTCCTCTATTACTCTAGAGATCCAAAACTCTCTAGGAGCAAAAAGATGACATCCCAAATAAGGACTAATGGGTGGTTTGATACAAAGTGTACGAAAGCATATAACATGCTGAAGGGCGCCCTCCACAAAGATGTGAGAAATAAGGAGGAAATTAGTGCATGTAGAAAGAATTATAATCTGGCTAGGAAAAATAGGAAAAAAGAAATAAAAGAAGAGGCATGGGACTCGCTTTATGAGGCTTCAAAGAAAAGGGACAGTACTATGTTCTGGCGGGCAGTAAATGCTCCATTTTTTGTAAATAATGAGGGACCCAGGATCGAAGTTGCAATAGACGAGGAGTCTTGGATCAAATTTTTTCGAGGGTGTATAGTTCCAGGGGGGCAGATAATTGCACAACTGATTATGATCTACAGTTACAAGATGGGCTGGATAGATTTGTGACCATTGGGATAAATATAACACTAGATGAAGTCACGGCAGCTATTAATGAAAGTAAAGGTGGAAAGGCACCTGGGCCTGACGGAGTGCCCATGGATTTATTTAAACACTCTCCAGCACTATGGTCCCCTTTGCTGACACAGGTTTTGAATGCATGCTGCGAGAAGGGCTTCATCAAGACGTGGTCTGAATCTGTGATCATCCCAATTTTTAAAAAGGGAGAACGCGATAACCCTGCTTGTTACCGCCCGATATCCCTTTTGGACTCCCTGGTTAAGGTAGTAGGCAGAATAGTCCTGAATAGACTACAAACTTGGGCGGAGGACAATAACATCTTAAGTAAAGTGCAGTATGGTTTTAGACAGGGGTTGGGGACCATTGAGCAGGTATTGAATTTTATAATGATATCAGGGAAATACACCCAAGCTAAAGAAGGGAAAATGTACGTAGCATTTGTGGACCTTACGTCCGCTTTTGATTGCGTAAACCACGATAGACTCTGGGACATTTTGCAGGAATTAAAGGTAGACCCAATTTTAGTTCAGTTTTTGAGGCAATTATATAAGGGGCCTCAGCAAAAGTGAGACATGGAATTGGGGGTGAATGCACTGCGTCATTTCCGGTAGAAAAGGGCGTGAGGCAGGGGTGCGTCCTGGCTCCGTTCCTCTTCTCACTATATACCAACGCATTGGAAGATGAGTTAACGGCCAGGACAAAAGATCCACCTTACTATAACAGCAAGCCCATAGTATCACTTCTTTATGCGGACGACGCAGTGCTTATGGCCAGAACTCAGTTGGGTCTTCAGAGTGCTCTTAATGCATACATTGGTTTTATGGATAGCCGGGGCCTAAAACTTAACATTAAGAAGACCTTTGTGATGACATGTGGGAAAGGGAGAAAAAGTTGCAAAAGTCTCCCTGTGGGAAAAGCTAGGATAGATGCAACCAACACATTTTCCTATCTGGGTGTACTACTGGATCATGCTGGATCATGGAGTCCAGCGGTCAAAAGTAGAACTCTTCTTTTTAAAAGGTCAATTGGGGCACTGATGAATTTTTCCATTAAAATGGGTAAAAGACCCCGGGGATCCTCCTTAAAATTTACAAAGCAAAATGTATGAGTGTAGCAATGTACGGGGCTGGTGTCTGGGGCTATCAGGACGTGGCTACATTACAAAAAGAGGAAAATAAGTTTTTACGATTTATATTAGCAATCCCACAGAGTACATCAGTTTATAATTGCCATAGCGAATTGGGGATTCCATACATTTCAGACCTGATAAAGATGCAGCCATTGTTGTTATGGCACAGAGTATGGACGTCATATCACACACAGTTAAATAGAGAGATTATAAGTGATGCTATGAGTTTAACCCACGCAAACAAGATTTTATGGCTAAGGTACATTAGAAGCTTTTTAATAGACATGGGAAAACCTGATTTTTATAGAAACCCTGTTACATTGACCACAATTTCTAGGAAGAAGTTCAAAGTTCTTTGTCAGGATCATCTGGAATCTCTAAGGGCAGCTTCAGAAATGTATAAAAATACAGTTATTAAACATCAGATAACTCTTGTATGTCCCACCATTCAACCTTATTTGGAATGGTGCTTAGGAAGTTATGATAGGTTTGTCCTCACTAGATTAAGATTCGACAACTTCCACCGTTTAGTTAGCTTCCCTATACAAAATGATTGGAACAGCAAGCTTTGTAGGTGCCCCTGTGATGAAATGTCTCCCCAAACGACTATACATGTGATTTTATTTTGTAAATTTTATAAAGTAGAAAGATCTAGATGGATTTTGCCAATGTTGAAGGGCGGGGGATGGAGACAATGTCGACCTGCCTTCCTTTATTTACAAAGATTGGATAATGTTTACTGTGTGGGAGCCATGTCTGGTCTCTTGAAGGCCATTTTGAAAAAAAGGAAAAGTATTACATGGGAAACATAGCATGAGACAGATTGATTTTTAGAACACATGGGGCATCGAGTAATTGAGGATGTGATTTTAAGATTTTAGTGATATTTTAAGATGTATATATGCAAGGTATTAGCCTTTTTAAATAGTAGATTGTATATTCTTTATTGTGTAACTTTTATGATTTTTTTCTACTAAAAATCGAATAAAGTTTATTTAAAAAAAAAAAAAAACTCAATGAGATTTATCTGGTAAAACAATAGCAAGCTTGAATCCCAACCGCTGCACACCAATGTGAGAAGGTGGCTTGGTATATGCTGTCCACTACTTAAAGTGGGCACCCTGTACCAATCCACACGACCCTTATGATGTATGAGGTCAAAGATAACCTTTATGAAAGCTATGCTAGTGGTAGCTATGGAGAGCAGCCTTCAGGCTTAATCTTGAAGGAATGTAAAGCAGCTTGTTTTACCAGAATATCACCTCCTGAATGACTAAATGAAGGAGAACCACACAGTAGTTATATAAAAATATGTATTTATTAATATAACACTCTCTACTATCCTCTACACGAGGGTAGAACACAAAGCACACAATACTGGATCAATAGAACAGTTGTAAGTAGCACAATACACAGCGGGCTCCAGGGGGAGACCGAAACATATACTAAAATAGTGGTATAACAATCACGACTTGACTAGACACAGTGCCTAGAGCACGTAGAATCGCTGGGACCCCAAGGAACCACCCAAGGTGATGGCACAGGAGACCGACGGAGGACGGGTGCAGTGAGGAAACACAACCGCGTGCTCCGTACAACTCTATGGGAAAGTCGTGGTTGCAAAGTTACAGTTTAAGGACCCTTCTAGGAGGACTTCGAGCAAACCCTTCGGAACTTAAGAGTTTAAAGAGCCACCCCACCCATGGATACTGTAGTATCGGAGTTACCTAACCCAGGGAAGCCAGGTGCATAGGTCTGAAGTGGCGTCGGAAACTCTTGTCGTTCTCTATGGAAGGAAGTGAAGAAGTGTTGCTGGCATGAAGGTGAAAAGGGTGTGGTGGAATCCAAGCCTGGATTCTGGATGGAAGGAACCTGAAAGCAGAGGGGACAGAGTCTGGATCACTTCAGAGTGACCAGGGGCTCGGAAGACGAATGCCCACCGATGTCGGGTGCTTCAGGTGCGAAGAAGGGATGCTTGACTCTGCAGCCACGAGGACCAGGAGATGTCAAGGATGACCAGGAGCCGGAGGTGAGCTGTCCCACGAAGGATGTCGAGTGCTGAGGGGTCGGTGTCCGGCGGAAGCATCAACAAGCCTTGGCAACAGAAACCCATGCAGGAAGGACAAACAGGTTACGGTGTGGACCAGCAAGGTCCAGGGGACTCTCCAAGCAATGGAGAGTTAGGGCACGCCTGCAGCAACTAGGAAAGCCCAAGAACAATCAAGATGACCCTCAGGGGGACCCACAGGCCAAAGGACCAGGAGTCGCAAGGGGACCTCAAGCAAGTCTGCAAAGGACCAGCCCACGGAGCACACAGTGCGAGGAGGCCAGAGTTCTTTGGTGCAAATACTGCTCCAGGTTAGTACCACACAGGGTCCAATGCACAAGCTCAGTAATCCCCAACAAGCATATGCACTTGCAAATGGACGCGGTGCACAGGGGTTCGGGTTACGCAGCCCCCACGAGGGATACTGGCCTGAAACTCAGTGAGAGGGCAGATCACCCTCAGGGACCTTCAGGAACCCACCTCCTGTGTTGCTAAAGTCTTCGGAGTCTGCAGGAGCTCAGGAGCAGCTACTGGTCAGTTGTGCTTTAGGTGCCTGCGAAGCAGGGGAGTGACTCCTTCACTCCAAGGGAGATTCTTCTGTAGTCTTAAGTGCCCCACAGGTCCTGCACGGAGCCTGTATGGAGTCATGGCACAAACTAAGCTTTGGACGGAAAGGGGGACGAAGTCAAGCCCAGTCGAGGTCCAGCGAAGTCCAGGTGTCCAGACGGTCGAAGGTCAGTAGTTTTTTCTTTGTAGAATCTTGTCCACGTAAAATCCAATGTCCTGTAGCCAGGTAACCCATTTTATACCCACGGGAGAGGGTTGGACAGATTATGGGGACCCTCCTAGGGGAGGGGCAGGACAGAGGGGTGGCTACACCCATGTCCTTTGCCCAGTTTCGCGCCAGAGCAGGAGCAAATGGCTCCTAGAACTGGGTTGAGCTGGATTATGCACAGGAACACCAAATGTGCCCCCAGTGCAGACTTTCAGGCACTCTCAGAGTGCACCCACTCAGCCCCAATACACTAAACCCTGTCTGGGAGGTGGTCACACCTCCCTGTGACAGGATGCCTATTGTGCTGCCTTCCTCTGCTCGAGCTTGGCTCAGCAGCAGGAGGGTAGAAACGTCTCTGGCTGGCAGCATCCATTTTGTGCTGTTCGGGTCGAGAAGGCTGGTACCGGGTAGACTGGTGACCCCACGAAGCTCGCTTCTAAAGGGTGGAATCATACCTGTGTGGAGGTATGATTCCAAGGTGTTTGACACCAAACTCGATATGTTTCTATGCAGCCGTTTTCGAGATAGCATTTACCGCGAGGTTATAATGCACCTCTACCTATATGTCCGGCTGAGTCACAGACAGCCCGGGAGAATGGTCTCCGAAGACTGCAGAGGGGCTCTGCTCATGCAGGGGCACCCTCTCACATAAAACCCAGCACCCTGCCTTCAGGATTGTTTAAGGCCTGCTATAGGGGTGACTTATAAGTTTTAAGTGTAGTGACCATTAGATATATGAACCTAAATCTAAAGAAAGCGGTGCAAGCACCATCTTACATAGGCTGCAGTAGCAGACCTAGAGTTCCATTTTGCATGGCCTCTCATGGGTGGCATAATATGCTTCAGCCCATGGGAGGCCTCTGGAGTACCTATGCCCTGGGTACATGGTGTACCATATACTAGGGACTGATAAGGGTACCCCAGTATCCAATCTGGAGTGTACCAAAATACCTGTATGTCAATTTAAGGGAGAACGCAGATAGGCTGGGGCCCTGATTAGCAGGATCCCAGCCAGACTAGTCAAAAACAGTGAGACATCAAGCAAAAAGTGGGGGTAACCATAAGAAGCAGATCCTACTTTCCTACACTGACCACCTAATGGGACTTGGGTGCCAGGAGGGAGTGGGCTCTCCATGAAGACTTATGCACAGACAGGGTGAAAACTGTAATCAGTAGGTGCATGGCCAACTAAGGGCGTTGAGTCAAGGACTAATCTGATTTGCCATTGGTGGCAAGAGTTGCAGAAGCGGTGTGGATCTGAACAATCCCTCCTCAAACAAGCTCACCACATGTTAACACGTTGCAGTGTGCGCATCCCGCCAGGGGAGAGTACGTTGGGATGATACCTAGGTTTTCAGTCAGTCCGGATGGTGACGTAATAATTTGGCTCTCTGGAGTGGTCTGGGTGTTGGTATCTGCTTCAGCCTCACAACTATTCCCATGAAGTCCCACTATATAATGATACAAAATCGATATAACTATCACATTCTCCCTTCAAGTACATTTCACATTCATCATTAAATTATTCTCAGTTACAATTTACACAGGTGACAACTTTCATCGTCCTTCTCTTTAGTTAACCAAATATAAAATCTTTTACCCAGGCGGTATCATTGAGGTATGCACACCAAACAGGGCCTTTCGTAGCACTGAGGGGGCATCAAAACAGGCCCTTGTACTAGAATTGTGTTCTGGGATTTGTTGGGTTGGGGCTCAACAACCGATGAATTATTCCTTTTTATGGTACCAAAAACGATGATTCCACAGAGTCAATCACTCCCATTGACCCACTCGAGAGGATTCCATGTCTGTTTTAGGTGTAAATTGTCACTGACCTTATTTTTCTGTTCTTTTCCATGTCCTCAATCTGTGCAGAACTGTGGCGAAAGGATGCTGAGCCGGCAAGAGATGAGGAACCAGGATCCAACTTCAGCCTCAGCAAGAAGGAACAAGTAAGTGTGGGAGTGTGAGGCTTCAAAAATGAATAAAATCAAGCACCGCGTGTTAATTGGGTGTGGCTTATATAGCCTGCCAACCAAGATGGCTGCCGAGTCACATGGTCGGGCCAATTCTTTTCGGAATCATCACAAGATTTCTACCGAGCACGTGTCTGGTCGCATGGAGAGGGCTACGGGCCAGGTGTTGCCAAGGGGGGTGGAGGGGGTTCCCAGAAATACCAATAAGCGCTCTAAGGTGCAATATGCTGAAATTGTGTAGCATTCCCCTAGTGTGGCTCTAAGTGGAGAAACTCCTCTGGCCAGGATTCATGAGGAAGTGCCTGGAAGGAATCAAGAGTGGGGGGAACATCAGTTACCCCAGGATTAGTAAGGGAGGGATTACAACCATGCAGGATGTGACACCTGGGTGTCTAGAAGGAGTGGAGTCTTCATAAAAACTTTGTGCGGAGGGTAAACACCTTGCGCAACAGATACTTCTGAACCGTATGTGTTTGGCTATGCTTGAGAGGTTGGCTATCTGCGAAGGGTTCGGTACAGAGAGAAGACTGTGCATAGTAGGGGCTTGATCACCTAATGGGGTTTGGGTGTCTGGAGGGAGTGGGCTCTCTGTGAACAATTGTGTACTGGGCAAAAGCTGTGCATAGTAAAGACATGGCCACATAAGGAGGCTTGGGTGTCTGGGGAGAGTCGACTGTCTGTGAAGAGTTGTGTACAGGGTGAAGACAATGCACAGCAGGTACTTTCCCACCCTTTTGTATTGGATTTCCCACAAGGGTTTGCTAACCATGAAGAGTTCAGTGCAGGGAAAAAGCTGTGTGCTATAGGGACTTTGCCACTTAATGGGCATTGGATGTCCTGAGAGAGTGGGCTCTCTGTGAACAGTTGTGCCCTGAGCAAAGGCTGTGCATAGTAAGGGCTTGGCCACCTACAGGGCCAAGGGTGTCTAGAGGGTCTGGCTCTTTGTCAACAATTGTGAACAGGGTAAAGGTGTGTGTAGTAGGGGCTTGGCTGTCTGGAGGGAGTGGAGTTTCTCTGAAAAGTTGTGACTGGGCAAAGATCGTGTGCGGCATGTACTTACCCACCCATATGTGGTTGGTTCCCCACAAGAGGTTGGCTATCCATGAAGGGATAAGTGAAGAAGGAAGTCTGTGCGTAGTAGGGATTTGGCCACCTAATTGGATTTTAGTGTCTAGAGAGAGTGGGCTCCCTGTGAACAGTTGAGTACTACTACTGGGCAAAGGCTGTGCAGAGTAAGGGCTTGGACACCGAAGAGGCCTTGGGTGTCTAGAGGGGTGCGTTCTCAATGAACAGTTGTGTACAGGGTGAAAGCTGTGCTTAGTAGGGGCTTGACCACCTAAAGAGCATTGCATGTCTGCAAGGAGTGGGCCTTCCATGGAGGAGTTGTGCAAAGTGTGAACATTGTGCGCAAATGAAACTTGCCCACCCGAATGTGGTTAGTTCCCACAGGAGGTCACCTATTAGTGAAGAATTCTCTACAGTGCAAAAATTGTATGGGCTTGGCCACCTCAAGGGGCTTGGATATCTTGAGGTAGTGATCTCTCTGTGAAGAGTTGTGTAAAGGGCGAAGGATTTTAATAGTAGGGTCTCGGCTACATAAGGGTCCTTGGATGTCTAGAGGGAATGGGCTCTCAGTGAAGTGGTTGTGCACAGGGCGAACATCGTGCACAATCAGATTTTTACCCACCTGTATGTGGTTAGTCCCAATGAGAGATCAGCTGTCCACAAAGGACTTGGAACAGAACAAGGGCCTGGCATAGTAGGACTTGGCCACCTAATTGTAATGGGATCAGAGTGCCACTACCCTGTCCCCTATCTGGTATGAAGCTTTGCCCCTCTGAAAGAACTGCAACTTTGCAAAGTTTGGACTACATTGACAAGAATGCAATGGGATGGCTACTGAGTCTTGATTCTCGTGAAACTCACAGCTGATGGTTCCCGGGACAATGGCTTGCACCAGAGTGGTATGATCCTTGCAGTAACATTCTGTTTGTTGGACAGTTCAGAAGACACTGGTCTTTGAATGTTATGATACAAACAAGGTTGGCACTCAATACCTGCTGTACTCCACCGAATAGCTCATAAAGAACGAATCACATGTGTCTGGGGCTTCAGAAAATGCTATATTTGAAAGACGTTAACAGTTATCAAGCTTTGCTTAATTGGAAAAACTGCAACTTTGCAAAGATGGACCACATTGACGAAAGTGTACTGGGAGGATTACAGAGTCTTGTTTCAATTAAATCTCACATCTAACGGCTATTGATGAGAATCAGTCCTATCATAGAAAGAAGTATATTCCCATATACATAGGCTCATGTACATATATGTTATCTGCATATATTGACATACATAACTATGTGAAGCATATACATAGATTCATTGTTGTATACATATATTTCTTTACATATATATATATATATATATATATATATATATATATTCGTTCCAACGTCTGCTCTTGAGTGACAAACAGACTCCAGCACGCTCGAGATTGCTTGACTGAGTGTTTATTCAAGCCACAAAAGGTAGGTGACGCGTTTCAACCTCCTCAGCGGTCTTCTTCAAACCCTGGGCTGGGGAATGACCTGTGAACAAGGAGTTTGTAGCTCTGAAACGCGTAAGGCGAAATAAATCATTTCTGGATTCCAGTTGCCGGTTTTGTGGAAATTATGCCTGGAGTCGAGTACGCCTTCAAGCAAAGGAGAAATGCTTTGGGTTGATGTATTTCTGGCCTCTTCTGCCGGAGAAGGTTGCACCACCTAATTGATTATTAAAGAGACCGCAGGTTGGAACCTTTCCTTAAACCGAATGCGGGACTGCAGGGGAATAGAAAAAATAACTGTGCAACTTGCTCTCCGGAGGCCCACTGGAGGGCTAAATTGACAATTTAAATGACATTCGAAATGAGCCGTCTTTGCAGACCCCACGATAGGGGAAGAATTGGCTGTTGAAAACTACGTGTCCCAGAAAGCGTGAAAAACTAATTTCATTGGAAATGCCCACTAGGGGGCTATAAAATATTTGCAACTAATGGGGACAGGTGTGCTCTTCAGCGTTTTTGCAAAGACTGGGGAATGGCCTGTGAACAAGGAGCTTGTAGCTCTGAAACGCGTAAGGCGAAATAAATCATTTCTGGAGTCCAGTTGCCGGTTTTGTGGAAATTATGCCTGGAGTCGAGTGCGCCTTCAAGCAAAGGAGAAATGCTTTGGGTTGATATATTTATATATATGAGATATATGTATATATGTATATATATATTACCTACTGGCGGTCGCCAGTAGGTTGTTATAGTTAGGACCTCGTTTCTATTCAAAAAGCGTTTTTTCTTTTGCCAATATCTTTGGCGCCGGTTGACGAATCATTCGCGAAATTGTCAAAACTAATGGGGCGGACCGGTCAGCTCCTGTGTTGAAAGTTTCGGGGTGATTCGTCAAGGGGGGGGCCGAGAAAAAAGGGGGATCCCAAAGCGCGTTTTCCCCATGTTCATTTCCATAGGAATTTTGAAACAGGTTACAGCCCGAACTGCTGAACAGAATTACACCAAATTTGGCAAAAAGGTAGGTCTTGGTCTAGAAAGCGTGCTTTTTTAAAAATGGTGTAAATCCGTTCAGTAGTTTCTAAGAAATTCAAAAATAAAAAATATCGATATCTGGGCGGAGCCTAACCACACATCTCATCGTGAGATCTGATTGGCTGTCAGCACTTCATCCTGGAATTGCTGGCAGCCATCTTGGGACCAATATATGATAATATATATAATGATAGTACCCCTTTGAAATGCATTGTAGTGAATAGAGGGTTTTGAGGGTCACCAAAAGGAGAACTATAAAGGGTGATAACAGACTTTAGTTACATTAGAATTCAGGAAGGGGTGGGAGCACACTGCTGACCTCCCAGCACAGTTCTCCCCTTAGCATTATGGTAAATGCAGTTTGTAGTGCACGCTTACTTGGTATTTTGCTGGAGTGTTCCACCAAAGTTGGTGCAGATTAGTGCTGTCATCTCTAGACACATGTGTTTCTGGATTTTATCCGTCATCAGTAGAGATCAAATAACGATTTTCATCTGGGGTTGCTGAGCAGGGTGCCACAATTCTTACAGGTCTCAGTACCTCTCACAGGCGCACAGGTGCATCTCCACTAGCTCGTCACCTCAATGGCTCAAGGGAGCCTTTTAAACAGGAAGGGGTGGGAGCACACTGCTGACCTCCCAGCACAGTTCGCCCCTTAGCATTATGGTAAATGCAGTTTGTAGTGCACGCTTACTTGGTATTTTGCTGGAGTGTTCCACCAAAGTTGGTGCAGATTAGTGCTGTCATCTCTAGACACATGTGTTTCTGGATTTTATCTGTCATCAGTAGAGATCAAAAAACGATTTTCATCTGGGGTTGCTGAGCAGGCTGCCACAATTCTTACAGGTCTCAGTACCTCTCACAGGCGCACAGGTGCATCTCCACTAGCTCGTCAGCTCAATGGCTCAAGGGAGCCTTTTTAAACAGGAAGGGGTGGGAGCACACTGCTGACCTCCCAGCACAGTTCGCCCCTTAGCATTATGGTAAATGCAGTTTGTAGTGCACGCTTACTTGGTATTTTGCTGGAGTGTTCCACCAAAGTTGGTGCAGATTAGTGCTGTCATCTCTAGACACGTGTTTCTGGATTTTATCCGTCATCAGTAGAGATCAAAAAACGATTTTCTTCTGGGGTTGCTGAGCAGGCTGCCACAATTCTTACAGGTCTCAGTACCTCTCACAGGCGCACAGGTGCATCTCCACTAGCTCGTCAGCTCAATGGCTCAAGGGAGCCTTTTTAAACAGGAAGGGGTGGGAGCACACTGCTGACCTCCCAGCACAGTTCGCCCCTTAGCATTATGGTAAATGCAGTTTGTAGTGCACGCTTACTTGGGATTTTGCTGGAATGTTCCACCAAAGTTGGTGCAGATTAGTGCTGTCATCTCTAGTCACATGTGTTTCTGGATTTTATCCGTCATCAGTAGATATCAAAAAACGATTTTCATCTGGGGTTGCTGAGCAGGCTGCCACAATTCTTACAGGTCTCAGTACCTCTCACAGGCCTACAGGTGCATCTCCACTAGCTCGTCAGCTCAATGGCTCAAGGGAGCCTTTTTAAACAGGAAGGGGTGGGAGCACAATGCTGACCTCCCAGCACAGTTCGCCCCTTAGCATTATGGTAAATGCAGTTTGTAGTGCACGCTTACTTGGTATTTTGCTGGAGTGTTCCACCAAAGTTGGTGCAGATTAGTGCTGTCATCTCTAGACACATGTGTTTCTGGATTTTATCCGTCATCAGTAGAGATCAAAAAACGATTTTCATCTGGGGTTGCTGAGCAGGCTGCCACAATTCTTACAGGTCTCATTACTTCTCCCAGGCGCACAGGTGCATCTCCACTAGCTCGTCAGCTCAATGGCTCAAGGGAGCCTTTTTAAACAGGAAGGGGTGGGAGCACACTGCTGACCTCCCAGCACAGTTCGCCCCTTAGCATTATGGTGAATTCAGTTTGTAGTGCACGCTTACTTGGTATTTTGCTGGAGTGTTCCACCAAAGTTGGTGCAGATTAGTGCTGTCATCTCTAGACTCATGTGTTTCTGGATTTTATCCGTCATCAGTAGAGATCAAAAAACGATTTTCATCTGGGGTTGCTGAGCAGGCTGCCACAATTCTTACAGGTCTCAGTACCTCTCACAGGTGCATCTCCACTAGCTCGTCAGCTCAATGGCTCAAGGGAGCCTTTTTAAACAGGAAGGGGTGGGAGCACACTGCTGACCTCCCAGCACAGTTCGCCCCTTAGCATTATGGTAAATTCAGTTTGTAGTGCACGCTTACTTGGTATTTTGCTGGAGTGTTCCACCAAAGTTGGTGCAGATTAGTGCTGTCATCTCTAGACACATGTGTTTCTGGATTTTATCCGTCATCAGTAGAGATCAAAAAACGATTTTCATCTGGGGTTGCAGAGCAGGCTGCCACAATTCTTACAGGTCTCAGTACCTCTCACAGGCGCACAGGTGCATCTCCACTAGCTCGTCAGCTCAATGGCTCAAGGGAGCCTTTTTAAACAGGAAGGGGTGGGAGCACACTGCTGACCTCCCAGCACAGTTCGCCCCTTAGCATTATGGTAAATGCAGTTTGTAGTGCACGCTTACTTGGTATTTTGCTGGAGTGTTCCACAAAAGTTGGTGCAGATTAGTGCTGTCATGTCTAGACACATGTGTTTCTGGATTTTACACGTCATCAGTAGAGATCAAAAAACGATTTTCATCTGGGGTTGCTGAGCAGGCTGCCACAATTCTTACAGGTCTCAGTACCTCTCACAGGCCACAGGTGCATCTCCACTAGCTCATCAGCTCAATGGCTCAAGGGAGCCTTTTTAAACAGGAAGGGGTGGGAGCACACTGCTGACCTCCCAGCACAGTTCGCCCCTTAGCATTATGGTAAATGCAGTTTGTAGTGCACGCTTACTTGGTATTTTGCTGGAGTGTTCCACCAAAGTTGGTGCAGATTAGCGCTGTCATCTCTAGTCACATGTGTTTCTGGATTTTATCCGTCATCAGTAGAGATCAAAAAACGATTTTCATCTGGGGTTGCTGAGCAGGCTGCCACAATTCTTACAGGTCTCAGTACCTCTCACAGGCCTACAGGTGCATCTCCACTAGCTCGTCAGCTCAATGGCTCAAGGGAGCCTTTTTAAACAGGAATGGGTGGGAGCACACTGCTGACCTCCCAGCACAGTTCGCCCCTTAGCATTATGGTAAATGCAGTTTGTAGTGCACGCTTACTTGGTATTTTGCTGGAGTGTTCCACCAAAGTTGGTGCAGATTAGTGCTGTGATCTCTAGACACATGTGTTTCTGGATTTTATCCGTCATCAGTAGAGATCAAAAAACGATTTTCATCTGGGGTTGCTGAGCAGGCTGCCACAATTCTTACAGGTCTCAGTACTTCTCACAGGCGCACAGGTGCATCTCCACTAGCTCGTCAGCTCAATGGCTCAAGGGAGCCTTTTTAAACAGGAAGGGGTGGGAGCACACTGCTGACCTCCCAGCACAGTTCGCCCCTTAGCATTATGGTGAATTCAGTTTGTAGTGCACGCTTACTTGGTATTTTGCTGGAGTGTTCCACCAAAGTTGGTGCAGATTAGTGCTGTGATCTCTAGACACATGTGTTTCTGGATTTTATCCGTCATCAGTAGAGATCAAAAAACGATTTTCATCTGGGGTTGCTGAGCAGGCTGCCACAATTCTTACAGGTCTCAGTACCTCTCACAGGCGCACAGCTACATCTCCACTAGCTCGTCAGCTCAATGGCTCAAGGGAGCCTATTTAAACAGGAAGGGGTGGGAGCACACTGCTGTCCTCCCAGCACAGTTCGCCCTTAGCATTATGGTAAATGCAGTTTGTAGTGCACGCTTACTTGGTATTTTGCTGGAGTGTTCCACCAAAGTTGGTGCAGATTAGTGCTGTCATCTCTAGACACATGTGTTTCTCGATTTTATCCGCCATCAGTAGAGATCAAAAACGATTTTCATCTGGGGTTGCTGAGCAGGCTGCCACAATTCTTACAGGTCTCAGTACCTCTCACAGGCGCACAGGTGCATCTCCACTAGCTCGTCAGCTCAATGGCTCAAGGGAGCCTTTTTAAACAGGAAGGGGTGGGAGCACACTGCTGACCTCCCAGCACAGTTCGCCCCTTAACATTATGGTAAATGCAGTTTGTAGTGCACGCTTTACTTGGTATTTTGCTGGAGTGTTCCACCAAAGTTGGTGCAGATTAGTGCTGTCATCTCTAGACACATGTGTTTCTGGATTTGCACCTGTGCGCCTGTGAGAGGTACTGAGACCTGTAAGGATTGTGGCAGCCTGCTCAGCAACCCCATATAAAATTCGTTTTTATCTCTACTGATGACGGATGAAATCCAGAAACACGTGTCTAGAGATGTACAGCACTAAGCTGCACCAACTTTGGTGGAACACTCCAGTAAAATCTCAAGTAAGCATGTATTGCGAACTGCATTTACCATAATGCTAAGGGGCGAACTGTGCTGGGAGATGAAGCAGTGTGCTCCCACCCTTCCTGTTTTGAAAAGGCTCCCTTGAGCCATTGAGCTGACGAGCTTGTGGAGATGCACCTGTGCGCCTGTGAGAGGTACTGAGACCTGTAAGGATTGTGGCAGCCTGATCAGCAACCCCATATAAAATTCGTTTTTATCTCTACTGATGACGGATGAAATCCAGAAACACCTGTCTAGAGATGTACAGCACTAACCTGCATCAACTTTGGTGGAACACTCCAGTAAAATCTCAAGTAAGCATGTATTACGAACTTCATTTACCATAATGCTAAGGGCGAACTGTGGTGGGAGGTCAAGCAGTGTGCTCCCACCCCTTCCTGTTTTGAAAAGGCTCCCATGAGCCATTGAGCTGACGAGCTTGTGGAGATGCACCTGTGCGCCTGTGAGAGGTACTGAGACCTGTAAGGATTGTGGCAGCCTGCTCAGCAACCCCATATAAAATTTGTTTTTATCTCTACTGATGACGGATGAAATCCAGAAACACGTGTCTAGAGATGTACAGCACTAACCTGCACCAACTTTGGTGGAACACTCCAGTAAAATCTCAAGTAAGCATGTATTACAAACTGCATTTACCATAATGCTAAGGGGCGAACTGTGCTGGGAGGTGAAGCAGTGTGCTCCCACCCCTTCCTGTTGTGAAAAGTCTCCCTTGAGCCATTGAGCTGACGAGCTTGTGGAGCTGCACCTGTGCGCCTGTGAGAGGTACTGAGACCTGTAAGGATTGTGGCAGCCTGCTCAGCAACCCCATATAAAATTCGTTTTTATCTCTACTGATGACGGATGAAATCCAGAAACACGTGTCTAGAGATGTACAGCACTAACCTGCACCAACTTTGGTGGAACACTCCAGTAAAATCTCAAGTAAGCATGTATTACGAACTGCATTTACCATAATGCTAAGGGGCGAACTGTGCTGGGAGATGACGCAGTGTGCTCCCACACCTTCCTGTTTTGAAAAGGCTCCCTTGAGCCATTGAGCTGACGAGCTTGTGGAGATGCACCTGTGCGCCTGTGAGAGGTACTGAGACCTGTAAGGATTGTGGCAGCCTGATCAGCAACCCCATATAAAATTCGTTTTTATCTCTACTGATGACGGATGAAATCCAGAAACACCTGTCTAGAGATGTACAGCACTAACCTGCATCAACTTTGGTGGAACACTCCAGTAAAATCTCAAGTAAGCATGTATTACGAACTTCATTTACCATAATGCTAAGGGGCGAACTGTGGTGGGAGGTCAAGCAGTGTGCTCCCACCCCTTCCTGTTTTGAAAAGGCTCCCATGAGCCATTGAGCTGACGAGCTTGTGGAGATGCACCTGTGCGCCTGTGAGAGGTACTGAGACCTGTAAGGATTGTGGCAGCCTGCTCAGCAACCCCATATAAAATTTGTTTTTATCTCTACTGATGACGGATGAAATCCAGAAACACGTGTCTAGAGATGTACAGCACTAACCTGCACCAACTTTGGTGGAACACTCCAGTAAAATCTCAAGTAAGCATGTATTACGAACTGCATTTGATACAAAAGGGGATGATGGACAGAACGTTTGAGCCAATCAAACACTCACCCCCAGTCAACTGATCTGGGTTTAATCCATCATCATTCTTTAGCTCACTCCACCACCCCAGTTCAGACATGGCCATATGCAAATCAGTCTGACCCTGTGCCTCATGGGAACAGTCCAGCCCGAACTGCCAAGCCATGTCTTCCCTGGACCGGAAACAAGCATCCTAGGACCGGTTTCTGGCATTTCAGCCGTCATCAGCCAGGCTTGCTTGAATCCAGTGGCAAAGTGAGCAAGGGACCCACGTCTGGGCATACCCCCGCCAACTTAGGGCGACCAAAGCGATACAAAAGGGGATGATGGACAGAACGTTTGAGCCAATCAAACACTCACCCCCAGTCAACTGATCTGGGTTTAATCCATCATCATTCTTTAGCTCACTCCACCACCCCAGTTCAGACATGGCCATATGCAAATCAGTCTGACCCTGTGCCTCATGGGAACAGTCCAGCCCGAACTGCCAAGCCATGTCTTCCCTGGACCGGAAACAAGCATCCTAGGACCGGTTTCTGGCATTTCAGCCGTCATCAGCCAGGCTTGCTTGAATCCAGTGGCAAAGTGAGCAAGGGACCCACGTCTGGGCATACCCCCGCCAACTTAGGGCGACCAAAGCGATACAAAAGGGGATGATGGACAGAACGTTTGAGCCAATCAAACACTCACCCCCAGTCAACTGATCTGGGTTTAATCCATCATCATTCTTTAGCTCACTCCACCACCCCAGTTCAGACATGGCCATATGCAAATCAGTCTGACCCTGTGCCTCATGGGAACAGTCCAGCCCGAACTGCCAAGCCATGTCTTCCCTGGACCGGAAACAAGCATCCTAGGACCGGTTTCTGGCATTTCAGCCGTCATCAGCCAGGCTTGCTTGAATCCAGTGGCAAAGTGAGCAAGGGACCCACGTCTGGGCATACCCCCGCCAACTTAGGGCGACCAAAGCGATACAAAAGGGGATGATGGACAGAACGTTTGAGCCAATCAAACACTCACCCCCAGTCAACTGATCTGGGTTTAATCCATCATCATTCTTTAGCTCACTCCACCACCCCAGTTCAGACATGGCCATATGCAAATCAGTCTGACCCTGTGCCTCATGGGAACAGTCCAGCCCGAACTGCCAAGCCATGTCTTCCCTGGACCGGAAACAAGCATCCTAGGACCGGTTTCTGGCATTTCAGCCGTCATCAGCCAGGCTTGCTTGAATCCAGTGGCAAAGTGAGCAAGGGACCCACGTCTGGGCATACCCCCGCCAACTTAGGGCGACCAAAGCGATACAAAAGGGGATGATGGACAGAACGTTTGAGCCAATCAAACACTCACCCCCAGTCAACTGATCTGGGTTTAATCCATCATCATTCTTTAGCTCACTCCACCACCCCAGTTCAGACATGGCCATATGCAAATCAGTCTGACCCTGTGCCTCATGGGAACAGTCCAGCCCGAACTGCCAAGCCATGTCTTCCCTGGACCGGAAACAAGCATCCTAGGACCGGTTTCTGGCATTTCAGCCGTCATCAGCCAGGCTTGCTTGAATCCAGTGGCAAAGTGAGCAAGGGACCCACGTCTGGGCATACCCCCGCCAACTTAGGGCGACCAAAGCGATACAAAGGGGATGATGGACAGAACGTTTGAGCCAATCAAACACTCACCCCCAGTCAACTGATCTGGGTTTAATCCATCATCATTCTTTAGCTCACTCCACCACCCCAGTTCAGACATGGCCATATGCAAATCAGTCTGACCCTGTGCCTCATGGGAACAGTCCAGCCCGAACTGCCAAGCCATGTCTTCCCTGGACCGGAAACAAGCATCCTAGGACCGGTTTCTGGCATTTCAGCCGTCATCAGCCAGGCTTGCTTGAATCCAGTGGCAAAGTGAGCAAGGGACCCACGTCTGGGCATACCCCCGCCAACTTAGGGCGACCAAAGCGATACAAAAGGGGATGATGGACAGAACGTTTGAGCCAATCAAACACTCACCCCCAGTCAACTGATCTGGGTTTAATCCATCATCATTCTTTAGCTCACTCCACCACCCCAGTTCAGACATGGCCATATGCAAATCAGTCTGACCCTGTGCCTCATGGGAACAGTCCAGCCCGAACTGCCAAGCCATGTCTTCCCTGGACCGGAAACAAGCATCCTAGGACCGGTTTCTGGCATTTCAGCCGTCATCAGCCAGGCTTGCTTGAATCCAGTGGCAAAGTGAGCAAGGGACCCACGTCTGGGCATACCCCGCCAACTTAGGGCGACCAAAGCGATACAAAAGGGGATGATGGACAGAACGTTTGAGCCAATCAAACACTCACCCCCAGTCAACTGATCTGGGTTTAATCCATCATCATTCTTTAGCTCACTCCACCACCCCAGTTCAGACATGGCCATATGCAAATCAGTCTGACCCTGTGCCTCATGGGAACAGTCCAGCCCGAACTGCCAAGCCATGTCTTCCCTGGACCGGAAACAAGCATCCTAGGACCGGTTTCTGGCATTTCAGCCGTCATCAGCCAGGCTTGCTTGAATCCAGTGGCAAAGTGAGCAAGGGACCCACGTCTGGGCATACCCCGCCAACTTAGGGCGACCAAAGCGATACAAAAGGGGATGATGGACAGAACGTTTGAGCCAATCAAACACTCACCCCCAGTCAACTGATCTGGGTTTAATCCATCATCATTCTTTAGCTCACTCCACCACCCCAGTTCAGACATGGCCATATGCAAATCAGTCTGACCCTGTGCCTCATGGGAACAGTCCAGCCCGAACTGCCAAGCCATGTCTTCCCTGGACCGGAAACAAGCATCCTAGGACCGGTTTCTGGCATTTCAGCCGTCATCAGCCAGGCTTGCTTGAATCCAGTGGCAAAGTGAGCAAGGGACCCACGTCTGGGCATACCCCCGCCAACTTAGGGCGACCAAAGCGATACAAAAGGGGATGATGGACAGAACGTTTGAGCCAATCAAACACTCACCCCCAGTCAACTGATCTGGGTTTAATCCATCATCATTCTTTAGCTCACTCCACCACCCCAGTTCAGACATGGCCATATGCAAATCAGTCTGACCCTGTGCCTCATGGGAACAGTCCAGCCCGAACTGCCAAGCCATGTCTTCCCTGGACCGGAAACAAGCATCCTAGGACCGGTTTCTGGCATTTCAGCCGTCATCAGCCAGGCTTGCTTGAATCCAGTGGCAAAGTGAGCAAGGGACCCACGTCTGGGCATACCCCGCCAACTTAGGGCGACCAAAGCGATACAAAAGGGGATGATGGACAGAACGTTTGAGCCAATCAAACACTCACCCCCAGTCAACTGATCTGGGTTTAATCCATCATCATTCTTTAGCTCACTCCACCACCCCAGTTCAGACATGGCCATATGCAAATCAGTCTGACCCTGTGCCTCATGGGAACAGTCCAGCCCGAACTGCCAAGCCATGTCTTCCCTGGACCGGAAACAAGCATCCTAGGACCGGTTTCTGGCATTTCAGCCGTCATCAGCCAGGCTTGCTTGAATCCAGTGGCAAAGTGAGCAAGGGACCCACGTCTGGGCATACCCCCGCCAACTTAGGGCGACCAAAGCGATACAAAAGGGGATGATGGACAGAACGTTTGAGCCAATCAAACACTCACCCCCAGTCAACTGATCTGGGTTTAATCCATCATCATTCTTTAGCTCACTCCACCACCCCAGTTCAGACATGGCCATATGCAAATCAGTCTGACCCTGTGCCTCATGGGAACAGTCCAGCCCGAACTGCCAAGCCATGTCTTCCCTGGACCGGAAACAAGCATCCTAGGACCGGTTTCTGGCATTTCAGCCGTCATCAGCCAGGCTTGCTTGAATCCAGTGGCAAAGTGAGCAAGGGACCCACGTCTAGGCATACCCCCGCCAACTTAGGGCGACCAAAGCGATACAAAGGGGATGATGGACAGAACGTTTGAGCCAATCAAACACTCACCCCCAGTCAACTGATCTGGGTTTAATCCATCATCATTCTTTAGCTCACTCCACCACCCCAGTTCAGACATGGCCATATGCAAATCAGTCTGACCCTGTGCCTCATGGGAACAGTCCAGCCCGAACTGCCAAGCCATGTCTTCCCTGGACCGGAAACAAGCATCCTAGGACCGGTTTCTGGCATTTCAGCCGTCATCAGCCAGGCTTGCTTGAATCCAGTGGCAAAGTGAGCAAGGGACCCACGTCTGGGCATACCCCCGCCAACTTAGGGCGACCAAAGCGATACAAAAGGGGATGATGGACAGAACGTTTGAGCCAATCAAACACTCACCCCCAGTCAACTGATCTGGGTTTAATCCATCATCATTCTTTAGCTCACTCCACCACCCCAGTTCAGACATGGCCATATGCAAATCAGTCTGACCCTGTGCCTCATACGAACTGCATTTACCATAATGCTAAGGGGCGAACTGTGCTGGGAGGTGAAGCAGTGTGCTCCCACCCCTTCCTGTTTTGAAAAGGATCCCTTGAGCCATTGAGCTGATGAGCTTGTGGAGATGCACCTGTGCGCCTGCGAGAGGTACTGAGACCTGTAAGGATTGTGGCAACCTGCTCAGCAACCCCATATAAAATTCGTTTTTATCTCTACTGATGACGGATGAAATCCAGAAACACGTGTCTAGAGATGTACAGCACTAACCTGCACCAACTTTGGTGGAACACTCCAGTAAAATCTCAAGTAAGCATGTATTACGAACTGCATTTACCATAATGCTAAGGGGCGAACTGTGCTGGGAGGTGAAGCAGTGTGCTCCCACCCCTTCCTGTTTTACATTAGAATTCATTTGTTGATGGTACCATACTAATTTTAGGAATTGTGGTGTGTTCTAAGGTGATTTTACCCTGTGACAAACCTTCTCCTGGGATATCATGAATCATGTTTGAGAGAAAACTATTTTCTCATGCTTGTCCCATAGAGGTTTGGAAGGTGCTCCAGAAGCTAAAATGAGAGCATATTTTCTGTAAATTCACACTATCTTTCTCAGTCATGTGAGAATGAAGTCTGACATTCTCAGTAAAACATGTACATCCAACAAGGGCAGAGACTGTCAGTTGATTCCTTTGTGTTCTACTGCAGCTTCCCAGAGTGTTCTAAAGAACAACTATGGAGCTAACAGTCTTACTTATGGCAAAATTATGGCACACCTGAAGCAATCTTGATTGGAGTAAACTGGTAACACTTAAAACATTTAATTTAAAAAGGAACAAAATGAGGGGGTTCATTTTGTCCTAGAAATTATGGTTAGTTCTGTAGAAAGAAAAATTAGGACATGTTTTAAGTGAGATCTCAAATATCTTCCTGTTATACTTCAACAGGAGCAGCCTGTCAGTTGATTCCTTTGTGTTCTACTGCAGCTTCCCAGAGTGTTCTAAAGAACAACTAGAGCGCTAACAGTCTTACTTATGACAAAATTATGGCACACCTGAAGCCATCTTGATTGGAATAAACTGGTAACACTTAAAACATTTAATTTTAAAAGGAACAAAATGAGGGGGTTCATTTTGCCATAGAAATTATGGTTAGTGCTGCAGAAAGGAAAAATAGGGCACATTTTGAGTGACTTCTCAAATCCTCTTCTATTTCATTAAAAAATTCTGACATGCAGACTGAAACATGCACTTTCAATACCAGCAGCAGACTTCCAGTTAACTCCTGGTGAGCAGTAGCTTTACTACAGTGATCTAATGAGCAACTAGAGTGCTAACATTCTGAATTTATGGCAAATGTGTGACACATCTGAATGTCTTCTTGATGGATTCAAAGTAAAAAACTGAAAGCATTTCCTAGTGACGAGACTGTAGTAAATGAGGAAATTAGGAAACTTCATAACAAATGAGGAAATTAGGAAACTTCATAACAAATAAGTCTCCCAAGATGGCCACCGGAGAAAAAAGAGCCCAAATGTAGCACAAATATCACCCAGAGGTAGCCCACATATAGCCCAATGACAGTAGTGTGCAAAACACTTTTTAGTTTTTGTTTTTTTGCAGTTTTATATAGTGCAGACTGGTCAGGTATTGGAGCGTTGCATCTTACTTGGACCCCGTATTGCGTATTTTGCACAAAGTACTTGAGATTGATCTTACGAAACATTGAACTTTACTATTCTGTTAACCTGAAGTTGCTCTGAGCTGGGCTTTGTAACACCCATTTTTACATACTGGGTTTAATTAATTCTCATTGTATTGTATTAAGAAAGAGGATTTACTGTTTTTATGTACACTTTTATGATCTATGTTTCTAAATCAGATCGAAAAATGTTTATTGAATTAAAAATTTGCGAACATTCGTGACAAGAATTTTCAATTCTATTAAGGACACGGAGGCGAGAATTATGCCTTCTCATTTCTTTGCTTTTTATTAACAGCAGCCACTAAAATACTTTTTTCATAAAAACTATAAAACCCATGAGCACCAGGTGCCCTATAACCATAGAGTCTATCCCTATATAAGGCATTACTGAGGTAACCACTTCCTCTTTCTTTGCATGATCTCGGAACCATTAAGTCCAACCTATTCAGAACTCAATCTTGAAAACTTCGTCTGTGATATAAGAGTCCTTCACGAAAAACCAAGGCATCCTGAAATCCAACATGGAAAAACTTCTGATCCTGAGGACGGATCTCTGAACCTTGAACAACCGGTGGATAACCGTACAGCCTCTCAGGAGGGAAAGACACTCCACTTAGCCCAGCGTAGAGTTGGATCACGCTTTACTTGCCATTCGTATCTGCAACAAAGAGAAAAATCCGTAATACCGGTAACCCCATAAGGTATCGTAATCATTGAAACAGGCAAAACAGGGTGGGAAAATATTATATATAACACAGTCAGGATGCAATATTATTAGCATAACTGCAGTAATCACAATATATGACTCTGAATAACAGCATTGATAATAATTAGGGCTCCCGGTTTTATGGTATTTATTTTTTAAACATTTCCGTCTGTATTTATCCATATTTATTTTTTGGTCATTTTATCTGTATTTATCCACATTTATTTTTGACGCAAGAAAAAAACCCGCTAAAGCTAGTATTTTTCCACATTTATTTAAATTGACATGCACACTTGCACTAGGTTGTTATAGCTGTTTTTTTAAATGGGAGCCTATGCTAAGTGCACTTTACATTAGTGATTTTGATAAGGTCTCTTTGCGCATCTGTCTTGCAAAATGTCAACGCATTACTACCTCTTTTACTCACATTTAATCAGCCATCACAGAGAGTGTCTGCTCGAAGAATATCAGATCATTCTTAGTGTTAATACTTAAAAGATAGAACAGACGGGCCAATGTAATCTACGATGCCAGAGGAGAAGGGAAGTAGGAGGGCTCAGGGAGATAGTTCCTTATGCTTCATATATGTTCTTCTGGTGATCAGTGCTGCACGAGGTGGGTGGATCTTGAGTCAGTCGGTATTTTTTTTTACCTGTTTCTTTATTCAGATCTAGGGTTTCCAGAAAGCCCTGTGTACGCAGAACACCAGTTATCCAGTCGTTGGGTTGATATTTACATCAAACAAATCACTGCATTCTGGCAGTTGTAGACTTTGTCTGCTTCAGTTAAGGCAGAGGAGCTAACGCATATGATAACTATATTATGCACCAAGGAAAGGAGAATTGAGTTCATGGTGTGAGGTGTATGTGGAATCATCTATACGTTGATATATGTGTATATATCAAATATGGGATACGTCAAGCCATTGGCCGTTGATAAGCGTTTTTGGGATATATTGGTTGTAAATTGCCATGTCGCTGTCCCTTACCTACTATTTTTGCTCGAATAATTTCAGCAAAGATTTTGGTATTTCTTATTGCCAGACCTGCCAACTCGCATTGGGCCCTGGTGTGGTTCAGTATATTGGCACTGTTTGTACAGCCATCTACTAAACAGCTGATATCACACTGTGAACACAAGGTGAGATGGAGACTCTTACACTGTGTGGGTTTCAAGTTCATGCGTGGAGGATCTGCATGATTTTAAGTCTTTACAGGTTTTGCAGCCTCACCAGGCATTGCCGGTGATCTCAGGATCCTATCCAGTGCCAGCCTCAAAGACCCACTGACACTCCTTCACCCTGCCCCCTCCCATGGATGCTTTGTCAGTGATGGCTCAAATCCACGCCTAATCCCGGCCCGCTCCTTCCAAGGCCACTCCTCTCACCCGTAGGCTCCGATGGTGAACATTATTTTCGAGGTTGAAAGCGGTTTGTATTGTACTTGTTCTGCACTCCATTTTACCCCCGGGTTGTAGCTGGGGTAATTTAAGAGCAAAATCCAAGTGAGAGCTTATTGTGCTTAATTTAGTTTTGCCTCCTTCACCCTCCCATACAACTAAAAACAAAAGGCTGCTGGAGCTGCAGCCGGTGTCCTGGGGTGTTTTCACACCTCTTAATGGACATCAGCTGCTTGCACTGCTCCAACGATTATCTTGCGTGAACTACCGCTGTGAGGGGTGCTGAAGTGTCTCTGCAGACACGGCGCTCCCAGTTCCCCGTCTCTGGAGCAGTTTCAGGGCAGCAGTTTCCCCGTTTCTTTTGGCCGCCCCTGTGCACCTCTGACTCGGATTTTACAGAGGAGCACAGAGGCAGGAGGAGCATTTGTTTTGTAGGTATTTTCCCGTTTTTATATATAAATACAGACAAAAACCGAAAAGTTTTCCGTCTGTATTTATATGTAAAAATCCGTTTAAACGGAAAACCGGGAGCCTTAATAATAATACATGACTTTGGGTGGGATAATCCTCGCCTCCGTGTCCTTAATAGAATTGAAAATTCTTGTCACGAATGTTCGCAAATTTTTAATTCTATGTCAGGACCGGAGGCTCCGATTATGCTTGTTCAAAGCTTAGCTACCACCACTGACGCTACATCCAAAATAGGTTTATAGTAGAATGACTTAAAGGTGGTCTCCGTAGACCAATCAGCCGCATTCATTATATCAGCCAGACTTACTCCCAGAGAAAAGGATTTGGATGCCATTGCCCCGCTAACTGAGTGAGCACCAAATTTTGAGACATCAATGCCTGCTTCACTCATGAGCCAACGCACCCATCTAGACAAGGTGGCTGGGGTCACTGGGTGAAAGGGCTTCTGTAAAGCAATAAACAACTGACCATGCATATCTGAACGAAATTCAGCCGTACTTACCTCATACGCTTTAACACACTGAACCACACTCAATTTCGGATTATCCAGAAAATCTGGATAAGACACTGAATTGGTATTACATTTGGTACGTTTAGAGATAGCAAAAGTGACCCCTTCCGGAGAAAATCGGCGTCCCGCTAGATCCAAAGCACGGATGTCAGAGACTCTCTTGCAAGAGACTAAACATAACAACATTGCCAGCTTGGCGGAAAGCTGTTTTCACGAAAGGTACTTGTTAGCGGGCCAGTTTTCCAAGAATCGCAGGACAACCGAGACGTCCCATAGGACCGAATATTTAGGGCACGGAGGTTTGACCATCCGAATACCTCTAAGCAATTTGCAAACCAAGGGATGTTCACCTACTGGTTTGCCCTCCACTTGAACATGCCCTGCCGAAATGGCAGACCGAAAATTATTGATCGTTCTGTATGCTAGGCCAGAAGAAGCTAGGAAGGATAAGTAGTTCATGACCATGGAGACATTTGCTGTAGTGGGATCGACGTTCCGTTGAAAACACCAGCTACACCATCTGTTCCATGCCGATGAATACCGCTTGTGGGTGTTAACGGACCATGCCTCTTTAATGAACTTACGAGCGTCTCTCGAAAGACCTGGGATCTCCCATCTATCCCTGAAATTCACCATGCCACCAGAGGAAGTTGCCCTGCCTCTATCAAGTGATGTGGAGCCTTCTGAGGATCCAACAATAGGTTCCATCTCTGTGGAAGAAGGATCGGCGCAGCACAAGACATTTCCAGGATGATCGGGAACCAAGCTTGCGCCCTCCACAATGGGGTGACTAAAATTAGCTCCGCTTGCTGACGTCTGGTTTGAGCCAGAACCCTGGGTATCATCATAAACGGAGGGAATGCATAGCAGAGGACCGGGGCCCAGTTCTGAAGGAACGCATCCGAGGCTATCGCCTCTGGGTCCGGGCGCCAATTGTAAAACTCCGGGAGCTGCCTGTTGAGACGTGATGCAAACAATTCTAACTGGCAAGGACCCCATAGTTGGTTCAGAAATCGGAAAACCCGAGGTTGAAGCCTCCAATCGCTGAAGTCCCGCAGGTAACGAGAGTGCCAATCTGCTACCTCGTTGCTGCGCCCCGGGAGATACTCTGCCACTACTGATATTCTGTGGGTCAGGCAGTAATGCCAAAAATCCTTGGCGATCTCCGCCAGAATTCGGGACCTCGTTCCTCCCAACTTGTTCACGTATCGGACCGCCGATACGTTGTCCATTCGTAAGAGAATGCAGCAATCTGTCTTCTAAGGAGACAGACTGCGGATCGCGAATGAGCCTGCCAGCAGCTCCAGGCAATTTATGTGTAAGGAGAGTTCGTCCTGAGACCATCGACCCCCTGTGGAAATCGGACCGCAGCGGGCTCCCCAACCCCAACGGCTGGCGTCCGACTCGATCACTACCTTGGGACTGGATCCGAATATGGCTCTGCCATTCCACGATTCCATGTGGTCTAGCCACCACAACATTTCCAACCTCGCTTCCTCGGATAGAGGAATCCGTTCTGCATATCCGAGGCCTTTGCGGAGATGTTGAATCTTTAATCGTTGGAGTGCACGGTAATGAAGGGGAAATGGCTTGTATCGAAGAGGCCAGTAGACCCACTATCCGGCCTACCGACCTCAAGGATACAATCTGCTTGTTCACAATCAACCTCACCTCTTTCTTGATTGCTCTGATCTTCTGAGTTGGGAGGAGAAGCTGGCAGCTCCGGGAATCGATCTGAAAACCCAGAAATTCGATAGATTGCGTGGGGGACAGAATGGACTTCTGAGGATTCACCAGGAATCCCAGACTCTGAAGCAAATGGATGGCCCATTCCAGATGCGTGACCACAAGCTGAGTACAGCGAGCCATGATAATGATGTCGTCCAAGTAGACGATCAACCGAACCCCGCGCGCCCTCAAGGATTCCACCACCGGGCGGAGAAGTTTCGTGAAGCACCATGGTGCTGACGAAAGCCCGAAGGGAAGGACCTTGTATTTGTAACAAATATCCTGCCAGAGAAACTGAAGAAACCGACGATGTGGGGCTTAGATGGGCACGGATAGGTACGCGTCCTTTAGGTCTAGACGGACCATCCAATCCCCTTCTTGCAGGAGGTCGCGCAAAAGATGGATGTCCTCCATCTTGAAGTGACGGTAGATTATCCACCCGTTGAAATCTTTCAAATTTAGGACTAACCTGGACCCGCCCCCTTTTTTCTGGACCAGGAAAACATTGCTGATAAAACCCCGTGGATGGAGTTGTGTGGCAACGATGGCCCCTTTCTTCAGGAGAGAGTTTATTTCATCTGTAATAAAACTCTGATCTTGATGGGAAAAATGTATTGGAGGGGGCAGAGAAGTCTGAATGGGGGTATCGTACAGTTCCAGTCTGTAACCCTGGACCGTCTCCAAGATCCATACATCTTGCGAAATCACCTGCCAGACCTGTAGGAAAGATTGGATTTGTCCCCCCAAAATCACTTCCGAACACAAGATGAGCCTCACCTGCATTTCCGGCGTCTTGATGGTTGCCCTGGTTGCCTCCGAACCTGCCCCTCCGGAACCGGTTCTTTGCTCTCCGGGTGGGGTAGAAGGAGGAATTGCCGGAATTGGGGTCTTGATACCCTCCTCTCTGCTGATATCGGCCCCGTGGGGCGCCTTGGTTAAACCCCCGGCCGAACGACCGCCCTCGGTATCGTCCGGCCCTGGTGAAAACCGGACGGAAAGCGCATTTGAGGGACTCCTGCGCTTTATCCAGACCACTGAAGGTGGCTACAAATTTGGTTAGCTCTTTTAAAAATGGTTGGCTGAATAGAAGACCTTGAGCTACGGGCCCTGCCTCCGAAGAGGAAAGTTCTGCCAGTTTGGGGTCCAGTTTGAGGAGGATGGACCGTCTCCGTTCGCTGGACATGGCGCAGTTTGCGTTGCCAAGCTGGCACACTGCCCTTTGCGCCCATCCGATTAACTCATCGGGCTCTATTGGTGCCCCTGACTCCTTTGCGTTGAAACCCATTTCCAAAATCTTGGTTAGGGGCCCCGACAAATCTAGTAATTTGTCTTGACATGACCGCCAAGCTCGATTGATGCCTTTCTTGGGATCCTTAGAATACTTTTTCAAATAGGTTAACATGGTGGGGTCCACCTCGGGGGTGTCCGCCACCCTTGCCGCCAAATTCGGTCTCGGGCATTCCGACCGAAGTCGAGCCCTGACGTCTTTATCAAAAGGCCGTCGTAGGTGCGATTGGACATAATCCGCTACCTCTTGCGGCGGGAGCCATGCGGTCGAGTTAGGGTGGACAATGTCTGCAGGTTCAAAGGTGAGGACCTTGGGCTGAGAGGGGGTATCTAAGTGATGCTCCTTCCTGGTTTTCTTTGCGGGTCTAGGAGCCTCCTCCTGCTCCGAATCATGCTCTGAGGACGAGTCTCCATTCTCCCCTTGAAGGGAGTCCATAGGATCATCAGGCGTAACATAGGCGTGGTCGTTCGCCATGGCCCTGGTTAGGCGCGCAAAATCCTCCGCATGAGGATTGAAACTCTTCTTGCCACTGGGTTAGGGCCGGGTGTTCGCGGAGGGAAGCCATCCCTGTTGAAGCACATAGTTGTTCAAGTGGCGCTTCAGGGGTGCAATGGCTCTTACCAGGGCTGAATTGACTGATTGTTGCACCCCTGCGTCCAAGGCCTCCTCCTTCTAAAGAACTTGCTGGCTCCGTTTCGAAGTATTCCTCCTCATACAGGAATTCGGCCATGATGAGTGGGTAGTAGGGTATAAGCTACCAACGGTATGCAAATTATGTGAGGTGTTACTCGATCAAAGGGTCCACAGACTGGACAATCACGGGGGAGAGGTACAACCCCAGGCAAGCCAAACACACAATTATGCAATTATTTGGTGGAGGGAGGGCTTGCCAACCTCTCTAGGCAAGGCTTATGCGGTATTATACAGCCCCAGCTGAATAATTGCAGCGGGCGTCACCGGGAGCCTAGGACGAGTCATTTCAATTTTGAAAACGGAGCGCTGTTCCCGCTCGTCACTTTCGCGTTGAAACTGACAGGAAACCCGTCAAAATGGCCGCCACGCATGCGCAGTGAACGGCCACTCGTCCAAGACAAAAGAGGACTGCGCGTCTGACTGACGCTCGGCCTCGCTCCCTTCACTCCCTCTCCACCGGAGCACTGCGGCGGGCACAAAGCGCCCGGCAGGGGAGGCAGAGCGCTCCCACGCGACGCACGACCAGCGCGGCAAAAGCGACCAGCTGATGAAACTAACGGTGACTAACACCGATAATGGAAAACGTTGAGGCACAATGAAAACGAGAACAATTAATGAAACAATAATGAAACAGTATCAGAGGAAAACGCGCACAAAGCAGCATTCAAATATATAGCATAAACGCATAAACGCATTAAGCAGTAATATAACAGTAATATAACAGCCCATACACTACCAACCACTAAAGCAGAAGTAATAAGGGGAAAGCACTTAACTGGCTGCGGAGCAGCAAAGAAAGAGGAAGTGGTTACCTCAGTTATGCCTTATATAGGGATAGACTCTATGGTTATAGGGCACCTGGTGCTCATGGGTTTTGTAGTTTTTTATGAATAAAGTGTTTTATTGGCTGCTGTTAATAAAAAGCAAAGAAATGAGAAGCATAATCGGAGCCTCCGGTCCTGACATAGAATTGAATTGAAGTCTCCCAAGATGGCCACCAGTGAAAAAGGAGCCCAAATGTAGCACAAATATCACCCAGATGTAGCCCACGTATAGCCCTATGACAGAAGTGTGGAAAATTCCAGAACCAGTTTGGGTACTTTTAGAAGTCAGTTGGTAAGGGTTAATATGTCTAACCAATAGGAATGTGTTTTATAATTTGAAATAATGTAGGAAGGAATGTGATTTGTTACTTACATGTATTTGTGTGGAGAAAGAGAGGGAAACTTTGCCATTACTGGTTTTGCCTTGCTGAGAGCAGTGCATTACTTTTATTGTGTGCATAAGAAAATCTTTTCTGAGTTTCTGATATTTTATATTCTACAAATCAATTTGGAAGGTGAGTTATAAATTTGTGAGGTGTATTATGTGTAAGCTTTATTTTTCAAGTTAAATAATTAATCAAGAACTTTGATGTTTGAAATATATTATTAAATGTAGAGATGTTTATTGTAGTTTGTTTTATTGTAGTTAAATGTTGTTTGAAATAGATTCTGTATAGTATTATGTGTATATTGGAATATGGATTAGTGATTATGGTAGTTTGTTTTAGTGTGTGGATATGTATTTTTGTAGTATACCGCATAATTTTAGCTGTTGCTTTAAATTTGGAGGTGGAGTCTGTCAAATTTTAAGGTGTGCATGGACTTCTGTCTCAAGTATGTTTCTACTTGTATATGTATTTTCATATGTCTTATACATTTGGAGGTGCAAGATGTATAACAAAGAGGTGTTGTTGCTTTTTATGTGGTAGGCTCAAGACTGTGAGTACTAGTAGAATGGTGAAGATGCAGCACAAAAGTGTGGTGTAAAAGATGGTGACAGAAGGTGTTATTAATTAGGCTTCTTTTTTAAGTTTCTAGAGAGGTACAGTTGAAGTATGCTGCATAATTTTTGATGTTTGCTTGAAATTGGTAGTTTGTTCTGTGTTTTTTTAGGTTTGGATAGTGTTATGGTACAGACATATTCATGTATGGTTTTAGTAATATGGTGAGACTTTTAGTAAAGATATGTGAAGGGTTCCTACTTTCTATTTGGGTAGGTGTAATATTATAAGTAGTTGTAGAATGGTTAAGCAGTAGCCTGAAAGTGAGGTTTGAGATGTTTGTAGAGATGTTATTTATTAGAGTAATTTGTATGATGTGAAAAAGTTCTATTTCATATATACCGCATAATTTTCAGTGTCTGTTTCAAAATTGAAGAGTACTCTGTGAAGTTTTGAGCTGTGCATGGTGTTGTGACTGAGATATGTGTCTACTTGCTCATACACTTATAGAATCACCCAGGCACTACCTTTGCACTCCTGTAATCACTCAGACAGTACCTTAGTACTTCTGTAATCTCCCAGGCAGTACTCATGCACTTTTAAAATCACCCACTCACTTTTTATGTATTCCAGTAATCCCCCAAATATTACCCCTGCAGTCATGCAATCACCCAGGCACTAGTTATGTACTACCCCTACAGTTATGCAATCATGCAGGCTATACCTATGTAGTCATATAATAACCCACACACTATCCTTGCAGTCATAGAATCACCCAGGCCCTTCTGTTGCATTCATCTATTCACCTAGGTATTACTCAAAAACTCATCTATGCCTTCAGGTGCTATTTATACATTTATCTATGCACTCAACGTGTATGTTTGCACTCACGCAATTAGCCAGTCACTATCCATCTTTTCCTGCAATTATCCAGTGACTACCCTTTAACTCATTCAATCACCCAAGCACTACCCATGGAGTTTTGGAATCACTCTGGCAGATCTATTACATGTCTCAGTTTCTAGATTTTACTATACTCCAGAAATATTGTATACCTATTTGTTTTAGATTTGAAAAGGTAGAGACGTATGTATGCACGCTTTTAACAATATGGAGAGATTTATGGTTGAATCATGTAATAGTGTGCTGCTTTATATTTGGCTAGGCCCAACACTCATGCAGTTATAAAAACACTAAAGTACTACCCATGCAGTCTTCGAATGATCCAGGCACTACGTATGCACTACTATAATCACTCAGGCATTACTGCTGCACTCCTGCAATCATCTAGGCACTACCTATGCACTCATGCAATCACCAAGGTATTACTCATGCACTCTTTCAATCACCCACCACTACTCATGCACTTATATAATCACCCAGGCACTACCGTTGCACTCCTTCAATCACTGAGGCACTACCCTTGTACTTATATAATCACTCAGCCAGTAGTCATGCTGTTATGAAATCACCAAGGCACTACCTTTGCACTACTTTATTCACTCAGGCTCTACCTCCGTAGTCCTGCAATCACCCAAGAAGTACCCATGCAGTTATAAAATCACCCAGCCACTTCCTATGTAGTCATGTAAATTCCCAGATATTATCCCTGTAGTCATGCAATCACCCAGGTGTTACCTATGTACTCCTTTAATCCCCCAGACGTTACTGCTGTACTCATGCAATCACCAATGCATTAGCTATACAGTGCTTCATATCACCCAGGCACTATCCTTGCAGTCTTTCAATCATGCACACACTACTCTTGTACTTATGTACTCACTCAGCTAGTACTCATGTACTTATAAAATGACCCAGGCACTATCTTTGCAGTCATGTAATCACTTAGGCAGTACATGTAATCACCCAGGTAGAAATGCCATGCCGCATTTCTCCTGGTCATTGCCCCGGTCCACCACGTCTTGTGCCGGTTGAGTGGAGGGCGTCTCCTGACCAATTGCTCGGCCCCCCCTGTGAGTGATGCACTTCCGGGGGACGGCGGAGGCGGGCCCTTCTCCAGCAAACACTACTTCAATTGTATGCCGGCTCAGACGTGCAGCGGACGCGCTATCCTGGTGAGGCGCTAGCTACGCTTGTCAGCACATTTGCTTTTTAAATATCGCCTATCAGCACTGCTGCTTTTTTAAATATCACAGCATACTGTTTGAAATTTCACTGTTCCGTTTTTAACTTTGCCATTCACCAAGTTCCCTGACCTACCTGGTAACTTGCAACGTCTAACTCCCGCTCTGCCACGCCGCATTTCTCCTGGTCATTGCCCCGGTCCACCACGGCTTGTGCCGGTTGAGTGGAGGGCGTCTCCTGACCAATTGCTCGCCCCCCCCTGCGAGTGACGCACTTCCGGGGGACGGCGGAGGCGGGCCCTTCTCCAGCAAACACTACTTCAATTGTATGCCGGCTCAGACGCGCAGCGGACGCGCTATCCTGGTGAGGCGCTAGCTACGCTTGTCAGCACATTTGCTTTTTAAATATCGCCTATCAGCACTGCTGCTTTTTTAAATATCACAGCATACTGTTTGAAATTTCACTGTTTCGTTTTTAACTTCGCCATTCACCAAGTTCCCTGACCTACCTGGTAACTTGCAACGTCTAACTCCCGCTCTGCCACGCCGCATTTCTCTTGGTCATTGCCCCGGTCCACCATGGCTTGTGCCGGTTGAGTGGAGGGCGTCTCCTGACCAATTGCTCGGCCCCCCCTGCGAGTGACGCACTTCCGGGGGACGGCGGAGGCGGGCCCTTCTCCAGCAAACACTACTTCAATTGTATGCCGGCTCAGACGCGCAGTGGACGCGCGCAGCGGGCGCGCCGCTGGTGTGCCAAAGGCGTGCCTAAGGCAAGCCCGTCTGCGCCCGTCCGCGACCGGCGCGCGACCAGCGCCAGCCACGCTGCCCGTTTCCAACCAGACACACGAATAATGCTGTCTAGTGTACAAATCCTTGAGCTTAACTCTACAGCCTGCCCTAGGCCGACCTGTTTTGACCCCTGTACATTAGAACATGAGCCACACGACCTGGGACTAAGTTGTAAGTCCTGCTCTTTTAAGTTCAATAAAGAGGTCTTGGGAAGAAAGTGTAAAGCCTTTGAAGAGGCCACACCCTCAGAGTTATGGAACTCCAGTAATCGGTCAGCCATTAAAATCAAAGCCTGTCTTATCAACTGCAGATCTCTCCCTAAGCACGCAGATAACATTTGGCTACTGCTAGAATCAAAGACTTGGGATCTCATTTTCCTAACGGAAACCTGGTTGAGAGAGAGCTCTAACCCCGACATGTCGATGGCTATCCCAAAAGGCTACAAAATAGTTTCAGAAAACCGGGAGGGTAATAGAGTGGGGGGTGTTCATGTTCATGTTCGGTAAGCTTATATAGCGCGCAGCTGCCCCAGCGAAGGGGCGTCCCGGCGCTGATAGCAGTGTCGGTAGAGAACAGGGGCTAGACTGTAGGAAACAAGTGAGTTTTGATGGCCTTACAGAAGGGTAGCAGGCAATCTAAGCGGCGAATCTGAACAGGGAGAGAGTTCCACAATTTAGCGGCAAGACAGCGAAAGGACCGGCCCCCCGCTCTGATGCGTTTCACCCGGGGGACCGTGGCCAGAAATTGCTCAGCGGAGCGTAGCTGGCGTGCGGGAACATAGGGGACCAACAAATTAGATAAAATCTCAGGAGACAAGAGTTTTATTATTTTGAAGGCCAGACAAAGTGCCTTGAATTCGATCCTCTTAGGAACGGGTAGCCAGTGAAGGCGCCGCAAAGCACCCGACGTGTCACGGGTTTTTGGGAGCCTGAGCAAGACTCGAGCGGCTGCATTCTGGACTCGTTGAAGGCGATTCACTTCCGCCTTATTGGCGCCTAACATCAATGAGTTAGCATAGTCCAGTCTGGACAAAATAGTCGCCTGTACTATCAACTGGCGTGTGGCTGGGTCAAAGAAACCCAATATAGGCCTCAGACCCCGTAAGAGTCCAAAGCAGGTACCAGCGATCTTTTTGGTATGCTCCTGGAACCCAAGAGTGGAGTCGAGCCATATCCCTAGGTTCTTTACCACCGGCTTAGGGGTGGAGGCGCTGCCCAAGGACGCCGGCCACCATTGCGTACTCCAGAGCCCCTTGTCGTTCCCCACCAATAGCACTTCTGACTTGTTGGCGTTAAGTTGAAGGCAGTTGGTGGTCATCCAGCGTGCGACCGCTTCTAGCCCATTCCGGAACTGCGTGGCGCCCCTAGAATGGTCATCGGAGAGGGCCACCACCAGCTGCGGTGATCATTAGAAATAATTGGGAGATTTCACACAAAAGGGTCGAACAAACTGTCCTGATAGAAGCATTGTCCTTTAACATCACAATCTCCCCTACTCTCACCATTGCGGGAATGCTGATCTACAGGCCACCAGCATCTAAGCCCGCTGAGTTATGGGAAATTTGCGACCGGATCGCTGACCTCTCATTAAAATATACTAACTTCGCAGTCTTGGGGGACTTCAATGTCCATATGGACAATGATCTATGGCCCATGGCCACCCAACTAGCGGAGACATTGACAGGATTGAACCTTAAACAATTGGTCCACAAGCCCACACACGTAGCTGGCCACACTTTGGATCTCATTTTTACTAATATCCCCACCCTAACAACTGAAGATCCAATTTCCCTCACATGGTCAGACCACAGTCTTATTCCTTTCTATCTAACCATCTCCACGAACCACAACGCTAGGAAACCCGAACACGAAGTTAGAAGAAATTGGAGGAAACTTACCCCCGAAGCACTAGGCCCAGTATTAACAAACACCCCTCTGTTACCTACCGGAGACCCGAACAGCGACACCGTAACCTTCAACCACTGGGTCATTTCGGCCCTAGACCAAATAGCTCCCATGAAAATAATGAAACAGGCCAGGAACAAACCTTCTGCTCCTTGGTTTACACCAGAACTTCGATCAGAAAAAGCCGCTGCAAGAAACTTGAGCGGGTCTGGCGCCAAACGTACGACCCTGAAGCGAAAAATATATACAGAAAGGCAATAAAACAATTTCACAAATTAAAACGCAATACTAATAAGGACCACATTGCCAATCAAATAAAATCAGCTGACAACTCCATTAAGGAAGTTTTTAAAATTATTCAAGGGTTCCTTAAACCAGAGACAATGAAAATCAATATAGTCCCCTCTGCCACACTCTGAAGATCTCTCGGTCTTCTTCCAGGAGAAGATCCAAGACATCTACGCAGCATTTCCTGAGACGGAACCATCAAACACACCACTGTCTCTCCCCTTCCCGACAAAAACATGGTCTGAATTTAGCCCTCTTGACCTGGATACGTCCCTTAAGCAGTTGGAAAAAACTAAATCCGGGTCCCCACTTGACCCATGCCCGGCCAGGTTTTTTTAAATATTAGCACCACTGCTCAACCCTGCCCTAAACCAGCTCTGGAACACCTCGTTGGAAACTGGCATCTATCCATCCAGTTGGAAAATCGCTGTTGTCCAACCGATCCTCAAGAAGGAGAATGCAGATTCTGCAATACTGAAAATTTTTAGACCTACCTCCCTTCTGCCAGCACCGGCTAAGACTCTTGAAAAAGAAGTGCAGAAACAATTATCCATGTTTCTTGAATCCAATAAACTACTCCACGACTCTCAGTCGGGATTCAGAGCAGGATACAGCACTGAGACAGCACTACTCGAGGTAGCAGAAACTGTCCGGGAGACAATGGATAAGGGGAACTGTGCAATACTGGTGCTATTGGACCTGTCGGCGGCATTCGACACAGTGTCTCATAAGATCCTCTTAGACAGGCTTAGACAGTTGGGAGTGATGGGGACTACCTTAGCCTGGTTCAGCTCCTTCCTAGAAGGCCGCTCCCAGAGAATTTGGTTGCATCCTTACACTTCCAACTCTCGCCCTTTGATTTGTGGAGTGCCTCAGGGTTCGGCCCTCAGTCCGACCCTTTTTAATGTCTACCTCGCCCCCCTCGCCCTGCTGGTAAAACAACACGGTGTCGATGTTATCTCATATGCTGATGACACGCAGCTCGTGTTTTCTTTCCAAGATTGTTCTGAGGCCGCATTTTCTAACTTTAGGCAGTGTCTTATGGACATCTCAGCATGGATGACAGCTAACTGCCTAAAGTTGAATACAGATAAAACGGAGCTGCTATTCTTCAATCAGCCCTCCCCCCCATTATCCGACCTCTGGTGGCCCGCAGAGCTCAACCCCCTCCCCTCCCAGTCTCGTCTGCTAGGAACCTGGGTTTCAAACTGGATACCTCCTTGTCATGCAAGACCCAGATAGGCCATGTTTCCTCGTCCTGTTTTTGGAAGATGAAGGCCCTACGGAGATTCCTTCACTTCCTACCAATGGACTGCAGGAAAACAATAGTCCATGCGGTGATTACGTCACAGCTTGACTACGCAAAGTCTGTACTTGGGCTTGGCAGCATACCTGTTCAGGAAATTGCAAACTGTGCAGAACGCGGCAGCCAGGCTTATTAGAAACGTCCCGCTAAGGCACCACATCTCCCCTCATTTGCGTAGTCTCCACTGGCTGCCCGTCAAAAGGAGAACTGAATTTAAGGCACTGACTCTGGCATACAGAGCACTTAACGATATTGGCCCGCAATACCTAAAGAAGAGAGTTCGCAAATACCATCAGTCAAGGACCCTAAGATCAAACCACCTTGAGCGCCTTGTCACCCCCCGTTTTTCTAAATCCAGAATAGGAGGACGGTCCTTTTCCGTCAAAACCGCGACCTTGTGGAACTCCATGCCGGATCACATCAGAAAAGCCAAATCGGAATCTATCTTCCGGAAGGCTTTGAAGACCTGGCTCTTCAGCCTCCCTTAGCACACTGTGGCTCGACAACTCTAACTTGCCCCCACTTTCCACTGTCTCCGCTAGCGCCGGGACACCTCCGTTGGGGGTAGCTGAGTGCTTTATAAGCTTAAATACATACATACATACTCATGAACTTATGAAATCACCCACTCATTTCCTATGTATTCCAGTAATCCTCCAGATATTACCCCTGTCGTCATACAATCACCCAAGCACTACCCATGGAGTTATGCAATCACTCAGGCAGATCTATTACATGTCTCAGTTTCTAGGTTTCACTATATTCCAGAAATGTAGTATACATATTATTTTTAGATATGATGATGATTTGAAAAGGTAGATTCATATGTATGTGTGCTTGTAACAAAATGGAGAGACGTATAGTTGAGTCATGTAATAGTCTGCTGCTTTATATTTGGCTAGGCCCAACATTCATGCAGTTATAAAAACACCCAAGTACTCGCCATGCAGTCTTCCAATGATGCAGGCACTATATATGCTGTGTTGTAATCACTCAGGCATTACTGCTGCACTGATGCAATCATCTAGGCACTATCTATGCACTCATGCAATCATTAAGGTATTACCCATGCACTCTTTCAAACATGTAGCCACTACTCATGCACTTATATAATCACCCAGGCACTATTGTTGCAGTCCTTCAATCACGGAGGCACTACCCTTGTACTCATGTAATCACTCAGCCAGTAGTCATGGTGTTATGAAATCACCCAGGCACTACCTTTGCACTCCTTTATTCACTCAGGCAGTACCTCAGTAGTCCTGCAATCAGCCAAGAAGTATTCATGCACTTAGAAAATCACCCAGTCACTTCCTATGTAGTCATGTAAATCCCCAGATATTACCCCTGTAGTCATGCAATCACTCAGGTGTTAGCTATGTACTCCTTTAATCCCCCAGACGTTACCCCTGTACTCATGCAATCATGAATGCATTAGATATACAGTACTTCTATCAGCCAGCCACTATCTTTCCACTCTTTCAATCACGCAGGCACTACTCTTGTACTTATGTAATCACTCAACCAGTACTCATGCACTTTTGAAATCACGCAGCCACTACCTTTGCACTCCTGTAATCACTCAGACAGTATCTTAGTACTTCTGTAATCACCCAGGTAGTACTCATGAACTTATGAAATCACCCACTCATTCCCTATGTATTCCAGTAATCCTCCAGGCACTAGTTATGTACTACCTCTCCAGTCATGTAATCATGCAGTGTGTATCTATGCACTCATGTAATAACCCACACACTACTGTTGCAGTCATAGAATCATGCAGGCTCTACTGTTGCACTCATCTACTCACATACGCAGTACATAATGACTCATCTATGCCTTCAGTTGCTATTTATACACTTATCTGTGCTCTCAACATCTATAGCTGCACTCATGCAATTAGTCAGTCACTTTTCATATTCTCCTGCAATTACCAAGTGACTACCCTTGCACTCATATAATCACCCAAGCACTACCCATGGAGTTATGCAATCACTCAAGCAGATCTATTACATGTCTCAGTTTCTAGGTTTCACTATATTCCAGAAATATTGTATACATATTTCTTTTTGCTATGATGATGATTTGAAAAGGTAGAGTCATATGTATGTGTGCTTTTAACAATATGGAGAGACTTATAGTTGAGTCATGTAATAGTCTGCTGCTTTATATTTGGCTAGGCCCAACACTCATGCAGTTATAAAAACACCCAAGTACTCGCCATGCAGTCTTCCAATGATGCAGGCACTACATATGCAGTGCTGTAATGACTCAGGCATTACTGCTGCAATCATCTAGGCACTAACTATGCACTCATGCAATCAGCAAGGTATTACCCATGCACTCTTTCAAACATGTAGCCACTACTCATGCACTTATATAATCACCCAGGCACTATTGTTGCAGGCCTTCAATCACGGAGGCACTACCCTTGTACTCATGTATTCACTCAGCCAGTAGTCATGGTGTTATGAAATCACCCAGGCACTACCTTTGCACTCCTCTATTCACTTAGGCAGTACCTCAGTAGTCCTATAATCAGCCAAGAAGTACCCATTCACTTATAAAATCACCTAGTCACTTCCTATGTAGTCATGTAAATCCCCAGATATTACCCCTGTAGTCATGCAATCACCCAGGTGTTACCTATGTACTCCTTTAATTTCCCAGACGTTACCCCTGTACTCATGCAATCACCAACGCATTAGGTATACAGTGCTTCAATCAGCCAGCCACTGTCTTTCCACTCTTTCAATCACGCAGGCACTACTCTTGTACTTATGTAATCACTCAGCCAGTACCCCTTTTTCTTTTAAAATCACCCAGTCACTATCTTTGCACTCCTGTAACCACTCAGGTAGTATCTTAGTAGTTCAGTAATCATCCAGGCAATTCTATTATATGTTTTAGTTTCTAAGTTTCACTATATTCCAGAAATATTGTATACATATTTCTTTTAGATATGATGTTGGTTTGAAAACGTGGAGACATATGTATGCATGCTTCTAACAATATGCAGAGACTTGTATTTCAGTGATGTAATAGTCTGCTGCTATATATTTTGCTAGGCCCAACACTTATGCAGTTATAAAAACAGCCAAGTACTACCCATGCACTCTTCTAATGATCCAGACACTACATATGCACTGTTGTAATCACTCAGGCATTAGTGCTACATTCATGCAAACACCCACGCAATACCTATACACTCATACAATCACCATGGTATTACCCATGCACTCATTCAATCATGTAGCCACTACTCATGCACTTATATAATCATCCAGCCACTACCGTTGCACTATTTCAATCACGGAGGTACTACCCTTGTACATATGTAATCACTCAGCCAGTAGTCATGCTGTTAAGAAATCACTCAGGCACTACCTTTGCACTCCTTTATTCTCACAGGCAGTACCTGTGTAGTTCTGCAATCACCCAAGAAGTACCCATGCACTTATAAAATCACCCAGACACTTCCTATGTAGTCATGTAAATCCCCAGATATTACCCCTGTAGTCATGCAATCACCCAGGCGTTACCTATGTACTTCTTTAATCCCCCAGATGTTACCTCTGTACTCATGCAATCACCAATGCATTAACTATACAGTGCTTCATTCAGCCAGCCACTATCTTTCCACTCTTTCAATCATGCAGGCACTACTCTTGTACTTATGTAGTCACTCAGCCAGTACTCATGCACTTATAAAACTACCAAGGCACTACCTTTGCACTCCTGTAATCACTCAGGTAGTACTTTAGTACTTCTGTAATCACCCAGGCAGTACTCGTAGAGTAATAAAATATTGTATGCATATTTCTTTTAGATATGATGTTGGTTTGAAAACGTAGAGACATATGTATGCATGCTTCTTAGAATATGGAGAGACTTGTATTTGAGTGATGTAATAGTCTGCTGCTTTATATTTTGCTAGGCCCAACAGTTATGCAGTTATAAAAAACACTCAAGTACTACCCATGCAGTCTTCTAATAATCCAGGCAGTACATATGCACTGTTGTAATCACTCAAGCATTACTGCAACACTCATGCAATCACCCAGGCAATACCTATACACTCATACAATCACCAAGGTATTACCCATGTACTCTTTCAATCATGTAGCCACTACTCATGCACTTATATAATCACCCAGCCACTACTGTTGCACTGTTTCAATGACAGAGGTACTAACTACCCTTGTACTTATGTAATCACTCAGCCAGTAGTCATGCTGTTAAGAAATCACTCAGGCACTACCTTTGCACTCTTTTATTCACTCAGAAACTACCTGAGTAGTCCTGCAATCATCCAAGAAGTACCCATGCAGTTATAAAATCACCCACTCACTTCCTATGTAGTCATGTAAATCCCCAGATATTACTCCTGTAGTCATGTAATCACCCAGGCGTTACCTATGTACTTCTTTAATCCCCCAGATGTTACCCCTGTACTCATGCAATCACCAACGCATTAGGTATACAGTGCTTCATTCAGCCAGCTACTATCTTTCCACTCTTTCAATCATGCAGGCACTACTCTTGTACTTATGTACTCATTCAGCCAGTACTCGTGCACTTATGAAAACGCCCAACTACTATCCATGCAGTCTTCCAATGATGTAGGCACAACATATGAACTTCTGTAATCACTCAGGCATTACTGCTGCACTCATGCAATCACCAAGGTATTAACTATGCAGTGTTTCAATCATGTATCCACTACTCATGCATTTATATAATCACCCAGCCACTACCGTTGCACTCATGCAATTACCCAGGCATTATCACTGTAGTCATGGAATCACCTAGCCATTATTGCTGTAGTATACAATTACACAGGCATTACCAAAGCACTTCTTAAATCATCCAGCTAGTACATATGCACTTATGTAATGACCCAGGCACTACCGTTGTACTCTTCAAATCACCCAGGCACTTGGCCTGTACTCTTTGAATCACCCAACCAGTATCTATGCACTGATAAAATCACCCATGCACTATCTCTGCACTCCTCTAATCACCCATGCACTACTACTACACTCATACAACCTCACACACATTACTCCTGCACTCATGCAATCACCCATACTTTACTTATGCACTCCGCCAATCTCCTAGACATTACCCCTGCACTTATGCAATCACCCTGGCATTACCCATGCACTCTTTCAATTACTTAGACAGATCACATGGACTCTGTACCTCTGTTCTTTCGTTCTGCACTTCTTTTGTGTCTTTCTGCTTGTGTTGCTTCTTTCTGTACTCCTTTTAGGTCTTTCTGCAGCCCTGTTTCCTCTTTTTGCATCCGTGTTACCTCTTTCTACACCTCTGTTCATTCTTTCTGCACTTTTTTGTTTTTTTCTGTACATGTCTTGCTTCTTTCTGCGCCTTTTATGCCTCTTTCTGCACCTCTCCTCTCTTTTGCACCCCTCTTGCCTCTTTCTACACCTCTGTTGCTTCTTTCTGCATTCCTCCTGCTTCTTTGTACACCTCTGTTGCTTCTTTTTGCACCCCTCATATATCTTTCACACCGTCTTCAGTCTTTCTGCACCCCTCTTGCCTCTTTCTGGACCTTTGTCTGCAGTGTCTGACGTTCTTTTGGAATGCAATAAAAAATATTTTTTTATTTATATATGAGAATATTTGTATATAATTATTTTATTAATATTAAATGATTTAATGAAAGTATTTAAACTTTTCTTTCTTTTCAGATACTCAACATTATTATTAATAAAGATTGAGTATGGCAAGAAAAGATCAAAAGAAAAGAAAAGAAAGAAAAGAGTACTATTTAAATGAAACAGAAAAGGAGAAATCAGACAAAGTACAACATGTGACATTGACGAAAAAGGCTTCTGGTAAGAGAACTAAAGAATTTGTTAAAAGAGTTTTAAAGAAGATTACGAATTTAGAAAATGGAGAAAAGAAAAAGAAAAGTAGTACAACCATTCAGAAGGAAACAAAAAAAGGAGATATTAATAGAAAATCATGTTTTGGGAAAATAATCTATGATGAAAGAAGGATGAAACAGTATAAGGATATTAGGAAACGAATGTTTAAAAGTAGAGTACTGCAAAATTTAATGAAAGATTGCAAGAAATATAAAAGAAGATCTGCATTTTACAAGAAAAAGCAACAGATTGAAAGTGTAGTCGAAAACGCTTTCGAATTGAAAAGAAGATTGTTTATACTAGTTTTGAAAAGAATGACAACATTGAATAAAACAATGCATTTTATGAAGGAGAAAAGTAAATGAAAAAGACTGGTCAATAGAACTAACTTTTGCAAAAAAAATTTGGGTGAATGGAAGCACACTTCTAGTACTGAACCTTTTTTTAATGAAGAAAGCTATTTTCAACAAAATACATTAGTTCGCGCAGTTGATATCGATGGTCGTTCTTATGAGGTTAAAAATGGTTGTCCAATTGAAAAAGAAAAGATGGTTCCTAGAAATGTAGAAGAAGTAATAGCTGAAGAAGTTCAAGGGAGACGTTCACAAGCTCCAGTGTATAGGTGGGATTGTAGTAGTATTTGTAGTATACGACAGGAATCTATTGATATTTTACGAAATTTCTTACGAGAGTATGGTAAAAAAAAGTGTTAAACAGAAGATTAAGATGTTGCAAGGACTAGATCCTTGTAAAGTGAGAAAGTGTACTGGCTTGCAGGGTCATTCTCTGGCTTGTCTTTCTAGAAAAGTGTGTCAAAGTACTTTTCATCATTTGAGAATGTTAGCAGTACATCACTCAGAAATGCGGAAGTTAGTAAGAAGATTGTACTATGTAAAGAGTCCTGCATTATGTTTAAGTGAAATAAACACTGCTCTTTTGCATGGTTCAGTATTGGTAAACAACCGTCACCCCGCATCTGTAACCCCGCATGCTGTTACAACGCGGTCGTAACAACGACCGCGTTGTGACAACGCATACCATTACCCCGCAAGTCGTTACAACAACTTGCGGAGGGGGGAGAAGGTGTTGGATTTAAAATCCAACACCTTCCCTACAGTCCGCACAGACTGGAGTTGGAATAGTAAATTTTACTATTCCTACATCCAGCGCCCCCTCCGCAAGTCGTTGTTACGACTTGCGAGGTAATGGTATGCGTTGTTACATGCGATCGTTGTAACAACTGCGTTGTAACAACATGCGGGGTAATGGTATGCGGGAAAAAGAGGCATATTCTTCAGTATTGGATGTAAAAAAAGTTTGTGATGATATACAGTTTTGTTTCTTTGGTCCTGAAGAGGAGTGTAGAGAAAGTGAGAGTTTCATAAGTGTAGGTGTTGAAGAAGAGGTGGAAGATAGTTTTACTCAGAAGTTTACAGAAGAAATTGCAAAGTTTAAGGTAGTTTGTTGTGAAAAACCAGACTATGTTTGTATCTGTTGTCAACGTACTCATTATAGAAGTCAAACTAGGAATGTTGATGTGTATTTAAAAAGTGAAAAGGAAAACAATGATAAGTGGGAGCAATTTGGTGCTTATTTGTTGGTGGAAGGTCGTTTTGAGTTGGGTAGTGATCAACGTATTTGTAAATATTGTTACAGCAAACTAGAAGAGAATAAAATGCCAGCTAGAGCTGTACATAATAACCTAGAGTTGGTAGGTATTCCTTCAGAACTAGTAGATTTAAAATACATATTAATCTATTCTTATTCAATCTGTGCACCCATTTCAGGCTATTGTTCGTATGGAGCCTAAAACAGGTAAGCTGCCTCCAACAGATTTACACAGAGGTTTAAAAGGTAGAGTTGTGTATTTACCTTTAGATTTTAAGAAAACTATTGAAACTGTTGGTGTAGAGAGAGGAAAGTGAACCTGTAGTTATTCTAGTTAATGGAGTACCAACAAAGAGTCGGAAAATATGGCAAGAGTTAGTAGATGTCACCAAACTTCAAAAAGCTACATTATATATTATACAAAACAATATTTATTATAAAAATATACATGTGGATGAAGAAGAAATATCTTTAGGAGATGATAGAGAAAATTCAACTGGCCAAATCGAAAAAGTGGATGTCTCCAGGAGTGAAGAAATTTATGAACATTATAGTATACATCCTTTACATTCAAAAGAAGTGATTGGAAATACTATTGAATTATTCCAAATGAAGAAAGCGAAGGGAGCTCCTATGAGTGTTTGGGAAAGAAGTTTAGAAGCCCGTTGTTTTCCACAGCTCTTCCCTACTGGAAAAGGTGGACGATATGATGAACGACCAGTGCAGATTCCAGATTCAGAATATCGTACAAGAAGATTGTACTCAGAAGATCCAAGATTTCGACAATGTATTCCATATATATTTCATCTTCTGTTTGAAAGTTACTTGTCTGGACTTTCATACGCAGTGAACCACATATTAAAAACAGGAGTTCATCTTACACATGTTTCTGCAAAGGAATTCATGGACAAAGTACAACAAAGAGACGATCATTCAGAATCTCAGTTGATTAATTTGATGGCGTGTCAACTTGGTACTAATGAGTATTGGGATCGTCGTCACGGAGAACTTAAATGTATGTTAAGGAACTTAGGAACCCCTACGTGGTTTGTTACGCTAAGCTGTGCTGAATACGCATGGGATGATTTACTTGAATTTCTACGAGAAGCAAATTCAAATATTAAAAACATTGAATTGAAGACAGCTGGAGAACTGTGTTCCTTGGATCCTGTAAATGTGTGCAGATATTTTAATCATAGGTTTCAAGCTATGATGTCTTTTATCTGCAATAAAAATAACCCACCTCTTGGAGAAGTTATTGATTTCTTTTGGAGAAAGGAGTACCAAGCCAGAGGTGCTCCTCATATACATATGCTATTATGGATCAAGGATGTACCTAAATTTGGAACCGATTCTGATGAGACTGTTTTATCTTTCATTGAAGACTATGTTACCTGTGCTATTCCAAAAACTGTAGGAGAAAATACCTTAAGACAACAAGTTTTACGGTTTCAAAGTCATCGATGTGGGAAATATTGTCGACGGAAATCCAAGTCAAAGGAAACATTTTATACAAAATGTTGTTTTGGATTCCCACGTCCAGTAATTTCCAAAGGAAGAGTCAACAGTTTCATGTCAGCAGTGAGGTATACTATAACTCGAAAATCTCCAAAGAATACTTACAATATAAAAAGAAGTGAAGATTCAAAGTATATTAATGATTACAATCCAGTGATTTTGATGATGTGGAATGCAAATATAGATATCCAGTATGTTGCAGATAATTCAATTGCTGTTGCTCGCTATGTTACATCATATATAACAAAATCTGAAAAGACAGAGTTGAAAGAAATGTGGGAAGAAATTGTACAAGAGAAGACTCTTAGTAACAAATTGTACAGCTTTAGTTTGAAGATGCTTTCCCATCGAGAGATTGGATCGTTCGAATGTTCGGATCGGTTGACATCTGCAAGTTTATATTCAAAGTCAAGAGGAATCATTTGGGTAAGTCTAGGTCTTGCTGCAACACGAAATCGAGTATTGAAATCTGTACAAGAAATTGAATACTTAGCATTAAATGAACCGGAAAGTACAGATATTGTCAAAACAAACATGTTGGATACGTACTATCCTAAAAGAAGTCCACATCTGGAAAACATATGTCTCTATGAAGTACTGCAATATTACAGCTTTAAGAGAAATGTTACAGAAAATGTAAATGAAGAAAAATATGCAGTAATTGGATGTGATGGATGTTTGGTAAAACATACCAAAGGAAATCTTATTAATCACAGGAAACTCAATTGTGATACTGTAGATAAAAGGGAATTTTTCTATTTAGCACTTCTGCAACTCTTCAAACCTTGGCGTACTGAAATGGAATTACTTGGAGATTTTGAGTGCTATGAAGATTCTTTTAATGCATGTAAAGATAGCATTGAATGCACAGTTTTTCTAAATTATCTACAAATGTTGAAAGAAGAGATTGAACAAGAAACTAGTATTGCAGCTGAAATTGTTAGAGACAGTTCTCAAGATAGTCAAAGTTCTGCTCCACTAAGTCAAGATCCACTAGGACAACCAATTCTTGAAAATGAAGCAACAATAGCCATGAGTGAAGTAGAAACGGCAATGCAACAAGCACAACAGGATATTATGGAGTTGGGAAACTTGGAAGAACAACTAAATATTGAACAGAAAGAAATATATCAGCAAGTTACACAACAGATAGAGCATGGTTTACTTCATGAAAAAAAGAATGCAACTGCACATCATTTAAACCTATTCGAATGTATATCAGTGGTCAAGCTGGTACAGGAAAAAAAGTTTCTTAATTAAAGTTTTGACCAGTTATCTACAGAAAACCACTGAATCACATTTATCTTGTGTTGTAACCGCTCCAACTGGGTTAGCAGCACACAGCATTGAAGGGATTACATTACATCATTTACTGATGCTACCAGTTGAACATGAAAATAAGTTGGAATATCACAAGCTATCTGGAGAAGCTTGTTATGAAGTTTCAAGAGTACTAAAGAAATTGAAACTTCTGATAATTGATGAGGTGAGCATGGTCTCAAACGTAATGCTTGCCTTTGTACATTTAAGAATGCAACAGATTTTAAAAACAGATTATGATGTTTTATTTGGAGGAAAACATGTAATTGTATTCGGCGATCTATTACAACTTACTCCTGTGAAAGGGCAACCAGTTTTTAAAACACTTGTCCATGAAGACACTTGGAAATCTTTGGGAAGTATTGGAAATGTGAACATTTGGTCTCTTTTTGAATATAAAGAACTTATTAAGAATATGCGACAAGCAAGTGATGAACATTATGGAAACATTCTTCAAGATATTAGAATTGGTGTCTTGACAAAAGATGGTAAAGAAGCTTTACAAAGTCGACTTCTAACAAACTTGTTTGTAAATGAAAATATTGCACCTGAAATAATGTACAAAAAAATTGGAGAAAAGAAGTCTATAGTTTGTCTAATGCCAACACTGCAAGAGTGCTCTACATTCAATCAAGAACTTTTGAAACTGGAGAAACAACCAATAGTGAAAATGGAAGCCATTGATAAAATGGAACACGAAGGAGTTACTATTCTTCCGTCAGAGAAATTACAGTCAAAATTAGATTCTTTGGAAAAATCTGTATCTAAGACTGCTGGTTTGGAAAAGACTTTGGGGTCGATTCTGATGCGGGTTGGAAAAGCTTCCCGACCGAATCGGTTGGGAAATGGTGTCCGACCCACTCGGATCGGGAAAGTCCGACCGGCGGAGTAGGATGCATCCGGATGCTTCCAGATACGATTTGGTTGAACTCCCATTGACTTCAATGGGAACATTTGTTCCTAACCGCATCAGAATTGGGCCCTCGGTCGGGAAGACACGTTCCCGATACGATTTGGAAGGAGCAAATGCCGTTAGGAGGCCTTCCTAACCGCATCAGAATCAGGCCCTATGTCGGGAAGCTTTTCCAACCCGCATCAGAATCGGGCCCTTTATATGTATGTGTAAACTGTCGGGTAAATTTACGGCGTAATTTAGATGTTGAAAAAGGTTTAGTGAATGGAGCAATGGGAAAAGTTGTTGATTATGTAAATTTTCAGAACAGAGATGGAATTGAATTTTTGAAGAGTAAATTTGATCAGATTGAAGAGGTAAAACAGATTGGACGTTGTGCTGTTCATTTTTTGCTTGTTAAAGATTTGTATGTTCGTAGAAAACAGTTTCCTCTTTCTTTAGCATATGCGGTGACCATTCATAAATCTCAAGGTTTAAGTGTAGACCGTGCTTTGGTAAATATTGGAAGTACAGTTTTTAAAGAGGGTATGGCATATGTTGCATTGTCTCGAGTAAGAACATTATCTGGATTGTATTTGATTGATTTTGATGAGAAAAAGGTTAGTGCAGATGCAATTGTGTAAGAGAGTATAATCGTTTAAGAAGACTGTATGCTCCTAACTTAGGTGAATATCCCATATATGAAAAACGTGTAGTATGTCCAAAACTAAAATATGAGAAACACTCTAGTGAGGTTGGAAAGAAGAAAACAATTCAAGAGAATGTTCAGGCTGTAAAGAAAATGAAAATGGACACTGTTGATGATATTATAGGATACCAGTTAGAAAATAGTTCAGGTATCAACTGCTATGCTAATGTAATTGTGAACGTCGTGTTTTTTCTAGAAAATCTTCATCATCAAATTATGGAAAATCGAAAAAAAGATTCTGTTCTTTGTTACATTATATTTTTGAAAAGTTGAAAACTGATAAAACTAAAATCCATACTGCTTCTGGCATTCGGCATCTTTTGGATATATGTTCTGGTTCTTCACAATTTACACTTAATGTACAACAAGATGCTCAAGAATTTCTTATGTTTATGCTTGCAGTATTGGAAGATGAAGGAATACAAATTGAAAATCTGTTTGGACTACGTTACAGATGGCATCATAAATGTGAAGACTGTTCATTTTCTTCTACCACTGAAATAGACACTGAACGATTCATATAATTGACAATTCCAGATTGCAAAACAGTGCCTTTTACCAAATTAGTAAAATCAGCTAATCAAGATATGAAATGTACTCACTGCAAATCAGAAATGTTGTCAACGTTATTTATAGACAGATTTGGACAAATGTCATTTTAATGCTACAACGTTGTACAGCAGATGGAAGAAAATTGGAAACCAAAATTAAAAATCTTGTGGCAAGTCAAGTGTCAATTTCAGGAAGAACTTTTAAAGCAGTGGCTATTATTTTCCATGATGGACCTAGTACAACATCTGGACACTATACTGTGTATTTAAGATGCAATAAAGGATGGACACATTGTTATGATGCCCATTTGGAATTCAAATGTCGGTTGCCTTACCAATTACCAAATTCATATCTGATATTTTTGATGCCAAAGTTTTGAAAACATCATTCGGCCTATTGGGAAGATGTAAACATGAATTAACGAGTTTATCTTGGATATTTTCAATGCAAATGATTTCGGATACATCATTCGGCCTATTGGGAAGATGTGAACAATTAGTGTTTGAATTATCGTTTCTGTTCTTTGATATTGCATTTGGAAAATTGTGTTTGAAAGAAGTAGTTCATATATTTGATCTTTGTATTATATGCAATGTAAATGAGAGTGTTTATTTTTGAAAATGTAAACAGATAGTTGAACTTGTTGTAAATATTTTGAAAAGAGATTTGGGTTTTATTTACAATCTTATTGACTGTATTGTTTTGCCCGCTGTTATATGATGATCAACATTGAAATCACTGTGTATGGGGAAATTCAATAGAATCTGAAAACAGCAAAAAGAGAACCTGAATATGTTATGTAATTCTAAAATTATCTTGTGTTCTTAAACCTATAATATTATTTGCAATAACAGTATTTTTTCTTCTCTTTTACAGAAAGTAAAACTAAAGTTTAAAAATATTTTAAATTTACTTTACAATGAAACAACTGTAAAATAGTTTCAACGAGTTTGATATATACTTCAATACAGAAGGTAAGATGAAATAATGTAATAAGCATAGTAATATAAATTAATGTTTACAGTCACTTTTATTGCAGTTATTCATTTTTTCAAACTCAATCATCTCACTCCTCAAATCACCTCAGCAGTACTCATGCACTCCTTCAATCACTGAAGCATAACCTATGTACTTACAAAATCACCCAGGCATTACTAATCCACACCTTTAATCAGTTTGGCAGTACCCATACACTCCTGCAATCACCCAGACATTAATTCTACAGTCTTGCAATCACTCAAGTATTACCTATGCACTCCTTCAATCATCCAGACATTACTCTTCCTCTGATAGAATCACCCAAGCAGTAACCATGCACTCATGCAATCACCCAGGCTTTACCAATGCACTTACAAAATCATCCAAACAATACCTATCCCCTTACAAAATCATCCAGGCACTACCGATTCACTCATGCAATAACCCAGGCACTACACATGCACTGCTCCAATCACCCAGCCAGTACCTATGCACTCCTTTGATTACCCAGCCAGTAGCCATGCACTCCTCCAATCACCCAGTCACTACCCATGCACTTATAAATTCACCATGCACTATCCTTGCACTCCTCCAATCATGCAGGCAGTACCCATGCACTCATGCAATCATCCAGGCACTACCCTTGCACTCATGCAATCATCCAGGCATTACCCATAAACTCATGCAATCACTCAGGCAAAACCTATGCACTTAAAAAATCATCCAAACAATACCTATCCACTTACAAAATCACCCAGGCACTACCGATGCACTCCTGCAATCACCAGGCACTACTCATCCACTCATGCAATAACCCAGGCAGTACCCATGCACTGCTCCAATCACCCGTGCACTACCCATGCACTCCTCCAATCACCCAGCCAGTACCTATGCACTTATCCAGTCACTCCACCAATACCAAAGCACTTATAAAATTACCACGCACTACCCTTGCACTCTTACAATCACCCAGGTACTACCGATGCACTCATGCAATCATCCAGGTATTACCCATAAACTCATGCAATCAGTCAGGCATTACCCATGCACTCTTCCAATCACCCATACATTAAATCTGCACTCATGCAATCACCCAGGCATTAACCAAGAACTTACAAAATCACCTAGGCACTACCCATGCACTCCTCCAATCACCCAGGCACTACTCATCCACTCATGCAATAACCCAGGCACTACCCATGCACTGCTCCAATCACTTATGCACTACCCATGCACTCCTCTAATCACCCAGACACTACTTATTCAATCCTTCGATTACCCAGCCAGTAGCCATGCCTGATTATTTTTTATCTTCCATGCAAGTAACTTGCCACACCCTTCCCCATAATTGAAATGAGCCATTTTACTTGCTTGCCATCTTTCTTGTAGCCGTCGTTCCACTACCACCAGAAGGTTCGTTTTAAGGGCCTGAATGGATAGTTGTCCCGCCTCGTATTCTAACTCATTACATTGTACCTTTTGTTCTAATCTTTGAATTTTGTTTTTCTATATTTGCTATCTCTACCTTTCTCTGTTTGTTTTTATATGCCTGAAGTGATAAGATTTTGCCCCTTAAAAAGGCCTTATAAGTGTCCCACACTCTCCCAATGGGAGCACTGTCCAAGTTATTTTCAAAGAATTCCCAAGACTCCAACCCTAGTTTATCCATCATGTCTCCGTCAAACAGTATGGTACGATCCATCGTCCATCTCCTTTGTGATGGGGGGCTCGGGGGTACCAAGAGCAACGTAACTGCCGAATGATCAGACATATGTGCGCCCACATGATTTACATCTCTAACCTGATTTTTTATGTTTTGGTTGACTAAGAACAAATCTATTCTGGATTGGTGGCCATATTTTTTATTGTTAAAAGTAAAACTCTTTAAAGATCCTCTCTTTTCTCTCCATATATCACACCATCCTAAATTCTTTATCGAGTTTATTATCAGTGATCTTGTTTTGTTATGTATTATACTTCTGCTTTTTGTAGAGCGATCTAAACTGCCATCCAGAACCACATTAAAATCTCCTGCCATTATGACTGGGTCGGGAAAATCCAACAATTCTGAAAGTAGATTGCCAAATGGGATAGGGTCATCAAGGTTGGGCCCATAGTATCCAACTACTGTGTAAAGTTGTTCATAGCATCTCATCTTTACAATCACCCACCTGCCAGCCTTGTCCACCCTACTTTCCACTACTGCTATCTGAGGGTTGACTTTTATCAGAATGGCAACCCATCTTATAGTGAGTTGCTGCTCTGTGCATCCCATGTTCTGTACCCATTTTCTACTTTTAAACAGCTCTCTCATATCCTCACTTGTTAAATGCGTCTCTTGAAGTAATATAATATGAGCTGGGGCATCTTTTAGGTACTGCAAAATCCTCTCACGCCTATGACTCACCCTAAGGCCATTTACATTCCACGATAGAAATTCTATCTGTGGCTTCTCAATTGCAGGCATTTTTTTAATTTTTTTTTTATTTCTTAGCTTCATGGCTCTGTTACAACCTGAGTTCTGGTATATATAGAGGACACCATTTTTTTGTTTTTTTTCCCTTTGCTCCCACACCCGTGCACAAATAACTACCCGTGTTCCCCTCCCCCCTCGGAAAACCCCCCTCTTCTTCCTTGATGGCCTGGGCCTAGGGAGGCCCCCCGATTCCGGAGATCTGTTCCAGGTGCATATCTGCCCAAACAATTTATACTATACCGCTAAACTTGTTTCTCGAAATAATTCACCTTGGAAAATAACAGAATGATTTTAGTCCAACCTATCCTGTACCAGCTCCTGATATTGATTTAAGAAAATCCTCCGCTTCCTCAACCCTACGAAAGGTCTGCATCCTATTATTGTGCATTACACGTAGGCTCGCAGGAAATTTTAACTGTGCTGTCGCAACCAGTCTCTTAAAGGGCTTGATCAAATTTCCAAATTCCCATTGTTTGTTTGCAGTGAATTGGGAGATATCTGATCTAATTTTGAAGGTAATATCATCCACAGTCAGTGATTTCTGTTTTCAACGCTTCAAGAAGAATTTCTTCTTTTAGATTATAAGTATGGAAATTAACCAAGATTTTCCTCGGCTTAGTTTTATTTGCATTCAGTCTATATGGATCTCTATGGACCCTCTGTATGTCTTTGATTAATTCTCCTTCTGTCCATTTTACTTGCAGCCCTTCCTTGATCACATGTACCACAAGCGCCTTAATATCTTCCCCCTCTGCTCCCTCTGGTATCTTTAAGATACGGAGATTACACCCTCTTTGATTGTTTTCCAATGACTCTATTTTTTCTTTCAGTAACCTCTCTTTGCCCCTGAGGTCTCTGATCTCTTTTGTGTTAACTTCCGATTGAAGTGTTAGATCTTTCATTTCTACTTCCAGCTGTGCAGTTCTATCTGCTATGTTGTCCAGCTTTTTTCCCAGACTTTCACATGAAGATCTGATCTCTTTCTGGTTCAGCTCGGATGTTTCAAATCTACTCCTTACTTCAGTTGTTAAGAGCTGGATCATCTCAGTGACTGATTGTGGCTGTACTTGTGATTGGGGCTGAGATTGTGATTGATTTCCTGATTGCCTTATTTCTATAAAGCATGACTCCCCCCATCTTTAGAGGTTACGTTCAGGTCTTCAGAGGGTATTGCCTGTGATTGTGTCTGAAGCTGAGTTTGAGACTGAGGCTGAGGCTGCTTAAAGGTTGACTCCATTGTTTCAAGATTGGTAAGCACCTCCGTCCTAGCTTGACCCCCCTCTCTCTCAAAAAATACTTCTTCCTGGGGTTCAGAGATTTTTGCCAGAACCTGGAATTTGTTAGAATTTACAATTTCCTGCCCCCCTAATGTGCCACTCCCAGGATTTACTAAGGCACTCCACCAATACCCAAGCACTTATAAAATTACCACGCAGTACCCTTGCACTCTTACAATCACCCAGGCACTACCCATGCACTTATAAAATCACCATGCACTATCCTTGCACTCCTCCAATCACGCAGGCAGTACCCATGCACTCATGCAATCATCCAGGCACTACCCTTGCACGCATACAATCATCCAGGCATTACCCATAAACTCATGCAATCACTCAGGCAAAACCTATGCACTATACCAAACAAATACCAAACAATACCTATCCACTTACAAAATCACCCAGGCACTACCGATGCACTCCTGCAATCACCCAGGCACTACTCATCCACTCATGCAATAACTCAGGCACTACCCATGCACTGCTCCAATCACCCGTGCACTACCCATGCACTCCTCCAATCACCCAGCCAGTACCTATGCACTATTCCAATCACTCCACCAATACCCAAGCACTTATAAAATTACCACGCACTACCCTTGCACTCTTACAATCACCCAGGTACTACCGATGCACTCATGCAATCATCCAGGCATTACCCATAAACTAATGTAATCAGTCAAGCATTACCCATGCACTCTTCAATCACCCATACATTACCTGTGCACTCATGGAATCACCCACGTAGTAACCAAGCACTTACAAAATCAGCCAGGCACTACCCATGCACTCCTCCAATCACCCAGGCACTACTCATCCACTCATGCAATAACCCAGGCACTACCCGTGCACTCCTCCTATCACCCAGCCAGTACCCATGCACTTATCCAATCACTCCGCCAATACCCAAGCACTTATAAAATCACCATGCACTACCCTTGCACTCTTACAATCACCCAGGCACTACCCATACACTTATGCAATCATCCAGGTATTACCCATAAACTCATGCAATCAGTCAGGCATTACCCATGCACTCTTCCAATCACCCATACATTAAATCTGCACTCATGCAATCACCCAGGCATTAACCAAGAACTTACAAAATCACCTAGGCACTACCCATTCACTCCTCCAATGACCCAGGCACTACTCATCCACTCATGCAATAACCAAGGCACCACCCATGCACTGCTCCATTCACCTATGCACTACCCATGCACTCTTCTAATCACCCAGACACTACTTATTCACTCCTTCGATTACCCAGCCAATAGCCATGCACTCCTCCAATCACCCAGTCACTACCCATGCACTTATAAAATCACCATGCACTATCCTTGCACTACTCCAATCACGCAGGCAGTACCCATGCACTCATGCAATCATCCAGGCACTACCCTTGCACTCATGCAATCATCCAGGCATTACCCATAAACTCATGCAATCACTCAGGCAAAACCTATGCACTTACAAAATCATCCAAACAATACCTATCCACTTACAAAATCACCCAGGCACTACCGATGCACTCCTGCAATCACCCAGGCACAACTCATCCACTCATGCAATAACCCAGGCACTACTCATGCACTGCTCCAATCACCTGTGCACTACCCATGCACTCCTCCAATCACCCAGCCAGTACCTATGCACTTATCCAATCACTCCACCAATACCCAAGCACTTATAAAATTACCATGCACTATCCTTGCACTCTTACAATCACCCAGGTACTACCGATGCACTCATGCAATCATCCAGGCATTACCCATAAACTAATGTAATCAGTCAAGCATTACCCATGCACTCTTCAATCACCCATACATTACCTGTGCACTCATGCAATCACCCAGGCAGTAACCAAGCACTTAAAAAATCAGCCAGGCACTACCCATGCACTCCTCCAATCACCCAGACACTACCATTGCAGTTATACAATCACTCAGCCATTATGCATGCACTCCTTCAATTAGTCACGCACCATAGGTTTCAGGGACGTTATACTTAGAAATTAGCATTTAAAAAACCTTACAAATTCACTGAAAAAACCATAGGTTTCAGGGACATTATAGTTAGAAATTAGCATTTAAAAAACCTTAGAAATTCACTGAAAAAACCACAGGTTTTAGGGACATTATAGTTAGAAATTAGCATTTAAAAAACCTTAGAAATTCACTGAAAAAACCACAGGTTTCAGGGACGTTATAGTTAGTTGGACATTTTACTCATACAAAACCAGAGAAATCCGGCCGTTATAGTTAGTTGAGCTAACTATAACTCGCGCCCCCGGAATGCACTGCTGATGACGTCACATATTACATCATTCATGACATGGTCAGTGACATCACTGATGACATCACTGATGACATCTCAAATGACATCACTGATGACATCATCCACGTGATAATCTGATGCACCTCATCACACCCTAATTTAACCTTTGATACACCCACTCTAAAATACAGACTACCATTTTTGAAACCATAGACACACCAATACCAGTTACTACATACCCACTCACTGATTCCTAGGTCTACACATACATCCACTCATTCACCCATACAGTCACTCATACATGCAGTCACTCATCAATACAGCACTATCATATGCACTCATACACCTATACAGACACTTACACACCGCCACTCACCCATAGAGTTAGTCACACAGGTAGTCAGTCATGCAAAGAATCCATCACACTCCCATTTACTCACCTATACAGTTATACACACACCACCTCACTTATTCATACAGATACTAACACATACTTACTCTCTTGTACAATCACTGATACAAGCACACACTCATCCATACAGCCACTCTCACAATCACTCACTCTCACATGTAGTCATTTATATACTCCAATACTCACATATACTGCCTTTCACATATGTAGTTATTCACACATGTACCACTGAGACATCCATTCGCTCACCAACACACCCATACACACACTCATCCACTCATACAGCCCTTCACAGATGTACTCTTGAACCCATACACCCAGTGAATCACCCACTCACACATCTATGCACAGAGTCACACACCCCCCACTCACCCACACAGATACTCAGGCACCCATAGAGATGCTCAGACAACCAATCAATAACCCATATAGACACTCATGTAGCTACTCACCAACCCATGCAGCCGCTTACACACCAACTGACAGACTGATAGAGACATTCACACAGTTTAGTCACTAACCAATGCATTCAGTAAGACATTTTTAATCACTCACTTATACAGTCAGTCACGCACCTACTAAATCATCCATTCAGACACTTATACACCCACTCATTCTTCAATACACCTTGGCATATATATATATAAAACATATTTAAACTTTACAGAAACACATAGTCACTGGATGATGTCATCAGTGATGTCATCAGTGATGTCATTTGAGATGTCATCAGTGATGTCATCAGTGATGTCACTGACCATGTCATGAATGATGTAATATGTGACGTCATCAGCAGTGCATTGCGGGGGCGCGAGTTATAGTTAGCTCAACTAACTATAACGGCCGAATTTCTCTGGTTTTGTACGAGTAAAATGTCCAACTAACTATAACGTCCCTAAAACCTGTGGTTTTTTCAGTGAATTTCTAAGGTTTTTTTAAATGCTAATTTCTAACTATAACGTCCCTGAAACCTGTGGTTTTTTCAGTGAATATATATATACATACACACACACACATACATAAATACACACACATGCACATACACAAACATGTGTAACCATCCCTGTGGGGACTATATGTGAATACCTGCCTTATGGGGATTAACCTTTCCCAGTGCTCTTAAAATATAACGATTACAGAAAATTGTTTGAAATTTATTTTAGATGCAGGATCCTGCTTCAAATTTGCAAATATAGTTTTATTTAACCACGCACACAGAACCATCCTTATGGGGCCCTGAACGTGTGTTACTAACCTTGTGAGGACTTACTCCACAATTGTCATTAATGATTGAATACATTCATGAACAAATAGCAAAATGTTATATTTCAGTGTTGTACCTAAATTACATGATAGTTTAGTCATATATTAATAGCTCCTTGTGTCCTAGGGGCACACAGAAAATGGATTTGATGATAATGCATTCTTTACCAGAAAACCATAGGATATCAAATACATGGAAAGGTATTCACAGATTTTTAGCCTATTGCTAAGTGAACTCAAACGTCAAGGGATAAGGAAACAATACCAAGTTAAAATCATCTGCAGGCCAAAGATCCTGCAATGTGGTGAAATAGGAAAGGCAGGTTAAGATTACCAGGTTCTTTTTTATTATCTTCACCGGTAGGCATCACCTTTTTTAAATGACTGTGTACATGTGATTATAGTGATGTTCAAGACCTGACAGTAAGAGTGTGTTATGAAAGTCACGGGTAAGGCCCTGAAGAGATAGTGTATGATTAGGATCCAGGACAGCTTCGGGCCTATTATCCAAGTGCAGGTGGATCACCCCCTACAGATTGCACCAGACCTAGATCCAACCTGCACCTCTCTGACAGCCTTTACACCTATCTCTCTGTTGGATACATTGGCCATCCTCAAATCCCTTAAATCAGGTTCCCCAGCTGATCCTTGCTTAGCTCGGCAGTTAGCAGCAGTGGCGGAGGTGGTTAACCCTGAAGTGAACAATATCATCAATTTATCGCTTCAAACAGCCACGGTTCCACCTGAGTGGAAACAGGCTAAACTACTCCCCCTGCTAAAAAAGCCCTCCTTAAACCCTGCCACACTAGCCAGTTACCGACCTATCTCACTACTCCCAGCTGTGGCGAAGGTGTGTGAGAAGGCAGTACACAAACAACTCTCCAAGTTTGTGGAGACTTCTGGTGCCCTCCACCCAGCCCAGTCGGGATTTAGGGCCACATACAGTACCGAGACTGCCCTGGTTGAGATGTCGGAGGCTATTAGGGAATGCCTAGATTCAGGTGGCAGAGCGGCCCTGATTTTATTGGACCTCTCTGCCGCCTTCGACACAGTGCCGCATCGTCAACTTTTGGCCCGTCTCTCCAATATTGGAATCTCTGGCGTGGTATGGGATTGGATCGAATCCTTTCTAGAGAACAGGACACAGCAGGTATGGCTGCCTCCGTTTTCTTCAGCATCAAGAAAGGTGACCACGGGAGTCCCCCAGGGCTCAACCTTGAGCCCCCTTCTCTTCAATGTATATGTCACGCCACTTATCCATCTGGCGGAGGAGCTGGGTGCAAAGATCATAGCCTATGCAGATGATACCCAGCTCCTCTTAACGTGGAAGGAAAATGACCTGTCCCCTGTTTTAGCCAAAAACTGTCTTGCAGCCATTTTTAAATGGCTGGCGGGAGCTCAGCTCAAATGCAATGAGGACAAGTCTGAGGTCCTCCTCTATGGGTCTTTCCCTCCGCACTTCAGGGATGACCTCTGGCCTACTGGTTACTCCATGCCTAAGTCATCAGGGAGCCCAGTAAAGAATCGGGGGGTCTGGTTCAGTGAGGACCTCCGATTCTCACCGCAGATAAAAAAATTGGCCGGTGTTTGCTTCGGCACACTGAAATCACTTAGGAAATTCCTGCCATTGTTGCCCAGATTAGCAAAAGAAATGGTGATTCGCGCTCTCATCCTGTCGCGTATAGACTACGCCAATGCCTTATACATCAGCCTTCCTGGTTATCAGCTAAAAAAGTTAGACCATCCAGAATGCAGCAGCAATAGCGCTGTTGGGCATCCCGGGTAGGTCTAGCACAAAGCAACATCTCCGGGATCTGCATTGGCTCCCAGTGAGACAGCGTGTCCTGTTCAAGGCGCTCACTCTTGCCCATGGTGCCTTATATAAATCTGGGCCCTCCTACCTCAGGAGACGATTTGATTTCTATGCGCCTCATAGACATCTACGCTCCACAGGGCAATGCCTCGCCGTTATACCACGCTTCCGCCTTGCTAGAACTGGGGGCAGCTCCCTCTCTTTCAAGGCAGCCAAAGCCTGGAATGCCCTTCCCTACGAACTGCGAAACACCCAAGACTTTAGGTTGTTTAAAAAGCAGTTAAAAACCTTGCTTTTTAACTAACACCCAGCCGCGTTCCACGCCCTTCTGTCTCCTTCATACTGGCTTCCGCGCCGGGACACTCCTGAGTATCCGTGCGCGTTATAAATACATAATAACATAACATAACATAACATTATGATGCCCAGGTTCCAACAGAGAAAGCATTTAACTATAGTTATTCTCAAGTTCCCTTAAAGATAGTGTGTGAATAGGTTCATGATCAAGTCCCCACAGAGATAGTGCTTAATGATAGTTATCTTGAAGTCACATGAGATTGTGATGCCCAGATTGCCACACAGATAGTGAGTTATTATAGTCATTTTATAATGTCCTAAAACATAGCATCTTATCATAGTCATGCCTGGCTCTCCACTGGTATAGTGTTTGCCTATAGTCATGTTCAAGTCCCCATAGAGATAGTGTGTGAGTTTGTGGTTATAGTCAAGTTCAAATCTCCACTTAGAGAGTATTATGGTAGTCAAGTTCAAGTTCCAGGAGAGATAATGTATTATGATTGTCATGCTCCGATATTTATGTGATTAGTGGTACCACGGTGCCTGCACATAGTGTGCATTTATACTCATGCTCAAGTCCCCAAAGAAATATTGTGTGATTATAGTGATGCACAAGTTCCCACTGAGACAGTGATTATAGACCTTTAGAAATAGTCAAGTTCAAGACCCTGTAGGGATCCTCTTTTTGGATAGACATGCTGAAGTCCCTGTTAGGATAGTGTGTGCTGATAGTTGTGTTCAAGCCCCGCAAAGATAATGTCAGATTATATTGATGCCCAGGTCGCAAAAAAGATAAGGGCTTATTTAGAAGCCCAGTGCGCTGCCGAAACGTCACTATTCATAAAGTTTCGGTGGCGCACTGGGCTTACTAATATCAACAAGGCCATGTAAAGCCACCCTGTGTGACTATTAATGGCCTCGTAGACATGGTGTGAGGCAACGCAGCGCAAGTCACTGCATTGCCTCACACTGCAATAGGGGGGGCCTGCCATGGGTGTTATGGTGGGTGTTCGCACATAACACCCATGGCATGTGACACATTCCCAGATTTACAACATGCTGTAAACCTGGGAATGCGAAAAAGCATACGCCTCCTCATGAGTGGCTTAATCAATCAATCAATCAATCAGGGGTTTGTTACAGCGTGACTACTCACCCGTAAGGGTCTCAAGGCGCTAGGGGTGGGGTGGGGGGTGCAGGTTTCATCCATCAAGGAGGGGGTCTGTCGAAGAGCAAGGTTTTGAGGTTTCTTGCGAAGATGGGGAGCGATGTTGTCTGTCTGAGGTGGAGCGGAAGGGCGTTCCATGCTTTGGCCGCGAGGAAGGAGAAGGAGCGGCCTCCCGATTTGGTCTTTCTGGTGCGGGGGACCACGGCGTAGGAGAGCTGGGCTGATCGTAGGGTCCTTTGGGGTGCGTGGAATTTGAGTCGGCTGTTCAGGTATGCTGGTCCAGTGCCGTGGAGGGCCTTGTGTGCGTGGGTGAGCATCTTGAAGGTGATTCTCGCCTCGACAGGGAGCCAGTGGAGTGTGCGCAGGTGCTGGGAGATGTGGCAGTGTTTTGGCAGGTTGAGGACCAGTCTTGCGGCGGCGTTCTGGATGTTCTGTAGCTTGCGGGTGAGGTTTTTTTATTCCGGCGTACAGTGCGTTGCCGTAGTCGAGTCTGCTGGTGATCAGGGCGTGAGTGACGGTCTTTCGGTGTTCGAGGGGGATCCATTTGAAAGTCTTACGAAGGAGGCGGAGGGTGTGGAAGCAGGAAGACGAGACCGAGTTGATCTGGCGGTCCATTTTGAGCTCGGAGTCCAGGATGATTCCCAGGTTGCGTGCGTGGTCCATGGGGGTTGGCGGGTTTCCGAAGGCGGGGGGCCACCAGGTGTCGCTCCAGGCATCGGGGTTTGGGCCCATGATGAGTACTTCTGTTTTGTTGGTGTTTAGTTGTAGGCAGCTGTTTTTCATCCATTTGGCGACGGCTTCCATGCCTTCTCGAAAGTTGCGTCTGGCGGTGTTGGGCTCGTTGGATAGGGAGAGGATGAGCTGGGTGTCGTCTGCGTATGACACGATGTTGAGTCCGTAGGTTCTGACGATGGGGGTGAGTGGAGCCATGTAGACGTTGAAGAGTGTCGGGCTGAGGGAGGAGCCCTGGGGGACTCCGCAGGTGGTAGGTGTGGGGTCCGAGAGGAAAGGGGGAGTCTGACCCGCTGCGTCCTGCCGGAGAGGAAGGAGCGGATCCAGTCGAGGGCCTTGTCCTGGATTCCTGCGTCGTAGAGTCTGCGTATTAGGGTGCGGTGGGAGACTGTGTCGAACGCCGCTGATAGGCTCGAGGAGGATGAGGGCTACTGTTTCTCCTTTGTCCAGTAGGGTGCGGATGTCGTCTGTTGCGGCGAGGAGGGCGGTTTCCGTACTGTGGTTTTTTCTGAAGCCGGATTGGGAGGAGTCGAGGATGTTGTGTTCTTCAATGAATGTGGCGAGTTGGCTGTTGATGGCTTTCTCGATGACTTTCGCTGGGAACGGGAGCAGCGAGATGGGTCTGTAGTTTTTGAGGTCGGTGGGGTCCGCTGAGGGTTTCTTTAGGAGGGGTTGACCTCGGCGTGTTTCCAGTCGTCGGGGAACGAGGCGGTCGCCAGGGAGCGGTTGATGGTGTGGCGGAGCATGGGTGCGATGGTGTCGGCGGCTCTGTTGAAGATGTGGTGGGGGCAGGGGTCCGTGGGGGCCCCTGAGTGGATTGACTTCATTGTCTTCAGTGTGTCTTCGGTGGTGAGGGCTGTCCAGTCGTCAATCGCTGGTTTCCGGGTGTCGGGGGTGGTTGGTGAGGGTTCAGTGTGTTGGTTGTCTTCGTCGAAGTTGTCGTAGATGCTCTTGATTTTGTGGTGGAAAAAGGTGCTGAGTTTGTCGCAGAGGTCTTGTGAGGGAGGGATGTCGGTAGATTCGCTAGTGGGTTGGGCGAACTCCTTGATGATGCTGAAGAGTTCCTTGCTGTTGTGCGCGTGGGTGGAGATTCTGTCTTCAATCGCTTTTTTCAAACTGATGAGTTGATGGTGGGCGTTGGTGGCGGCTCTGAAGTTGTCGTGGGCTTCTGTGGATTTGGTGTTCCTCCAGGCCTTTTCGAGGCGGCGGCATGTGCTTCTGGACTCTCGAAGTTCAGTGGTAAACCATCTGGCTTTCTTGGCGCGGGTATTGTTGTTTTTCTTGAGGGGGCTATGGTGTTGGTGCTGTCCGAGATCCATCTATGCAGGGGTTCGGGCTGCGGTGTTGGGGTCGTCGTTTTCCGCGATGGTTGGGGTGGAGTTGTTGAGTGAGGAGGTGAGCTGGTCGTCGGTGATTTTGGTCCAGTTTCTTCGTGGAAGCAGGTGCTGGTGTCTGTGGATGGTGGGTGTTCTGAAGGTGAAGTGGACGCAACGATGGTCGGTCCATGGGAGTTCGGTGGTGTGGCTGAAGGTGATGGAGTTTCCTGTAGTGAAGAGGGGGTCGAGGGTGTGTCCTGCTGAGTGCGTGGGCTCGGTCACGATCTGGCGCAGTCCAATGTTGTGGAGGTTGTCCAGGAGGGATGTGGTGTTGGGGTCCAGTTGGTTGTCGATGTGGAAGTTGAGGTCTCCCAGCAGGGTGTAGTTGGTGGATGCGATGGCATGCGGGGAGATAATGTCCGTGATGGAGTTGGCTTAAGGGTTGTTTTTGTGATGGAAGGAGTTCCTTCCTCCACAAAACAACCTGATTTCAACTCAGACACCCTTGCACTTGCGTTGGCTCATGGCAGCCATTTGTGCCCTGCGCTGTGAAAGAGAACAGGCATGCGCCGTATCTCATAGATACGGAGCATTACTGCCCTTTTCTTTTGACGTAGGGCAGAGCAGCAGGAAAGCTTGCGGCGCTGCCCTACACCAAAATATTGTAAATGAGGACCAATGTGTGTGATTATTGGGATGTCCATGTCTCCAAAGAGATAGTATGTGATTATAGTGTTACCCAGTTACCCACAGAAAAAGTGTGCAATTTATATCACATTCAAGTCCCCTCAGTGATAAGTGTGATTACAGTTATTTTGAGGTCTCCAAGTAGAAATTGTGTGATTATAGTCGTGTTCAAATCCCCATAGAGCTAGTGTGTGATTACAGTCATGTTCAAGTCTGCATATAGATATTGTGTGCTTGCAGAAAAAGAAAAGTATGAGAAACGCCATACCCACACTTTGAAAGTCCAAAATGGCTCTCCCATCTTCTCTCTTGCAGCGTACACAAATAGCCACTGAAATGTATAAATATTAGGGAAAAACAACAGTTAGATATGTAATTGTGTACAAGGTGGGTAATTAAGATGAATGGAAAAGGCGAGCATATGTTTTAAACAAATATTCAGTCCAGCCGCAAAGGTTTCTTCAGTAAGTTTATTCTTTATGTTTTAGTTGGTTTCAAACTTTTATTGTTTACAAAACCATGTTCCCTCAAGTCGGGTCTTTCGTTCATAGCCAACATGAAACCAGGAAGGGAAAACTACTACTCAATTTCTACACAAATGCTGCCCTAGAAACAGGAAAACCAACATTGCCCCACAATTGTTACTTAATACCCACTAGGATTTTGCAATCCGATCTGACTTGCTTGATTGTGATGCCTTTCCCCTGCAGCAGCTCTTTGTCAACACACTCTTCTGCTTCCTCGAGAAGTTCACGACATGTGAGGTAACTTCCGGCGCCAATGGATGTGCTTAGTAACTTTGCAAGAGTGTTCGAAGGCATGTATTTGTAGAAAAGATCTGTTTTCTTTGAGGCAGGCATATGCAAACGAGTGAATGTAAGCAAGGACAATCGAGCGCAACAGAAAGGAACAATTAACTTTACCAGAATGTTTTTCTAAGTCTATCTATCGTTCCCAAGTGTTAGCATATATATAGTAGGGTAGGTTGATCACAAATGGAAAGAAACATTGAAAATGTAAATGTTGGCAATAGAGGGGGCGGGGGCGCATTTGGATCCAAAAATAGTGATTAGAGATAAAAGTAACCCTAACAATATTCTGCAGGATGATACTGCGGTCCGGGCACTCAGCCCAGGGCATCTCTCCTGGGGTAGTAGGCTTCTGTGGCCCATGAACCAGCAGCCATCCGGTGTTTGGAGCGGTTTATCCTCCATTCAGAGTAAAAAGAAACCACAGACAGCTTCACTTTATATAAATAAAAACAGTCTTCCAAACAATGCAAAGCAGTTCTTAACATAACAAACATTGCCAAAGCCTGTAGGTCTCACTTTTGGGACCAATGCCTTTGCCAGTACCTATTGGTGTTATGGTACAGCATTGTCAAAAGCACTTTTTGCTGCTGCTATGCAGCATTACTGAAAGAAGAAAGGCCCAATGATGCGCCCACCAATGACCACCTAAATTTGTAGACACCAACATGCATGCCATGCCTACAAAATGATGCGTAATCTCCCATAATTTTGCTGTAATTATGCTATAGCAAATTGTTCAAGTTATGCTCACCCCTCTTCTAGTCCCTCCCCCAAGGTTTACTTTTTATTTTTGAATTGTTTTTCTCTGGGATCAACAGTTGCATATTGCTAATGGACTGCTACCTAATCCTCAGGAATGGTTTAATCTTTTTTAAGGTTTGTGAAGTAATCAGATACTCATTTTTGCATCATTCTCAAGTCATTTGTAATGATCTCATTGCAAAGTAATCCAATGCTCATTTGCAAGTCATCTTCAAATCATCAGGAACAATCAGGCCTTGAGAAGTCATCAAATACTCATTTTCATGTCATCCTCAAATCATCAGGTACAGGTTTCTAAACTCTGCTGATGACTTCAGGTGATTATGACGTCTGATGATGTGAAAATGACTTCTAAAGTAGTTGGATGATCATCCGATGACTCTGGAATGGCTTCAAAAGTAGTCCTTTTTGACATGGGCTGATGGGGCCAGGGTATCGGCACTCCAGGGAGCCCGCTGCTGGTTTTCGTGTGCCTTCAATGATGGGGCCAGGATATCGGCACTCCAGGGAGCCCGCTGCTGGTTTTCGTGTGCCTTCAATGATGGGGCCAGGATATCGGCACTCCAGGGAGCCTGCTGCTGGTTTTCGTGTGCCTTCACTGGTGGGGCCAGGGTATCACTGCGAGGAGCCTGCTATTGGTTCTCTTGCCCAGCCTGGGTTCATGGGTCTCAAAGGGGAGAAGCATTATGACATCGAGGAGGAGCGGTGCATCACCAAAGGAGGAGGGAGCAGACTCTACGTAGCAGAGACATCAACCACTGCAGGACTGTCTCTCACCTTGTTTTCAATCCACCTCTCTGGTCTAATGCTGTCCTCTCATTTTTTTCTGTTCATTTCACCATTCTTTCTCTCATCTTCTCTTTTGTTTGCTTTCTTTGCTTTCCCTCTGTCCCCTCTCTCCTACCTCTCTATTTCTTCATTCATGCTCTTCCTTTTGCTCTCTGTTTCTTCTTTCAATCTCTCGATCATTCTTTTGTTTCCTCGCTGTTGCTTTTTTTCACTAATCTTTCCATTTTTTCCATCATCCTCCTCTTTCTTTCCAGTCTCCCTACATGTTTCCCTTTACCCGTTCTCTACCCTGCCCCTGGTTTGCCCTTCTCTTTCTCCATCTCCATATGCCTTCTCTTTTCGCCTGAACCTCACCCTCTAGTCTAGTCTCTGCAGGCAGCCCAAGACACCTGGCTTCTTAAATTCATCATACAGCTCTATAGGTTTTGAATCTGCTGTAGATTTGATGGGGATCATCACAGCTCTCTTTAAAGTTTTGATGTCAATGAGTGACTTCAAGTTTGGGGACGGACTGAGGGGGTCATTACGATGGCGGCGACACCGCCATCATGAGCACCTTCCCCGCCCGCCACATTACGATGGCTGGCAGTTCCATGGCAGTCCGAAACTGCGACCACCACGCATCCGACGGGCTCCTTGAGCCTGCTGGTGTGGCGGAGGGCCTCACAATTCCTGCATTGGTGGCGATGCCTGCCAGGTACCGCCATAGGGATTAGGATATCCCTCCCCACCAGCCTTTCCATGGCGGTTCTCCCGCCATGGAAAAGCTGGCAGAAAGGGACATTGGGGGCCTTTAGCGGGCCCCCCCTTCCCCCTTGGCCCTAGGCTGGGGGCACTGGGGGGCACCTATGGTGCCCCCCTACATGTCCCTGCACCATGTGCAGGCGCCGCATGGTGCCTGCCACGTAGTGCAGGGATATGTGTGATGACCCCTTTGTGTCTTACGGCGTGTGCTGCAGCCAGCAGCACACGCCGCAATACATAATATAGGCAATGCGACCGCCTCGGCGGCGGTCGCATCGTAATTCCCACTGCGGGAGTGCTGCCTTGTAGGCGGGCGGTCCCAAATGGGAAACGATGGCGGACGGACTGAAGTCCGTCCGCCATCGTAATGACCCCCTGAGTTAGTTCATAGGTTTTTCAGGACTATACAGCCACAGGCCTGTTGAGAAGGCGCTATAGATCCCTATGACACAGTATAGATATGCCTCCCATTTTGCTTTGAGGCAGTTTCCCTTGTGTCGGATTGGCATTTGCGCTGGTTTAACCCAGTAGAATTGTGCCTTGCACTGGCAGGCTTGTATGGCTGGTAGGTGCTAGGTTTTGTTTGTTTTGTTTCTCATTGTGCCATGCAAAACCTGGTGCATCTACCCTAGGTCTGTTAATAGCCTTGGCTGCCTTGCTGTTTTCAAGGGAGACCAGTTTCGTTTGTGGTACTGCAGGCACGTGGGCTCCCAGCTGCTCGCGTTTAACTCACTGACGTCAGCAGAATTGGATTGGTTGTACCTGATGCTGTTCTGCGCTTCAGGCCCAAATCAAGCCTGCGCAGCTAATGCTGCTCTGATGGTTATATATGTGTGTATTTTATTTTTGGATTGAGTAGCTCGTTTTGTCCTATTGCTTGCATGAGGAGATTTGACTAGCCAGCCTGCGTTTGCAGTGAAGCCCAGATCTCCTTTAGTTGAAGTCTTTGAAGTGACGCTGAGCGCTATGTTGCCGGAGAGGAAAACCACAACGGGTTCAAAGGTGAATCTGAACGTTCTTTTGATTATGTCCTAGCATAACATTTGCTGCATTCTTGGCATGGAGATGCTCGTGGCTTTCCTGATCATGGCATCTTTGGTGGGTGGTGGGTGTGAGGGAGGCTGAAAGAAGTCTCTGTTGTCCTTGTGAGGAAGTTTCAGGGCAAGGCTTTTCCTCTTGTGCGTCTCATTACTGCTACAGGAAGGCCACATAACTGCTGGATGCAGCATCTCACACTTCATTTTCTGTTGTCCACATCTTGCCCTGAGCATCAGAGGGAAAGCGGAGGAGACTCTAGAACAGTGAAACTCAAAGTACGGCCTGGGGGCGTTTGCGGCCCTCTTGACCTTTACATGCGGCCCCCCTGGTGAACAGCAGCAGGAGCTGCTGTTTAGTTGAGGAGCACTAATATTCAGAAAAAATGTTAAATAAACGGACAAGCATTTATTAACCTGGAGGTAAATGCTTGCCCGTTTATTTAACATTTTTTTAGACCTCCTTAGACACTCCCTGACCCACCCAGACACTCCACTGCGACCCTGCTGGCATCAGCGTGGCCCTCGGTAACACCACAGACCGTACTTTGTGGCCCCTAGGCAAATGTTTGTGAGTACCCATGCTCTAGAATGAAAGTTTTAAAAAACGACTTACCTGTTTCATATCCTTCCATCGGATTTCAAGAGAAAATTAAAGCGTTTTATTTAATTATTTTTATTCATGGTGAAGGTGGTGTGTTTTTGTGCTGGGGTTCTCATCACCTAAAGCGATATTGCAAAAAAGGTAAATAACGTTTTCTTTCTACAGTTTTGCATGCAATCTCAAAAAGCCTTCACAAAAATCCTAAACAAGAATTTGCAATGCAATGGGTCTTGAATTTACGTGAGTTTCGTAAATGTGACAACTAATGCATTACAAATGCTAGTTTGAAAAAACGCTCATGCGGTGCTTTAACTAATAATGGCCATGCCCCTTTCTTTAGACGAGCCATGTCTAAAGAAAGGGGCGTGACCATCATTAAAGAGAAACGCGGTATGGTGCACTTTAAAAAAAAAAAAAGTCAAGTTGACAAACAAATGCTTTTTTTGTAAAAGCGCCCCATGCGCGCTTTTAGGTTAATGGCACCACGCCCCTTTCCTTGGACTCTGCTTGTTTAAGGAAAGGGGCGCGGCTGACATTGAAGTGTAAGTGCCATATGGGGCAATTTTTTTTTTTTTAAATAAATAGTTCAAAAAAACATGCAGCCGCGTTTGTCGCGGCAAGTAAAGCAAAGGCACGGCCGCCACTATCAGCATGGCGTGCCGTGCTATGTAAAAAAAATGATAAAGCTGTTGCCAGAGAGCTTGTCCTGCCCGCAACAGCAGGCATGCGAAAACCATTAAACGAAATAGTGCTCGGAGGCTGTAATTAAAGCCTACCGAGCAACAACACATGTAATAGGGAGTATCCTAATGGGAGGTTACAAATGAAGACAAGGAGGTACTAACAAGCCTATTTACAAATCAGAAGCCAGCATTTACGAAGGACAATGACACAAGCCAATGAAAATTATGGGCGGAGAGTGGGCGGGGCTTCAAGTGCAGACTCTAATACAGCATGCCTCGCAGAGCAGCGCATGTGCTGCCCAGGCTCAACCTAAAAACCACATGAATTCTGACCTTAACTTAAAACTTCTGATTACTGACTCACCTTTTTCTTTCGAATGACTCTCTCTTTCCCTTTCATTCTCTGCATGCCTCCTCTCTCTAAGCATGACCTACTCGAAGTCAAATCTATGTTTTGCCTTAAACCATATTATTGTATCTGTGTAAATTACACAACCTCTGCCTTAGGTGTAAGGCCACTGTATTTTAACAATACCTAATGTCCTGTAGATCAATTATTAATACCACCAACCAATGCATGAATCCATGTCGCCCCTCCACACTTAAGATCACAGCTAACTTCTATTAATTTAATCTAGCATATAGAAGCTGGTATAAACGCATGGCATTGTGTTCTTTCAGAGCGTAAAACTAATCCCAATAACCAACAATACATTAAAAAAAACTACAACCCTGGGTTTCTGAGCATGTGCTGCCTGGCTTAAAGTGTTACAAAGACTCATATGGGGTTTTAAGTGCTATATATATGCAATTACAATTCAAATACAATATTTAACCCACACTAATAGTAATACCATAACACTCAGCGGTTGAGCACTTGATTGTAGTTCATACAGGATGCATAATAATTCCCTTTTACTGCTTGACACTCTTACATTCACATAAGACAAAGCTGCTAAGGGTCCTGCCCATTACCAATACTGTACCTGTCCACAGCAAATAAACCACCAATTGACCAGGCATTGAATAACTGAAGAGATCTGCCACATGCAAATGGCCAATGGAGGAATGTAGTTTAGTCCACCTCTGCAGTACCCAACTAGCTACATACTACGATTGATCCTTGACATCTCATAATTGCAATCAGATATGGAATTATATTAACAAAGTCCAATCCAGCAGATCTCTCCAAAATGTCTCCCTTTAACCTATGCCTCTGCAGGGCCATTAACTTTAAACAACAAACAGGATCAAAAGAAAGAGAACACACTTCCAACAACATCCTACATGGTGTAGTGTGCTACCCATGTAAGCACGAGCTTCTGAGCCCAACACAGGGGTAGTAAGTACTATATAAATATTACAATATAATACAAAACAATGGACTCCATCAGCATGGACAACATCTCCTAACAGACAGAATCAGCAATTGAGCAAATGGGATAGCAGGAGCACCCCAGGCAAACCATAGCTTTGTATGATAAGCCACAACATACATGTGTATATCAGACCATGCAAATATTGCTGCTTCTATGCAAATTTGGGTGTATAATTACAGGGGCTTATGCCTTGTACTAATATTTTATTAAGTGTCGTGTATATATGTATATATGCATATCAGTGCATAATTAGATGTGTGGGTATGTCGGTACACATGTATGTGTTTCTTTCAGTTATTTGTTTAAAAAATATATAAACTAAATAATAAAAAATTCCCTCTAAGCTTTATCCCATCCCTCCTCTCTCTGACTCAACCAACGCCTTTCTGATTTCTATGAATTCCCAAATATCCTTTTCAAACCTACCCCCTCCTTCTTATCCAATTCACCCAATTAACAGGCGCACATGTCCACTATTTCCAAAAGCAACTCACAACTTCCCCTTTCTAATTTTCTGCCATTTTACTATCCCTACTTAAAACACTACTAAATGTATGAGAACTCGAGAGTGCAATCTTAACAAATTTACCACAACTAATCTACAAGGAAACAGGGAAGTACATATTACTAATCTACTAAGTACTTGACTCTAACCTTGGGCTCTGGAGTAGCATGCTACTCGCAGCAAAGCACTTGAAGCCCTCATCAGGGGTAGTAAATACTATACAAATACAATTCATAACTTTAATAATTGCAATAGCATGTTACAGAAACCTATAAATATATAAGAACATTCTGCTATATGATCACAGAATGTACATCTAAATCCTTATATTCTACCATAGGAGTATATGCTAGTCATAAAAGGCTCACTCTAGAGTAATTCACCCAAGCGAAAAATGAGGGTGTAGAACAAGAGAGTCGAATTTTAATGGCTGGTAGGTGCTACTATGATAGCATTTAAAACATGGGTGTCCGAAGGGAGTGGGCTCTCAGTGAACAGTTGTGTACAGGGCAATGAACGTGCACAGCAAGCACTTGCACACCCATGCGTGGTTGCATCCCCACGAGATGGCATCTGTCTGCAAATGCTGCAGTGCAAGGCAAAAGCTGTGCACAGCAGGGGCTTGACCACTTAATGGGAAAGCTTTAAGAAGTAGTTGCTTGGCCAACTAAGGGCCTTGAGTCAAGGACTAATCTGATTTGCCAGTGGTGCCAAGAGTTGTGGAAGCGGTGTGGATCTGACCAATCCCCCCTCAAACAAGCTCACCACGTGTTAACACATTGTGTTGGGTGCATCCTGCCAGGGGAAAGGAGGTTGGGATGACACCCAGATTTTCATTCAGTCCGGAAGGTGTCGGAATCCTATGGCTCACCTGGAGTGGTCTGGGTGTTGGTATCTGCTTCAGCCTCACAACTATTCCCCAGAAGTCCCACTATATAATGACACAAAATCATATTAACTATCAAATTCTCCCTTCAAGTCATGAGTAGGGGAAAAATCAGGTACACCAGGATTAGTAAGGATGGGGTTCTCCATGAAAACTTTGTGCAGAGGGTCAATACCATGCGGAACAAACACTTCTGAACTGTATGTGTTTGGCTATGCTTGAGAGGTCGGCTATCTGCGAAAGGTTCAGTACAGAGAGAAGACTGTGCCTAGTAGGGGTTTGACCACCTAATGGTGTTTGCGTGTCTGGAGGGAATGGGCTCTCCATGAACAGTTGTGTACTGGGAAAAAGCTGTGCATAGTAAAGCCTTGGCCACATAAGGAGGCCCAGGTGTCTGGGGGGAGTTGGCTGTCTGTGAAGGGTTGTGTACAGGGTGAAGACCACGCGCAGCAGGTACTTTCCCACCCTTTTGTATATGATTTCCCACAAAAGGTTGGCTAACCGTGAAGGGTTCAGTGCAGGGAAAAAGCTGTGTGCTATAGGAACTTTGCCACTTACTGGGCATTGGATGTCTGAGAGAGTGGGCTCTCTATGAACAGCTGTGTCTGGGGTAACGGCTGTGCATAGTAAGGGCTTGACCACCTACAGGGCCTATGGTGTCTGTTTGTTAACAGTTGTGTACAGGGCAAAAGGTGTGTGTAGTAGGCACTTGGCCACTTAAGGAGGCTTGGGTGCCTGGAGGGAGTGGAGTTTCTGTGAAGAGTTGTGTACTGGGCGGAGATCGTGTTCAGCATGTACTTACCCACCCTTATGTGGTTGATTCCCCCCAAGAGGTTGGCTATCCGTGAAGGGTTCAGTGAAAAGGGAAGTCTGTGCGTGGTAGGGACATGGCCACCTAATGGGACTTGAGTGTCTGGAGTGAGTGAGGGCTCCGTGTAGAGTTGTATACTGGGCAAAGGCTGAGCACAGTAAGGGCATGGCACCTGAGAGGCCTTGGGTGTCTAGAGGGCATGGGTTCTCTGCAGTAGCGGCTCCTGGAGGGAGTGCTGCGGGGTGGTGGGGCGGGGGAGGGGCAGGGTGGGGGCTAGTAAACTCTGGCATAGGGTCGAACAGAGGTAAGTACATAAATAAATAAATAAAACGAATTACATTGCGCACGCTGCATCGCCATTTGGTGTTGCAGCGTGCACAATGTAATTCGTTTTATTTATTTATTTATGTACTTACCTCCGTTCGGCCCTAGCCCCCACCCTGCCCCTCCCCCGCCCCACCGCCCCGCAGCACTCCCTCAAGGAGCCACTACTGGCTCTCTGTGAACAGTTGTGTACTGGGCGAAGGCTGTGCACTGTAAGGGATTGGACATCGAAGAGGCCTTGGGTGTCTAGAGGGAGTGGGTTCTCCATGAACAGTTGTGTACAGGGTAAAAGCTGTGGTTAGTAGGGGCTTGAACACCTAAAGAGCATTTCATGTCTGCAAGGAGTGGGCCTACCATGGAGGGGTTGTGCAAAGGGTGAACATTGTGCACAAAAGGTACTTGTCCACCTGAATGTGGTTGGCTCTCACAGGCAGTCACCTATTTGTGAAGAATTCTCTACAGTGAAAAAATTGGGTGCAGTGCGGGCTTGGCCACCTAAAGGGGCTTGGATGTCTAGAGGTAGTGGGCTCTCTGTGAAGAGTTGTGTAAAGGGCAAAGGATTTGCATAGTAGGGGCTCGGCTACTTAAGGGGCCTTGGATGTCTAGAGGGAGTGGGCTCTCAGTGAAGTGGTTGTGCACAGGTCGAACATTGTGCACAACAGATTTTTACTTACCCGTATGTGACTGGTTCCCGATGAGAGATCGGCTATCGTCAAAGGACTCTGTACAGAATGAGGGCCTGGCATAGTAGGACTTGGCCACCTAACTGTACTGGGATCAGAGTACCACTACCCTGTCCCCTATCAGGTATCAAGCTTTGCCCATTTGAAAGAACTGCAACTTTTCAAAGTTTGGACCACATTGACAAGAATGCACTGGGATGGCTACTGAGTCTTGATTCATATGAAACTCACAGCTGATGGCTATTGATGAGTGCCAGTCCTGCTCTGAGTGTTGCCACAGGGAGGTTGTTTTGCATAAAGTGGTTCCTGCGGATAATTGCTTGCACCAGTGGGGTATGACCCTTACAGTAACATTCTGTTTGTTGGACAGTTAAGAGGACACAGGTCTTTGAATGTTATGATACAAACAATGTTGGCATTCAATACCTACTGCACTCCACCAAAGGGCGTATAAAGAATTAAATACATGTGTCTGGGGCTTCAAAAAATGCAATATTTGAAAGATGTTAACAGTTATCAAGCTTTGCTTAGTTGGAAAAACTGCAACTTTGCAAAGATGGACCACATTGACCAAAGTGTACTGGGAGGAATACTGAGTCTTGTTTCAATTAAATCTCACATCTGATGGCTATTGATGAGAGTCAGTCCTATCATAGAAAGAAGTATATTCCCATATACATAGGCTCATGTGCATATGTTATCTGCATTATTTCTTTATATATATATACATATATATATATATATATATATATATATATATATATATATAGATATAGATATAGATATAGATATATGTATATATATATGCATATGTATACACACACACACACACACATATATATATATATATATATATATATATATATATATATATATATATATTCACTGAAAAAACCATAGGTTTCAGGGACGTTATAGTTAGAAATTAGCATTTAAAAAACCTTAGAAATTCACTGAAAAAACCATAGGTGTCAGGGACGTTATAGTTAGTTGGACATTTCACTCGTACAAAACCAGAGAAATTCGGCCGTTATAGTTAGTTGAGCTAACTATAACTCGCGCCCCCGCAATGCACTGCTGATGACGTCACATATTATATCATTCATGACATGGTCAGTGACATCACGGATGACATCACTGATGACATCTCAAATGACATCACTGATGACATCATCCAGTGACTGTGTGTTTCTGTAAAGTTTAAATATGTTTTATATATGTTAATGCCAAGGTGTATTGAAGAATGAGTGGGTGTATGAGTGTCTGAATGGATGATTTAGTAGGTGCGTGACTGACTGTATAAGTGAGTGATTAAACGTGTCTTACTGAATGCATGGGTTAGTGACTAAACAGTCTGTTAGTTGGTGTGTAAGCAGCTACATGGGTTGGTGAGTAGCTACATGAGTGTCTATATGGGTTATTGATTGGTTGTCTGAGTATCTGTATGGGTGCCTGAGTGTCTGTGTGGGTGGATGGGGAGTGTGTGACTCTGTGCAGAGATGTGTGAGTGGGTGATTCACTGGGTGTATGGGTTCAAGACTGCATGTGTGAAGGGCTGTATGGGTGGGTGAGTGTGTGTATGGGTGTGTTGGTGAGTGAATAGATGTCTCAGTGGTACATGTGTGAGTAACTACATATGTGAAAGGCAGTATATGTGAGTGTTGGAGTATATAAATGACTATATGTGAGAGTGTGATTGTGAGAGTGGCTGTATGGATAAGTGTGTGCTTGTATCAGTGATTGTATAAGAGAGTAAGTATGTGTTAGTATCTGTATGAATAAGTGAGGTGGTGTGTGTATAACTGTATAGGTGAGTAAATGGGAGTGTGATTGATTCTTTGCATGACTGACTAGGTGTGTGAGTAACTCTATGGATGAGTGGTGGTGTGTGAGTGTCTGTATAGGTATATGAGTGCATATGATAGTGCTGTATTGATGAGTGACTGCATGTATGAGTGACTGTATGGGTGAATGAGTGGATGTGTGTGTAGACCTAGGAATCAGTGAGTGGGAATGTAGTAACTGGTATTTGTGTGTCTATGGTTTCGAAAATGGTAGTCTGTATTTTAGAGTGGGTGTATCAAAGGTTATATTAGGGTATGAGGAGGTGCATCAGATTATCACGTGGATGATGTCATCAGGGATGTCATCAGTGATGTCATTTGAGATGTCATCAGTGATGTCACTGACCATGTCATGAATGATATAATATGTGACGTCATCAGCAGTGCATTGCGGGGGCACGAGTTATAGTTAGCTCAACTAACTATAACGGCCGAATTTCTCTGGTTTTGTACGAGTGAAATGTCCAACTAACTATAACGTCCCTGACACCTATGGTTTTTTCAGTGAATTTCAAAGGTTTTTTAAATGCTAATTTCTAACTATAACGTCCCTGAAACCTATGGTTTTTTCAGTGAATTTCAAAGGTTTTTTAAATGATAATTTCTAACTATAACGTCCCTGAAACCTATGGTTTTTTTCAGTGAATTTCTAAGGTTTTTTAAATGCTAATTTCTAACTATTACTACAGAGGTAGGACATGTGCAGAAAGAGGAAGAAAATCGCAGAAAGAAGCAAAAGAAATGCAGAAAGATGCAACAGAAGTCCAGAAAGATGAAGGAAGGTGCAGAAAGAAGCAAGAGATATGCAGAAAGAACCAACAGAGGTGCAGAAAGAGGCCTTGTTGCAAAGTCATCCTGTGCCCCCAACTTTTTGCTGACTGGTACTGGTGGTAACTGACTGACTAACCAGGCCCAGAGCCAGTGCTATGCAGAAAGGCCCTTAGAATACAGTGAAAACACCTACATACACTAAGGTACACTATGGCTTGGGGTACCCCTGTGATTGGCATGACCTCCCCTGTAAGGCCCTAGTACATAATAGGGCAGGGGGATTAAAACTACCTCTAAGTCAGAGGTGCAGAAAGAGGAAAGAGAAGTGCAGAAAGAAGCAACAGAGGTGCTGAAAGAGGCAAAAGAGGTACAGAAAGAAGCAAGTGAAGTGCAGAAAGAGGCACCAGAGGTGCAGAAAGATGCAAGAGGTGCAGAAACAAGCCATAGAAGTGCACAAAGAGGCAAGAGAATTGCTGAAAGAAGCAACAGAGGTGCCGAAAGAAGCAAGAGCAGTGCAGAAAGAACCAACAGATGTGAAAAAAGAGGCAAGAGGGGTGCAGAAAGAGGTGGGAGAGGTGCACAAAGAGGCAAGAGAGGTACAGAAAGAGGCAGGAGGGGTGCAGAAAGAAGGAAGAGAAGTACAGAAAGAAGCAACAGAGGTGCTGAAAGAGGTGTGAAGGGTGCAGAAAGAGCAAGATAAGTACAGAAAGAAGCAACAGAGGTACAGAAAGAGGCAAGAGAGGTGCAGAAACAGGTAGGAAAGGTACAGAAACGGAACAAGGGTGCAAAAAGAGGCAAGAGAGGTACAGAAAGAGGGAAGAGGGGTGCAGAAAGAGGCAAGAGGGATGCAGAAAGAAGCAAGTGAGCTGCAGAAAGAGGCAAGAGAACTGCAGAAAGAGGCAAGAGAGTTGCAGAAACAGGCAAAAGGGGTGTAGAAAGAGGGAACAGGTGTGCAGACAGAGGCAAGAGAGGTGCAGAAAGACGGAAGAGGGGTACAGAAAGAGGCAAGAGGGATGCAGAAATTTGCAAAAGAGGTGCAGAAAGAAGCAAGAGCAGTGCAAAAAGAACCAACAGAGGTGCAAAATGAGGCAAGAGGGGTGCAGAAAAAAGTAGGAGAGGTGCACAAAGAGGCAAGACAAGTAAAGAAAGAGGCAGGAGGGGTGCAGAAAGAAGGAAGAGAAGTGCAAAAAGAAGCAACAGAGGTGCTGAAAGAGGAGCAAAGGGTGCAGAAAGAGCAAGAGAAGTGCAGAAAGAAGCAACAGAGGTACAGAAAGAGGCAAGAAAGGTGCAGAAACAGGCTGGAAAGGTGCAGAAAGAGGGAACAGGGGTACAGAAAGACGCAAGAGAGGTGCAGAAAAAGATAAAAGGGGTGCAAAAAGAGGCAAGAGGGGTGCAGAAAGAAGCAAGTGAAGTGCAGAAAGGCAACAGGTGTGCAGAAAGACGCAAGAGAGGTGCAGAAACAAGCAAGAGAAGTGCAGAAAGAGGCAAGAGAATTGCTGAAAGAAGCAACAGAGGTGTGGAAAGAAGCAAGAGAAGTGCAGAAAGAGGCAAGTGAGGTGCAGATAGAGGCAAGAGAGGTGCAGAAAATGGCAAGAAAACAGCAGAAATAGGCAAGATGGATGCAAAAAAGGGAAGAAGGGTGCAGAAAGAAGCAAGAGAGGTGCAGAAAGAAGCAAGAGAAGTGCAGAAAGAAGAAGAGAAGTGCAGAAAGAAGCAAGAGAGGTGCAGAAAGAGGGAAGGTGAGTGCAGAAAGAGACAACAGGGGTGCAGAAAGAGACAACAGGGGTGCAGAAAGAAGCAAGAGAGGTGCAGAAATTGGCAATAGAAGTGCAGAAAGAGGCAGGTGAGGTACAGAAGGAGGCAAGAGAACTGCATAAAGAGGCAAGAGAGTTGCAGACACAGGCAAAAGGGGTGCAGAAAGAGGGAACAGGTGTGCAGACAGAGGCAAGAGAGGTACATAAAGAGGGAAGAGGGGTACAGAAAGAGGCAAGAGGGATGCAGAAATTTGCGAAAGAGGTGCATAAAGAAGAAAGAGCAGTGCAGAAAGAACCAACAGAGGTGAAAAAGAGGCAAGAGAGGTACAGAAATATGTAGTAGAGGTGCACAAAGAGGCAAGACAAGTACAGAAAGAGGCAGGAGGGGTGCAGAAAGAAGGAAGAGAAGTGGAGAAAGAAGCAACAGAGGTGCTGAAAGAGGCGTGAAAGGTGCAGAAAGAGTGAGAGAAGTACAGAAAGAAGCAACAGAGGTACAGAAAGAGGCAAGAGAGGTGCAGAAACAGGCAGGAAAGGTGCAGAAAGAGGGAACAGGGATACAGAAAGACGCAAAAGAGGTGCAGAAAGAGACAAAAAGGGTGCAAAAATAGGCAAGAGGGGAGCAGAAAGAAGCAAGTGAGGTACAGAAAGAGGCAACAGAGGTGCAGAAAGACGCAAGAGAACTGCAGAAACATGCAAGATTAGTGCAGAAAGAGGCAAGAGAATTGCTGAAAGAAGCAACAGAGGTGTGAAAAGAAGTAAGAGAAGTGCAGAAAGAGGCAAGTGAGGTGCAGAAAGAGGCAAGAGAGGTCAGAAAGAAGCAAGTGAGGTGCAAAAAGAGGGAACAGGGGTGCAGAAAGATGCAAGAGAAGTACAGAAACAGGCAGGAAAGGTGCAGAAAGACACGAGAGGTGCAGAAAGAGAAAAAGGGGTACAAAAATAGGCAAGAGGGGTGCAGAAAGAAGCAAGTGAGGTGAAGAAAGAGGCAACAGAGGTGCAGAAAGACGCAAGAGGTGTAGAAACAAGCAAGAGAAGTGCAGAAAGAGGCAAGAGAACTGCTGAAAGAAGCAACAGAGGTGTGGAAAGAAGCAAGAGAAGTGCAGAAAGAGGTAAGTGAGGTGCAGAAAGAGGCAAGAGAGGTGCAAAAAATGGCAAGAGAACAGCAGAAAGAGGCAAGAGGGATGGAAAAAAGGGAAGAAGGGTGCAGAAAGAAGCAAGAGAGGTGCAGAAATAGGCAATAGAAGTGCAGAAAGAGGCAGGTGAGGTGCAGAAGGAGGCAAGAGAACTGCAAAAAGAGGCAAGAGAGTTGCAGAAAGAGGCAAAAGAGGTGCAGAAAGAGGCAAAAGGGGTGCAGATAGGCAAGAGAGGTGCAGAAAGAGGGAAGAGGGGTACAGAAAGAGGCAAGAGGGATGCAGAAATTTGCAAAAGAGGTACATAAAGAAGCAAGAGCAGTGCAGAAATAAGTAGGAGAGGTGCACAAAGAGGCAAGACAAGTACAGAAAGAGGCAGGAGGGGTGCAGAAAGAAGGAAGAGAAGTGCAGAAAGAACCAACAGAGGTGCAAAAAGAGGCAAGAGGGGTGCAGAAAGGGGCAAGAGAAATGCAGAAAGAGGCAAGTGAAGTACAGAAAGAAGACAGTGAGGTGCAGGAAGAGGAAGAAAGGTGCAGAAAGATGGAAGAGAAATGCAGAAAGAGGCAAGACAGGCACAGAAAGATGAGAGGTTTGTGCACCATTAGTACCAATTTAACACCCACATTTAGCAATAAGTAACACGTGACCATTCCAGCTTTGCAAAGGGCCTTCCACCAACCTGTAACACGTGAAGCTGCATTTTTGGGAACATTTGAGCCGTTTGAGCTAGAAACAAGGCTTTTTTTGTTTAAATCTGCAGATTATGCAGCAGATGATAGAATATTTGGCAGATGCGGAAAATGTTTAATTATGTGACAATTGGTACAGCCGAACAGTCACATATTTCCAGTGCCCGGCTCATACCTCCGACTAGGTCCAGAAGTGCTCCTTCTTTTTTTGTGTCTTATTGAGTTTATACTTTAGCTTCTATGGAAACGAGGAAGACTAAACCTGAGGTTACCACTCCACAACACAGACTACAATACCACATAATTACTCTCCATAACACATATTCCCACTCTACATAATTCCTATACACTAAATACCACATACTTTCTAGCCACATAATTTCACTGCACAACATACCACATAATTCCACTACACACAACATACATCCACTCTACACCCAAAAACATTAGTAAAAAACGTTTACATTTACAACGCCAATAGCTCTAACTCTCGCAAATGCGAAACCTATTACATTGCAAATGCTTCTTTCACTAGTAGTCACGTTTGCAGAGTGGTGGAGAAAGGGGGCTGGGCCTCCGACTAGCGCTTAGGAATTCCGCTACGTAGAACTTACAGGAGGTACCAGGAGGGCTTCTTGGCCCCCAAAGTCCCTTAGGAGTAAAGTGGACTTCATCCCCCATCCCGTAGTGTGCCTGGAGGTGCTTTTGCTGAGTGGTGAAGAAAGGGGGCATGGTCTCCGAGGACGTGTTAGCAATTCTACTGTTTGGGACTTACTGGAGGTAACAAGAGGGGTAGTTGGCCCCCAAGGACATCCTTGGGGGCCAACTACCCCTCCTATTACCTCCAGTAAGTACCACACAGCAGCATTGTTAAGTTCTAATAACAGGCCATGCACCCTTTGCCCACTACTCTGCAAACGCACCTCCAGGCAGACTACGGGACCTCAGGACACAAGTGGACTTCATCCCCCAAGCAGCAGTGCACCAGGAGGCGCGTTTGCAGAGACCCCCCACACTTTAATTTTGAATATAGCCCCGGGGAAGTGGCATACCCCGGGGCTGCATGGGGGGACCGCGTAGCTCCCCGCATTTAAATCAGGTAGCCCAGGGGAGGTGATTGGTACCGTAGTGTGGAGTGTAAAGAGACCTAATGAGGCCAAAATGCCTAAATCAAGAATGCGTCCGTAGATAGTAGAGTTGTAATGTCACGTAACCAATCAGTGTGCGAATAGAGCTGTATAGGCCAAAAAATAAAGCTAACAGATGTTCCCAAATTCTGTATAATTAGACAGTAGGCGTGGAAATAGGTCGTTTTTCCAGGCAGTAACTCTGGAGTAAGAAAGGGAGTTCCCCACGGCCAAGTAAGGCCTTTTAAAAGCCGGTCCGACGTTCCGAGGGCCCTGATTGGTTACGTACCAATCATCCCACTGCCAAACTTTTTACTTACAGCCCTATATGTGTTTCGTGAGGGCTATTGCCCCTACGAGCCCTGATGAAGTTCTATATGAGAGAACGAAACACGGCTGAGTTCTAAAGTGTCTATACCATAAAAGAATTGAAAATAAAGGCTTTTTGAAAATTCACTGGACGGCTGATGCCAGGGCTTGTTGCACAGGAACTTTATACAATTTGAAACTTGCGTGAGGTGCAGAAGTAGTCCGTCGTCCTTTTCTTTTTGCTGCAAACTTGTGGGAGGAGTTGTGGGTGTGTTTGAGGGGCCCTGAGGTATCGGAAGGACAGGGAGGTAGGAACACAAACACGCATCTACAAAACAATCACAGGGCACAATGCACCTGATAAACAGCGGTGGGAGGGAAAATAAAAGTGTGATGGGAGGGAGACTTACTCCATGCACCACCCCCACCTAAATGTACATTTTGGGGCCTACCTGCTCCGTGCCATGCCCCCAATGGCCGGGAGACACACCTCCCCCACTTTTCAGTGAAGCCATAGAGGTGGGGTCGAGAAACGAGTGTGTTTTTTAGAAGTTTTGTTTTTGCTTAAATCATTAACCATCCCCCAGCCGTAAGAAAAAAGGCCGGGGTGGGCGCCTAATTAAGAGGGGTTTGTTATACAGGCTGTGGGGGGGGGTGTATTCATCTTTTTAACGTCAGCTGCTAATGACCTCTGAGAAGAAACAACAGTGGGAGTGGAGAGGGCATGAGAGTGGAGGGAGAAGAAAGAGGCATCTACACTAATAACCCCCCAAAGAATAAGTAAGGTGCACCAGGGAAAGTTGGCTTTAGCAAAGCAGGCGTGAGGGGGGTGTGACGTGTGGGGTGCAGTGCCTGGAGGGGAGCGCAGTAGACACACTTGGTTTGGTATTATGTGAGGATGTGGAGTGTGTGGGGGGGCATGGCCATGGCTGGCAGAGGAGGGGCAGAGTTTCACAGAGCTCCGGGCAGACGCTATGGCCTTTCCTGCCTCTGCCCACTCAAGGTACCACTGCCCTGCCTGCTACAGCAGACCTCTCACTCCCAGCGTCCTTCGGGCTCAGTATCTAGCAGTTCTATCCATACCCCCTCACTGCCCTACTTTAGACTCAGTCCCCTCTCAGCCTTGCTCTGTCCTGAGTCAGCCTCACTTAACGACCCGCAGGAGACCCAGCTCCCCGCACTGCCCGGCTACTGACTCAGCTCCCCCCACTGCCCCGCTACTGACTCAGCTCCCCTCACTGTCCCGCTACTGACTCAGCTCCCCGCACTGCCCCGCTACTGACTCAGCTCCCCGCACTGCCCCGCTACTGACTCAGCTCCCTGCACTGTCCCGCTACTGACTCAGCTCCCCGCACTGCCCCGCTACTGACTCAGCTCCCCTCACTGTCCCACTATTGACTCAGCTCCCCGCACTGTTCCGCTACTGACACAGCTCCTCTCACTGTCCCGCTACTGAGCCAGCTCCCCTCACTGTCCCGCTACTGAGCCAGCTCCCCGCACTGTCCCGCTACCGACCCAGCTCCTCTCACTGTCCCACTACTGACCCAGCTCCCCGCACTGTCCCGCTACCGACCCAGCTCCTCTCACTGTCCCGCTACTGACTCAGCTCCCCTCACTGTCACAGCTCCCTGCACTGTCCCACTACCGACCCAGCTCCTCTCATTGTCCCGCTACTGACCCAGCTCCCCTCACTGCCCGCTACTGACCCAGCTTCCCTTACTGCCCTGTTCTACACCTCGCTTTCTCACTGCCCTGCTTCAGGCCCCCCCCCGTTGTTGCGCTCCAAGCCCTCCGTACACACTGTGCCGAATGATTTAACTGGTTTAAGCATATCTACATTGGGCCCAGACACCGTCCTGACTGCCCCCGTTGACTATGCAAGCGCCTATTCACTGTCCTGCTGTGTGTTCACCCTCACTGTACCGACACAACCCGAGTGCCCCTCAATGACCAACTAGTGACCAATTGGAGCTTTGCCCCCTCACTTCCAAGCCGCTTCGAAACTACTGCCCTGCTCCACGCTCACCCATTACAGCCTTGTTTCATACTCTGACCCCTCACTGCCATGTGCGAGACTGTGCCCCTCACTGCCCTGCTGCACACTCACCCTTTACAACTGAACTCCACATTCAGAACCTCACTACTGCCCCTCTTGAGTCTAAGATCTCCTTGCTCCCCTGGTCCAGGCTCTGCCTCTCACTGACCTGCCCCATACTCAGCCCAGTCACTGCCCTGTGCCATTTGTAGCCCCCTCCCCACTTTCCTGCTGTTCAGTTTGAGCATTTCTCGCTCCTGGTCCAGCCTCAGAGCCCTCACTGCCTTCTCACTGTCCGGCTGCATACTGAGCCCCTCACAGCTTAGCTCAACTCTACACTTAACTCTTCACTGTCCCTCCTCAATATGAGCCTTCTTCGCCCCCTGGTCCAGTCTCAGCCCCTCCTGCCCTGCTCCGATCTCAGCACTCGCACTGCCCCTCTGTATACTAAGCCCCTTCACATCCATGCACTATACTCAGCTTTATACCTGCTCTATATTTAACACCCTCACGGCTTCATTCCACTGGATGTTTACTCTCCTTTGCACCGTCTGCTAATATAATGCAACATTCATGCCCTAAAGACAGTGTGCCTATCCGCAGTGCTAATGTCACTTTCCATCATGCTACCTTCATATTAAACTTAAGTTAAAAACAACTATTCTCATAGAAGTGAATTCATATAAAAAAATAATAAAGACGGGGAGGCTATTTTGAAGGCATAATACTACCAGGGTAAGTTCAGATTTGACCCTATAAACTATTACTCGAACAATAATAACACAACATATAATGCATAAGCTTTCGGCAACGGTTATAAACAAAGCCAGGCCTATAATTAGTGTGATATGCAATTATACAAAATATCCCAAAGACACTGGGTTGCAACATCAGTTATAGGCAGGGAAACTGGAATTAAGTGATTCTGCTGCATTTCCCACAATTACAGATTTACCGCATTTGCCACACAATCCATCATGTGCAGCACAATTTGCAGATGCTACCAAAAAATTCTGGGGCATATTAGCAAGACTGGCGATAAAATTATCGCCGTTTTAGCGGCAGGAAACTGCCGCTAAAACGGGCGATAATTGGCTTGCTAATAAGCGTTATAGAATTCCAATAGAAGCCCAGGTTAGATGTGCAGGACATCTAACCTGGGCTTCTATTGGAATTCTATAACGCTATTAGCAAGCCCATTATCGCCGTTTTAGCGGCAGTTTCCTGCCGCTAAAACGGCGATAATTTTATCGCCAGTCTTGCTAATATGCCCCTCTGTTTCTAGCCGAAACGGATCAAAAGTTACTAAAAGCATGGAAACGTGCCCCTGTACAGTGTAGGCCCTTTACATGGGTTGACTGATCATCCCTCAGTTGTCCACTGCCGTATTTGGGTGTTAAACCGGTACTACAAAGGTGACATATTTACTTAGATAGTGTTGCTATGCGTAAAAATGACAAAATAATGAAATAGCACTATAACAAAATGGGCCGTATTATGCCAAAATTTGTTTTTTCTTCAAAAATAATTTACTTAAATACTGCTCCATAATTCCAGTTGCTATCGTTATAGGTAAAGTGAAAGCGGACAAATAATGCATGAAATCATTAGTGCAGGTGTGATTCTGTTAACACTCGTGCAAAAGCGACGGAAAACGGCCCCAGGTGGAAATTCAATATAACCTAACAGCTACCCAAAACAAGCATTGGCATAGCCAATAGGTCTCGCTTTTGGGACCTTATAAGTATTTAGTTATGCAGCACAATATCCTTGGTGCAACAACATCAACTGTTGCGTGGCTAAACACTTATAAGGTCCCAAAGGCGAGACCTATTGGCTATGCCAATGCTTGTCATTAGCTTAGCATTTGATATTTAACCTGTGGTGCTGTGGTCAGTGAATAAATGGACCCTGCAGACACGCAGACAATGGACGTCTCACAAAACATAGAATGACGTTTAAAAAGTGGGTTCTGGATATGCACAAGTAGCATCGATGCCTTTAGCAGCATGGTGAAGTGCTTCGGCGTGCACTGTCGCGCTATGCCTACACGTGGCACATGCTGTCTGTAGTGCAATCTCGTGCACCCAGGCATGCCATGGAGTGTTAGCAGTTCTTATTTTATGTTCATCGTGACGAGGTGGGTAAATTGTAGTGTTAAAAGCGATGGGTGGCTGTTACATCTGAAAAGATAGACCTCAAACTCTTGGCTGTGTTACATTTATTAGCAGCAATATCTTTCATTGGAGTTGTGGTCGAGTGAGTAAATTAATTGTCGGTTTTGGAGACAGAAGATTAGAGCTTTAGTTCTGTTCCGTTTTTTATTCGCTAAACCTTGTGATCCTGTGCAAATTATTTTTATCCCGTTTGTATTGTCTGCGAAACTGGGGTACTTGGAAGAAGTCTTTTGCTGAGTTTAGGGGCATATTAGCAAGACCCACGTTAAAATTATCGCCGTTTTAGCGGCAGGAAACTGCCGCTAAAGCGGCGATAATGAGCTTGCTAATATGCGTTATAGAATTCAATAGAAGCCCAGGTTAGATGTGCAGGACATCTAACCTGGGCTTCTATTGAATTCCATAACGCATATTAGCAAGCCTATTATCGCTCGTTTTAGCGGCAGTTTCCTGCCGCTAAAACTGCGATAATTTTAACGTGGGTCTTGCTAATATGCCCTTAGATTTATAATCCAGGCAGTAGCCTATTCGAGCCCGTATCGATGTTGAAAAACAAACCTTGCTTTAACTTTTGGAGAAGTGAGTCTATAGAATGCGAACTGACTGGGTGCCCAGGACTCCACGCGCACACTCTGGGTTGTGCATTTGCCGTGTCCTTTTGCATGTGGTGTTTAAGAGACAGACTTTGTATATAAAGACTGATAATTACGTCTGCTCTTAAGGGTCCTTTTAAACAAAACGATCTGTGGCGATTAGGAACCTCCTTGGGGCAAACATATGGCTGCACTTCCTCCTGTTTGAAGTCATTTGACACTTTGGAAGGACGCTGGTTGTCTTGAAATAAAACCCTCCCGTTAAAGGGAAGCATTTGAAGTCTCACGGGCTCGGACAGCCACGGAGTGGGGCTTCTCATTGTTTGTTGGCAGATTGTTTGTGCAGTTGCTTTTCATGCCTGCTCGCTGTTTCCCGGGTGTTTGTTCCTTTCTGCCTTCTTGGCAGACAAATCTGGGGAAGAGAACTCAGAGGGTTAGTGCAACTGCTGCAGGTGCATGCGGCAATCTGGAGTGGGTTTACTACCGAATCTAGCCTTTAATCCTACCGAAGTCTATAAAATAATTATTATTTATTTATGGCAACCTAAAACCTGTTGTGTACTGCGGTTTGAAGCCAAAGCAAGCGCTAAACCGGAATGCGTTATTTTAATAGTCCATTTCCACCGGAGTAGCAATGGGGTTTGCGCGGAACGTGGTCTGTCTCTGGGCAGTGTCCATTAGGTTGGGGTTAGGAAACGCAGACCCTTCGCTCGGCTTTGCAGGACATGGCAGACTTGGTCTTAATTGGCTTTCTTGGAGGGAAAGAATAGGAGATTTGCAGCCCTGTAGTAGGAAGCTGGGGTGACGCCTCCAAAAATGTCTGGTACTCATTTCAGAGCAGCCCACCTGTGGGCACTGTCCCAAATATGTGTGGGGTGACGAGAAGTTGGAGGGCAAGAATCGCAAGGGGAAGTCGCAGTGTCTCCAGCACATAATGTTGCACTCTTTATTTGCTCTCTCCCAAACTGGCATATTAATATTAACAGGCGGCGTAGTTAGTGACTTAAAAATAGATTAATTTATTTACCCTACATCTATTCAAAAACAAGGGCATCACAGGTATAGATCGCTGGGAAGAAGTGGTCGGTAACCCGGTTCCAATGATAACTCAAATGGCGCTGTCTAACATAGATTGGGCAGAGGCACAGGCAAAATGTGCAGTAGGTGAAGGCCATAAAAAATGGGGAAGCTCCAGTAGCGGTGGTGACATGCGAAGATCAACAAGCATTGGCCGCGCGGCTGTAAAGTAACGCCGCGCGGCCGCGAAATGAAATAATAAAAAAACCAGCACAAGCGCGCGCCTCGCGCGGCAGCAGGGGGGAGGGGGCCTGCGTGATTCCCTTGCGGGAGCGTGCAGCAAGGCGCGATGATTGCGACCAAATGGCGCCACCATTTGGCGCCGCGCGCTCCCGCAAGGGAATCGCCAGACGTGCACGCGTTGCCATTGCAAGCAATGCAACGCGTGCACGTTTTTGCCCCCAAAGCTGTGCCGATCGCTAAAGGTCTCTCCTATGCAGCGCATGCGCGCTGCGTAGGCGAGACCTAAAAACAAAACGGAGAAATGTCACTTAAATACTCTAAAATGCTCCGAGAACAAGAAGCCCGGTGCGGTATCCCATAAAAACATTTGTATGTGGAATTTCCAGTTGGTGAAACTAATCAAATGGACATGGACGAGTGGGTCCCCAATACCCACCAAAAACAGCCGCAAGTAGACCAGGTGATTTTGGGGCATTTAATACGTGCCAAAACAAGCACGAGGGTTTACTTTCGGTTTTATTTAAAAGGACGTTTCCTATAAAGGATCCAGCGGGCATAATAAATTAAGCAGACACATAAGTAAGGTGTGTGGTGGGGTATTTGCATGCGCCTGAACGCCTGCGTTCGAAGCGTTTTACTAACATGGACCCTACAGTGGTTTGGGGTAATAATTCTAGGTTTTTGGTGAAAGGGGTGACTACTAATTACCGGGCGGAAGATTGAGCGGGGGGAGGGGGGGTTTAAAATTAAACACTGTTCCCTTCCGCAGGTTACGGCGAAAACAAAACACACTGACATTTTTAATTGGTGAGAAAAGAAATGATTTTTTTTCTCCCCATTCAATGGTTGTTGCGTTTGCAGGTTAATTCCTGATTGTTTCCATTGAGGTGCACGCCTCCCACCGTGCCCCGCACCCACCCCTTGTCCCGTGTCGGTCTTTTCGGCGCCCCTTCCTCAGACATCCCCCCGCGCTGTAAAGCACCGGTTCACAACGGGAAACAACCTTTACAACGCAGTCATTACATCGCACTACACTTACAACGCAGTCATTACATCGCAACATCCCTTACAACGCATGTCACTACAACGCAGGCATTACAATGCATACCATTACAACGCAAGACACTACATCGCATGTCACTACAACGCAGGCATTACAACGCATACCATTACAACGCATACCATTACAACACAAAGTACCCCTACACTATCCAACACTTACTCTACTGTTGCACCCCCTGGAGTTAGAATAGTAATTTTTAACCCTACACTATCCAACACTTACCCTACTGTTGCACCCCCTGGAGTTAGAATAGTAATTTTTACCCCTATACTATCCAATACTTACCTTAAATGCAATGTAATGGTATGCGTTGTAATGGAATGCATTGTAAAGGTATTATGCGATGTAATGGAATGCGTTGTAAAGGTAGTTTCTAAAAATGCGATGTAGTGTCATGCGATGTAATGGAATGCGTTGTAAAGGATGTTGCGATGTAAAAACTGCATTGTAAAGGCATGCGTTGTAAATGTATGCGTTGTAACGTCATACATTCTTCACAACATAGTTTTGTTGGATTTCGTGATTTTTATCTATACAAAAGCACAAATTTTTTTCTGAAACACTGCATGATGTTTAGCCTCTTAATTTTTTATGTGCACAGTCTCTGGATTTACCTACCTATGGCAAACCCACTCGCACTGACATGTACATTGATATCAATCTCCAAGCTTAAACACAAGCTGTCACTAGCAGAGCCCACTTGCTATGACTGTACCAGATGAACAAAGACTCCAAGTATAGGCGATAATTGTCAAGAGGAGAGCCCACTCACCATGACTGTATTATGCTCAATTAAGGCACCAAGCAATATTTCAACCAATGCAGGCAATCAGGAATGCAACGCTCATTTGAGCGTATGCAATGTGGATAGTACAATGAAACAGAAATTGTCAGCGCAGGGCTTACATAACCATGTCAGTTGAATTGGTGCATGTGAACACTTATCATACCGCTGACCGGCCTTTGTAAACTTTGCCTTGACAACTTTCCAGCACATTCTGTTCAGCTGCCGCTCCGCTGAAGAGCACAATAACGAGTGGTGAACAGTATGGCGGGGCCTGGGGTTATCATGGGACTTGAAGTCTCAGATGCCCGCATTTTATTTTACAGGAATACAGGAAAATTAAAAGCATGTTGTCTAAGTTAAAAGAACAAAACTCTTGCTGCTTTTAGATGTAAAAAATTATGCAAATTTATAATTATGATTCACATAGGACATTTTAGATACAATTAAAGTTAATGTCCCCTATTTAAAAGTATTACTGATTTTATCAACCTAGGAACGATGAAAGACTTGTTAGCCCTGGGATTGAAACCATTGTCCTGCAAATTATACACAGCTTTTAGCAGCGAGCATTTAAGTTATGTGAATGTTATCTTTTTTGTATAGGGCATTAATGACCCCTGTACCCTTGTAAGCTACCTTGGCAGAAAGCATAAGTGATATATAAAACTTGGTGGTTGAATTGCGCCTAGTTGGCCATTTGACAAGATCAGACTGTGTGGCGGCCTCACCTTACTATTTTATGGCGGCCTCACCTTACTCCTGCATGGCAGTCTCACCTTACTCCTGCATGGCAGCCTCACCTCACTCCTGCATGGCAGCCTCACCTCACTCGTCCATGGCGGCCTCACCTCTCTCCTCCATTGAGGCCTCATCTCACTCCTCCATGCCGGTCTTCCCTCACTGTCACCACAGCCTCATATCACTCTTCCATGACTGCCATACCTCACTCTTCCACCGCAGTGTCACCTCACTCCTCCATAACGGCCACAGCTCACTCGCCCTTGCGGGCTCACTTTTCCATGGCGGCCTCACCTCACTCCTCCATGGCAGCCTCACCTCACTCCTGTATGGCAGCCTCACCTTACTCCTCCATGGCGGCTTCAACTCACTCCTCCTGGGCAGCTTTACCTCACTCTTCTATGTCCGCTTCACCTTACTCATCCATAACGGCCACTGATCGCTCGCCCTCGCGGCCTCACTCTTCCATGGCTCCGACTCTGCGTTTTCCGTGGGAGTCAGCCACTGTGACAGCCCCGGTATATTACTCAGGCGCTGCGAGCTTCTCACGGGAGCACTGAATTAAAGTTATATTTTACAGTCCTACGCTTTGTTATGTTTTATTAAAAGTTTAGTGGCGGCGGCTCCCCTGCTGCCTTCGTCAGAGCTCCCAGCTTTGATATCCCCTGTTTTTGATGTGCATTCGCTTCCCACGCACGTGGAAATTGACCGTTTAATTGCGTGGGATCAGAGGGTAAGGATGGGGTATAGAGAGAGATTGCAGTGCCACTCATGAGACCTCTCTGCATTCAAATAACAAGTGCGCACCCTCGGGGACAGGACCTTATTGAAAATATATCGGATTTAAAACTTACTCGAATGCCCCCAAAGTTAAACACGAGGCCGCGGGTAGGGCTGCCGTCCGCCTGCAGATCGGACAGCCCGACTCGTCTCTCACCGGACTATTACAGGGAGCAGCAGTCGGCGCTCCAGTCCCACCTCCAGCGCGGACTCTCCAGGCCGGCCTGGAAACCACGGCTTCTTCATAGGGCCCCTCGGCATTCAGCGCACAGTGCGTGCAGCATTTGCATGCAGGTGCGCTTGCACTTCATACACGTGTGCAGTGCTGCCACGGGCCACCAGTGCCGCGCAGCCGCCGCTGCCCCCAAAATAGTGCCGCCTGGGACGGACCGACCCCCTAGCTACGCCACTGACTGGCAGCACTTGCAGCGCGCTTGCTATATTAATAAAATGTAAAGCATATTTTTAAGAAGAGAGATACCTCACTGAGGCACAGCTTACTTTGGAAGGCGAATCGATGAGTGGCAATTGTATGGGCTGCTCGATGCGAGGCACAAGATGTCTGCAAACACTTCCTGGTTTGAAGTGTTGGCAGCCAATTAGAGCCAAGCTCGTGCTCGGGGGTTAGGCTCCGCCCAGATATCGAAACTTTTTATTTTTTGAATTTCTCAGGAACTACTGAACGGATTTACACCATTTAACAAAAAGGACTCTTTCTGAACCAAGGGCTACCTTTTTGCCAAATTTGGTGTAATTCCGTTCAGCAGTTCGGGCTGTAGCTTTGTCTAAAGTTTCCTATGGAAATTAACATGGGGAAAATGCGTTTTGGGACCCCCCTTTTTTCTCGGCCCCCGCTTGTCGAATCACCCCGAAACTTTCAAGACAGGAGCTGACCGGAGCGCCCCACTAGTTATGAAAATTTCGCGAAGATTCGTCAACCGGTGCCAAAGTTATTGGGAAAAGAAAAAACGCTTTTCCTATGGAAACTAGGTCCTAACTATAACTACCTACTGGCGACTGCCAGTAGGTAATATATATATATATATATATATCCCTGGACTTCGCCACACAACATCCACTCCTGGACAGACGAAAACAGACCCTTTAAGGTGCAATGTGTGTTTTATTTCAAAAGAACGCCCTGCACCATCGCCATTACGCGTTTCGGCATCCACGATGCCTAGCTCACCAGGTACCTCCAGTAAGCGCCACAGAGCTGCGTTGCAGAGAGGTGTAAAAAGGGGCATGGCCTGGACCACCTCTCTGCAACACAGCGCAGTGGCGCTTACTGGAAGCACCTGGTGGGCTAGTTGGCCCCCAGGGGCCCTCAGGATGGAAGGGGAATTAATTCTCCAACTTAAAACACGCCAACGGGCATGTTTGCACACGTCACCTCAGGCCCCGCCCCCTCCCTTCACCACTGTGTAAACACGCCCCATGGCACGTTTTAAGTTGGGAGATTAAGTCCCCTCGAATCCTGAGGGTCCCTGGGGTCCAGCTAGCCCACCAGGTACCTCCAGTAAGCGCCACAGAGCTGCGTTGCAGAGAGGTGCAAAAAGGGGCTTTGCCTGGACCACGTCTCTGCAACGCAGGACTGTGGCGCTTACTGGAGGTACCTGGTGGGCAAGTTGGCCCCCAGGGGCCCTCAGGATTGAAGGGGAATTAATTCCCCAACTGAAAACGCGCCACAGGGCGTGTTTGCACACGTCACCTCAGGCCCCGCCCCCTCCCTTCACCCTGTGTAAACACGCCCCATGGCACGTTTTAAGTTGGGGGATTAAGTCCCCTCGAATCCTGAGGGTCCCTGGGGTCCAACTAGCCCACCAGGTACCTCCAGTAAGTGCCACAGAGCTGCGTTGCAGAGAGGTGTAAAAAGAGGCTTTGCCTGGACCACCTCTCTGCAATGCGGGAGCCTGCATTGCTTTTCCACAAGGGGAGCTGCTGACATGCAGCTCCCCTTATGGAAAAAGCAATTCTGCTTTGCTTCATTGAAGCGAGAGCAGGTTTCCCTGCTCTCGCTTCAATGAAGCAAGCAGAGTTTGCAATGACAGGGCGGGAGCCGCGAGGCTCCCGCCCTGTCATTGCAAACAGCAGTGTCCCGGGGGTGGGCACCCGGGACACTGCAGGAGCCGGCCCTGGGGGGTGGCGGTCCCCAGGGCCATGAAGGGCTCCAGGAGGGGGGCCGCGCGGCCCCCCTCCCAACAATTGCACAGCCCCGGGGAGGTGGTGATCCCCGGGGCCGGGGGTCCATTACAGACCCCCGAATTTAAATACTAGTGCCCCGGGGAGGTGGCGGTCCCTGGGGCGTGTGGGGGGTCTCGAGCCCCCCCACACAGGCCTTTTATTTTTTTTAAAAAGCTCCGGGGGTGGCGGTCCCTGGGGCTTGCGGGGCCTCCCCCCCATACATTAAAATAAGAAGCCCCGGGGGGTGGCGGTCCCCGGGGCTGCGGGGGGGCTGTGTGCCCCCGCAAATATTTATAGAAAGCCCCGGGGGTGGTGGTCCCCGGGCTGCGGGGGGCCGTGAGCCCCGCAAATATTTATGGAAAGCCCCGGGGGTGGCAGTCCCCGGGGCTGCGGGGCCTCCCTGGGCCCCTGCTGTTAAATTTTCACATGCCCCCGGGACTTGGCCCACCCGGGGGCTAAATATTAACGAAGCGCGGGAGCCCGCGCTTCGTTTTTTTCTCTTCACGGCGGGATTCGCGGATCCGACGCGAATTTCGCTGTTTTAAAAAAAAAAAATGATTTTTTGGGCCCTGAGCAGGCCTAGGGGGTCAGGGTGTTTCTACCCTGCCCCCTTTTCTTGTTTTGCGCCTTAGTTTTTCTGTTTTCTTGTGCCTCGGTTCTACAGAGGCACAAGATGGCTGCCAACACTTCCTGGTTTGGAGTGTTGACAGCCAATTAGCATGAAGCTCGTGGTCGGGAGGGTCCGCGGATTCTCCGTGCCTCTAAATATCGAAACTTTTATTTTTGATTTTCTCAGCAACTACTGAACGGATTTACACCATTTTTAAAAAGGTTGCTTTCTGAGCCAAGCAGTACCTTTTTGCCAAATTTGGGGTAAATCCGTTCAGTAGTTTCGGCTGTAGCCTTGCATAAAGTTTCCTATGGGAAATTGATTTTTTGACTCTTATTTTTTGAATTTCTCTGGAATTACTGAACGGATTTACACCATTTAAAAAAAAGGCGCTTTCTGAACCAAGCACTACCTTTTTGCCAAATTTGGTGTAATTCCGTTCAGCAGTTCGGGCTGTAGCCGTGTCTAAAGTTTCCTATGGGAATTAACATGGAGAAAACACGTTTTGGGACCCCCCGTTTTTCTCGGCCCCCGCTTGCCGAATCACCCCGAAACTTTCAAGATAGGAGCTGACCGGAGCGGGCCATAAGGTTTGAAAATTTCGCGAAGATTCGTCAACCGGCGCCAAGGTTATTGGGAAAAGAATGTTACGAATTTCCTATGGATAATAGGTCCTAACTATAACTCACCTACTGGCGACCGCCAGTAGGTAATATTATTATATATATATATATATATATATATATATATATATTACTTTTCTCTCCGCTGCACGATGAAGATAGCTTCACAGACGGACACAGACCCTGGTAGGTGCATTTAGGCTGTCTTTATTCTCCCATCGCCATTACGCGTTTCGACTCGTCCGAGCCTTGTTCACATGACATGGTTTGGTGAATCAGTGCCAAATTTAAAGTGACAAGTGCAAGCAATCAAGTTGACATGTGTTAATGGACATAGAAAACATATCTATACATCTTATGTTTGTGAATATCAATTCATTAAATAAACGATATATGTAAAAAAACTTAATACCTGCTTAATACAAATAACAAGTTTAGCTTGATATATTTTGATATTGGTTAAATACCACAACTCTCATATTATTATCGTTTCTGCTATACCTAATATCGGGATAAATCCTCTAAAAGTCATCTTCCGAATGGTTGACTACCAATGATATTCACTTCATGATTGCTATATTACTATACATTTAACCAAGTGCTAAAATTGAAAAGTGCAGTGTGTTAAAATAAATCATAGTTACATTAAAATCTTTGTACGATTCCGTTCAATTCATGTTAGGACATCAGTTTTGAAAATAGGACCTTGATTCAAGACTTTGCTGTATATTACACTCATTGTCTAGGCATGTACAGACTTATATTCTCTGAACTGTGTGCAAATTGCAATTGGTATACATATACATATAGATATATAGATAAATATAAATATATAAATATATCAATAAATATATAAATAGATAAATATCACCAATAAATAAGAGTAAAATACTATACACTTCACTGGCTATAAATAAATAAATACATGTAACACCTTACATTCTGATACTGAATCAATCTCACTTTTCTTGGCATGACTAATCCTTTTGTAGTTACTCATCATGGTTCTATGGTAAAAAGCCTTCCTATATTCATGTAAAACACCTTTGACGTGGATACTGCGCTATTCACCCCAAGCATGTGTGTAAATCCTCTGTTGCGTTAAGACCTAATGGGTGTTTGGAATCTAATTGTAAAATATATCTAGTTTCCAACTTCCTTAATTTGTTCACCCTGTCCCCACCACGTCTACTTGGGGGGACTGTGTCTAAAACAAAATATTTGAGGACTGCATTGTTGGAATTGTGTTTTTCTCTAAAATGACGCGCCACAGGATAGGTATTGTCTTGGTTAGTGATGGCGCGTAGATGCTGTAGGATGCGCTTGTGCACCTGCAGAATCGTGCTGCCTATGTACTGCAGGCCACACGGGCACAACAGCACATAGACAGCATATTCCGTTCTGCAGGTCAACAATTTGGAAATTTTAAAATCCCTGTCACTAAAGGGTGTTTTATATGTGCTTTTGTTAATACCATGTGAACACGCCTTGCATGTTTTGCATCTGTAAAACCCTTTCTTCATATGGAGCCAACTCCCGCTTTCAATTATCTCAGGGCTGGTTTTGACTATTTTGTCACGTGTGGATTGCGCTTTACTATATGTGATGGACACCCTCTGCGGCAGCAGGGGTCCTATCACCGGATCACTGAGTACCATAGCCCAATTCTTTTGAATGATTTTTTGTAGGGGTCTATGTTGATTGCTATATTTCATAATCATGCGAAAAGCTTTTTCATCCTGCTCTTTGGCCTCACATTGTTTATACTTGAGGGCCTCTGCTCTACTTGATTGCATTGATTTCGTTATGGCTTTAGATATAACATTCTCCGGATACCCCCTTTCTAGGAATCTTGCTTTACTGTTGCTCTGAGCTGTGGCCAAATCCCCATCATTGCTACAAATACGTCTTAATCGTAGCATTTCTCCATAAGGTATACTGTTTACAAGATGCTTGGGGTGCGAACTACTTGCATGGAGAGTCGAGTTCCCTGCTGTCTCTTTTCTAAATAACCTAGTTTCTATCTTATGGTCATTGATATAAACTTGGGTATCCAGAAACTCAACTGAAGTAGAGGTAATGGTCGCAGTGAAATGTAAATTGATAGTATTTACATTGATAGCATTCACAAATTCCATAGCTTCATTTTCCGACCCCTGCCACACTACAAACAGATCATCTATGTAACGTAGCCACATTTTCACATTCTTAGTCATGCTTTGGCTATGGTCACCCATGAGGACCAGCTCCTCCCATCTGCCCATATGCAGGCAAGCATAACTGGACGAAAATCTTGCCCCCATGGCCACTCCTCTGATTTGTTGATATAACAGGCTATTGAACATAAATATATTATTGTACAGGCAGAATTTGATCATTTCAATAAGCATATTACTATGTTGCTCATATTGTTTCGGTCTGCGAGCTAAATAATGTTCAATTGCACTTATTCCGTCTGTGTGTTCAATGCTAGTATATAACGATGTTACATCCAATGCCAAAAGTAAATAATCGTCATGCCATTCAAAATTGATAATGTGTCTTAAAAAATCACTGGTGTCACGCACATACGTTGGTAACTCTTTGACATAGTCTTGAAGGAAATAGTCGACATATCTAGCAGTGTGTTCCAACAGCCCCTCTCTAGCAGAGATGATTGGTCTACCAGGGTTTTTTTTTGCGTCTTTGTGTATTTTTGGAATAAAATACAATGAGGGAGTGGTTGGATTGTCTTTTTTCAAATATTTGTACTCATCAACAGTGATAAGGTTGGCATTTTTCCATGTGTTCAATTTGCCATAGTATTCTTTATATGACGCATTCAGGGTCACTGAGTTGCTCCGGTTGTAGCATGACCTGTCATTAAGTTGGCTATATGCTTCTTTGTTATATTGGTGCTGAGGCCAGAGCACAATGTTGCCGCCTTTGTCACTGCTACGAATAACAATATCGTTGTTCTCTTTCAGTTTCTTAATTAAATTGCTATATTGTTGATCCTTGTTTTTTATATTTCTCTCCTTCATTGTCACAATTTTGTTTAATTTTTTGATTTGTGTTGTTACAGTTTCATGAAAAATGTCGATGGAATCGCGGGCCGTAATCGGATTAAATGAGGACTTTGGCTTGAAAGGAGTCAGTTTTGTATCTGTTACTATTGTTCGATCACTCGGGTTTGTCCTAAAATCAATTATACTTTGACTAGCATTTTCATCCCATAGGTCTTCCATAGTTCTAAGGAGTGGCAGATCAGACTGTGATACATTTGGATGTGTTAATTGACACGTTATTGACTGATCACTTCGTTTATTTAGTTCAATCTGTGATTTAGATAGTATGTGGTGTTTTTTCAGTTTCAATTTTCTAACTCCTTTGTATACATCTAATCTCGTCCCGGCGTAGTCAAAATTCACTCCCGGGGCATATGACAGTCCTAAATTTAAAATGTTTTCTTCCTGTTTTGATAATACGACATTTGTTAGGTTCACAATTGTATTGTTGGGCACATTATTATTGGTTGATAGTACTACCACACTCTCCTGCCTCTTTTCTTGTTTTGCTTTGGCCCGCCTTGTATTGGCCCTGCGCCTCTGCCTCCGCTTGTGGTTGGCATTTGTTCTCCGTTGTTTCTTTGTTGGGGCCTCGGACGTAGTGTTTGTCTTCGTTCGTGGCAGAAAAATTCAACTCTTCCCCCGGCGATGGTTTAGGTGCTTGTCTCGCTTCACCTATTTTACGCATCTCTGAGTCAGACTCACTCTCACCTACTGAACTTGCCTCAGATTGTGAGGTATATGTCATCTGCCCACTTTGTTTATTTGTCGATTTGTTTGGCCCCTCAATGTTTCTGAATTTGGACACCCTAATTGCATCGTAACGTTTGGCAAAGGTAAATATTTGTCCAAGTTCGTAATCCTGTTTGTCTCGTAAAAACTTGAAAGCCTTTCTTTCTTTAATTTTGTCCTCTTCTTTTTTGAGTCTTAACATCATATCATTCCGTAATTTCACCTGTTCCTCCTTGTGATCCATCTTGTCTAGTTCTTCATTAATCTCGTCTATTTCCTTTAGTAGTTTTGTCCTGTCAATGTCAGCGTATTTAATCAATATAAGCATCAGTCTCCTCGATGAGTCGAGATTGCACTCAGCCCACTCTCGCATAAGGTCAGGGTTGGGGTCATCGTAACTCGGGGCTGTTAAGATTCTTAGCCCCCTGGGTATTCTCCCCACATCGATATACCTCTGAAGGGAACGCGAGTCCCACCATTTATTTTGTTCTGACTTCATCTTTTTTTCTAATATTATGTATTTATTTCTAATGGAATCGGTTTCACTGAAATTATTGGCCACTGTAGCTGTGGCTCCCATTGTTGCAGGCAGATTATCGGAAAACATTTCCTTCGCTGCAGCTTCTCTTGCACGCACCATGTCGGCCGACATGCTGGAGTATTTTTGTATTACGTTGGAGTGACGTGAATGGCTTGATTGTGCGCCACACACACTTCACTCGTTGTGCACACCTCCTCACCCTGAAATGTCCAATTGTCCTACCTGGGTCACTCCGTTGCCGCCGGGCCCTCTGTCTCAGCGCTCTCCGGGCTCCTGCAGGTATCGGCTTTTCTCCGGGTTACAGGGGGTCAGACGCTCTCTATCCTTCTGGATCCAAAGTTGTTCCAGGTTGCCCCGGAAGTAGTGTTTCACTTAGCGCGTCGACCTTTTCGACGAGGGGGTCCGTGGATGACCGAGTGGAACTGCCGGTCAATTACATTACTTTTCTCTCCGCTGCATGATGAAGATAGCTTCACAGACGGACACGGACCCTGGTAGGTGCATTTAGGCTGTCTTTATTCTCCCATCGCCATTACGCATTTCGGCTCGTCCGAGCCTTGTTCACATGACATGGTTTGGTGAATCAGTGCAAAATTTAAAGTGACAAGTGCAAGCAATCAAGTTGACACGTGTTAATGAACATAGAAAACATATCTATACATCTTATGTTTGTGAATATCAATTCATTAAATAAACGATATATGTAAAAAAACTTAATACCTGCTTAATACAAATAAGTTTAGCTTGATATATTTTGATATTGGTTAAATACCACAACTCTCATATTATTATCGTTTCTGCTATACCTAATATCGGGATAAATCCTCTAAAAGTCATCTTCCGAATGGTTGACTACCAATGATATTCACTTCATGATTGAAATGGTTTTGTTTTGACTTTTACTGGGTGCTCCCTTGTGTCTGGACAAAGCTATACCTCTCTGAAGAGCTCTAATGAGAGCGAAACACGTGTCAGGGGTTGCTTTTATTCATTTCAGGTTGCCTTGGATGGTATTTTATCAATCCAAAGCTGTAATACTGTGCCTGGAGTGGTAAAAGGCTTTGGCCTTTTTACAGCTCGGCAGGGATAGCACTGTGCTAATCCTATGCTTAAAGACTTTGCTGTAAAAATGGCAAAAGACTTTGTCCCTTTCTATCTCGGCGTGGATAGCACTGCGCTAATCCTATGCTTAAAAACTTTGATAGAAAAGCAGACATTTGAGGTGAGCAAATTTAGAGTGTCGCTGGTGTTGAGAGTGCTCTTACTGGAGCTGCTTTCCACCTAAACTTGAGAACTACCCAGAGTTCTCTGCTTCTGTTTTTGCATAATTTATTTATCACTCTATGCCTGAAAGGGTTTTGTTTTGACTTTTACTGGTTGCTCCCTTGTGTCTGGACAAAGCTATACCTCTCTGAAGAGCTCTAACGAGAGCGAAACATGTGTCAGGGGTTGCTTTTATTCATTTCAGGTTGGCTTGGATGGTATTTTATCAATCCAAAGCTGTAATACTGTGCGTGGAGTGGTAAAAGGCTTTGGCCTTTTTACAGCTCGGCAGGGATAGCACTGTGCTAATCCTATGTTTAAAGACTTTGCTGTAAAAATGGGAAAAGACTGTGTCCCTTTCTATCTCTGCGTGGATAGCACTGCGCTAATCCTATGCTTAAAAACTTTGATAGAAAAGCAGACATTTGAGGTGAGCAAATTTAGAGTGTCGCTGGTGTTGAGAGTGCTCTTACTGGAGCTGCTTTCCACCTAAACTTGAGAACTGCCCAGAGTTCTCTGCTTCTGTTTTTGCATAATTTATTCGTCACTCTATGCCTGAAAGGGTTTTGTTTTGACTTTTACTGGGTGCTCCCTTGTGTCTGGACAAAGCTATACCTCTCTGAAGAGCTCTAACGAGAGCGAAACACGTGTCATGGGTTGCTTTTATTCATTTCAGGTTGGCTTGGATGGTATTTTATCAATCCAAAGCTGTAATACTGTGCGTGGAGTGGTAAAAGGCTTTGGCCTTTTTACAGCTCGGCAGGGATAGCACTGTGCTAATCCTATGCTTAAAGACTTTGTCCCTTTCTATCTCGGCGTGGATAGCACTGCGCTAATCCTATGCTTAAAAACTTTGATAGAAAAGCAGACATTTGAGGTGAGCAAATTTAGAGTGTCGCTGGTGTTGAGAGTGCTCTTACTGGAGCTGCTTTCCACCTAAACTTGAGAACTACCCAGAGTTCTCTGCTTCTGTTTTTGCATATATATATATATATATATATATATATATATATATATATATATATATATATATATATATATATATAAAACAGCTCCAAGTTCCACCAAGCACTGATAGAACTCTTCCAGGGCGGGTGCTATCGCATGAGAGGGTGGAACTCTCATAATATGTACGCTCCGACTTCCAAAGGAAAGATGATGGGTCTTGTGATCGAACATAATAACTGCGGTAACAATGAAAAGGAGCATGTGAAAGCACCACCTTAAATGCCAAGGGGCCATGGAGACACAGAACTGTGCGGAGTCTCCTGTTGGTGTAATCAGACGGCACAATGACGGCTAACTCTGTACTTTGGAGCCCACTGGAGGGTAAAAGATATTAATTATTATGTTCGATCACAAGACCGACTGCGGTAACAATGAAAAGGAGCATGTGAAAGCCTACTAAGGCGAACAATTTACTATAAGTACCAGCATGCAGCACTGACTGTATTCACCTTTTGCCCACTGGAGGGCGGAATAAAACACATGCTGTGTAAGTGCTTCTTTTATTTTTGTGATCTCACTTGGTTGGCTGTGAACAAGGAGCGGATGAGCTCTGAAACGCGTAAGCCTGGGAATTTTGTCCGAGATGAGAGAAAGCTGTCATGCACGTACGAGGGTCTGACTGCGAGTGCGTCTTCGGACCGGTGGTGCTTTGTTTTAAAATATTATACGGCAGGCCAAGCCGTGAAGACTGCACCACCTTAAATGCCAAGGGGCCATGGAGACACAGAACTGTGCGGAGTCTCCTGTTGGTGTAATCAGACGGCACAATGACGGCTAACTCTGTACTTTGGAGCCCACTGGAGGGTAAAAGATATTAATCATTATGTTCGATCACAAGACCCACTGCGGTAACAATGAAAAGGAGCATGTGAAAGCCTACTAAGGCGATCAATTTACTATAAGTACCAGCATGCAGCACTGACTGTATTCACCTTTTGCCCACTGGAGGGCGGAATAAAACTCATGCTGTGTAAGTGCTTCTTTTATTTTTGTGATCTCACATGGTTGGCTGTGAACAAGGAGCGGATGAGCTCTGAAACGCGTAAGCCTGGGAATTTTGTCCGAGATGAGAGAAAGCTGTCCTGCACGTACGAGGGTCTGACTGCGAGTGCGTCTTCGGACCGGTGGTCCTTTGTTTTAATATATATATATATATATATATATACATATATATATATGTGTGTGTATATATATATATATATATATATGCATATGTCTATGTATACACACACATACGTATACACACACACACGCACATGCACGCCACACACGCACACACATACATTTGTAACCATCCCTGTGGGGACTATGTGTGAATACCTGTCTTGTGGGAACTAACCTTTCCCCAGTGGTCTTAAAATATAACGATTACAGAATTAAAAAAAAAAAAATTCCAGATGCAGGATCCTGCTTCAAATTTTCAAATATAGTTTTATTTAAACACGCACACAGAACCATCGTTATGGGCACCTGAACGCGTGTTACTAACCTTGTGAGGACTTACTCCAAAATTGTCATTTATGATTGAATACATTCATGAACATACAGCTAAATGTTATTTTTAGTGCTGTGCCTAAATTACATGATAGTTTAGTCATATATTAATACCTCCTTGTGCCCTAGGGGCACACAGAAAATGGATGTGGATGATAATGCATTTTGTACCAGAAAACCATAGTCCATGGAAAGATATTCACAGGTATTTAGCCAATTGCTTAGAAAAAACAAACGTTAAGGGATAAGTAAACAATACATAGTTAAAATCATCTGCAGGCCAAAGATCCTGCAATGTGGTGAGATCTCAAAGACAGGTTAAAATTACCAGGTTCTTTTTCATTATCTTCACCACAAGGCATCACCTTTTTTGTATGACTGTGTAGTAGTCCCCATAGATATGACATGTGATTATTGTGATGTTCAAGACCTGAGAGTAAGAGTGTGGGATGATAGTCACAGTCAAGGCCACAAAGAGATAGTGCATGATTATAATGATGCCCAGGTCCCTACAGAGATAGCATTTAACTATAGTTGTTCTCAAGATCCCATAGAGATAGTGAGTGAATATATTCATGATCAAGTGCCCACAGAGCTAGTGCTTAGTGATAGCTATCTTGAAGTCACATGAGATAGTATGTCATTAGCATGATGCCCAGATTACCACACAGACAGTAAGTTATTATAGTCATATTAAAATCTCCTAAAACATAGTATCTGATTCTAGTCATTCCTGGCTCTCCACTGTTACAGTGTTTGCCTATAGTCATGTTCAAGTCCCCATAGAGATAGTGGGTGAGTTTGTGGTTATAGTCAAGTTCAAATCTCCACATAGAGAGTATTATAAAAGTCAAGTTGAAGTTCCTGTAGAGATAATGTATTATGATTGTCATGCTCTGATATTTATGTGATTAGTGGTACCCCGATGCCTGCAGATAGTGTGTGATTATACTCATGCTCAAGTCCCCAAAGACATATTGTGTGATTATAGTGATGCACAGGTCCCCACTGAGACAGTGATTATAGAGCTTTAGAAATAGTGAAAGTCAAGTTCAAGACCCTTAGGGATCCTCTTTTTGGATAGACATGTTGAAGTCCCTGTTAGGATAGTGTGTGCTGATAGTTGTGTACAAGCCCTCGTAAAGATAATGTGGGATTATATTGATGCACAGGTCGCAAAAAAGATAAGGGCTTATTTAGAAGCCCAGTGCGCCACCGGAACTTCATTTTTTCATAACGTTCTAGTGGTGCACTGGCTTTTACCCATATCTACAAGGCCATGTAAAGCCACCCTGCGTGACTATTAATGGCCTCGTAGACATGGTGTGAGGCAACGCAGCACAAGTCACTGCGTTGCCTCACACTGTGATGGGAGGATTGCTATGGGCATTATGCTGGGTGTTCCCACGTAACACCCATGGCATTTGACACATTCCCAGATTTACAACATGCTGTAAACCTGGGAATGCGCAAAAGCCTACGCCTCCCCAGGAGTGGCTTAAGGGTTGTTTTTGTGACGGAAGGTGTCCCTTCCTCCACAAAACAACCTGATTTCAGCTCAGACACCCTTACACCTGCATTGGCTCATGGCAGCCATTTGTGTGCCACCGCTGTGAAAGAGGACAGGAATGCACTGTAACTCATAGATATGGCGCATTACTGCCCTTTTTTTTTTTACATAAGGCAGCGCAGCAGGAAGGCTTGTGGTGCTGGCCTACACCAAAATATTGTAAATGAGGACCATAGTGTGTGATTATTGGGATCCATGTCCCCACAGAGATAATATGTGATTATAGTGTTACCCAAAAACCCACAGAGAAAGTGTGTGATTTTAATCACATTCAAGTACCCTCAGTGATAAGTGTGATTACAGTTATTTTGAGATCTCCCAGGAGAAAATGAGTGATTATAGTCGTGTTCAAATCCCCATAGAGGATAGTGTGTGATTACAGTCATGTGCAAGTCTGCATATAGATATTGTTTGATTGAAGTGCTAGTCAAGTCCCTGCAATGGTAGTGTGTGATTATAGTGCTACCCATGTCCCCACATACATAGTGTGTGACTATAGGGAAAAACAGGTCCCCACAGAGTTAGTGTGTTCTTATGGTCATGTTCAAGTCACCATAGAGACAGAGTGGAATTATATTGATGTTCAAGTCCCACGATGATAGTGTGTGATTCTAGTGTTACCCAGGTCCCCACATAGATAGTGTTTTATTAAAGTCATGTTCAAGTCCCCATAGAGATATTCATGATTATAGTGATATTCAAGTCCCCGCAATGATAGTATGTGATTATTGTGTTATCCGGGTCCCCACATAGATAGTGTGTGACTATAGGGATACTCAGGTCCCCACAGAGATAGTGTGTTATAATAGTCATGTTCAAGTCCCCATAGAGATAGTGTGTGCTTATAGTGATGTTCAAGTCCCTGCTGTGATAGTGTGTGATTGTAATCATGTTAAAATCTCAGAGACAGTGTGTGATGTTAGTTGTGTCCGCATCCTATAAACATAGTCTGTGATTACAGTTATGTTGAAGACTGCGAACTGATATTATTAGTCTGGTGACTTGGTGGACTAATGCATCCATAATTCATCTGTGTTTGACCTCACACTTATATGTTTGAATCTAAATACTTGAGTTCTCATTCTCTTCTTTTCTAGCTAACAACTTATGAATAAGTCGCCATAAAAAGAAAAATGTATTTTCAATTGCAACAAACTTCCTATGTAGATTCTTTCGAAGTCTATTGGTTTATTAAATTGGTTTATTATATTGGAGAAATAGTTTCAGGGACTGGCACATCTGTAGTGAAAGAGGCACTCTTGTGGTTTGGCACCCTATGATGACCTTCGACTACCATCATTTTAACTGAAAATGCGAGAAGAGGGTTTCAGTTAATGCGGTATGCGATGGCGCCTGCTCGTGTGTACGTAAGCGCGCGGAGGTTCTAAGTGAAATACGGTGCTACAAGCGAGGGGATAACCCTGAACAGACACAAGGTCAACAAACTTTTATACAAGAGGCCTGTGCACACGTAAAGTGATATGCAGAGCAAATTCTGCGTTGCTGAAGTCATGAATTAGTGGAAAAACACAACAAATACAGTAAAACAAGTAATATATAAAAAGAACACTCCAGGTGTCACGCGTTCTTTTGTTTTTATGAAGATCGATTGCCCAGCCAACACGTTTTTCGTCAGGGTGGCAAACCCACGACTTCTTCAGGGCTAGAAGATGTACAATGGCATAATATCAGACACTGCGGCGCATTAAATCTTGTGTGCAGAGACTAGGCGACATGTGACTAAGTACAACAACACCCTTAGTGACATACCCAACATAGTGTAATCAATCACTATAGGTAGGATAGGTCCTACAGGTGGGGTGAAATCCTGTGACGTTAAAGAGTGTCAAGAAACATTGGGGGTTCACACAATACGATCAGTGCACACGTAGTGGTTTATATGATGCAAAAAATATAAATATGAAGTATCTCTGGGAAAACGCATGGAGCATGACTAGCATAGTCAATACATTGTTTTCATTTGAGCGGTAACATCGTACATTGTTAGCAAATCATTGGGTCATAACATGCAGTACTAGCTCTATCTCAACATGATGTATTTATTAGAGTGGCGTTAAACATGCGTCTCATATTGTTTATTAAAACAGCTGATGACATCTGACAGAGATATGAAACTAGACATGATCTCTCAAAAGAATGGAGGGAGAAGAGAGAAAAGATAACCAAAAGTGCAGAGAAGAGAGTGTTTCTGATATGTAGCGAGGTAATGACGGTTAGTATCCAGAGTGTGTAATCCTACCTTTAAGGCAAGCTAGCTGTAAATTGGTCGATCTGAAAAGACAAGAGTGCGTGAAGAGTGGATGAGTCATCCAACCGTGTAGTGGACTCAAAAGCTGCGCTACCGCAAACGCTCAATTATATCAAAGCGAAATGGGAGGCTTACCTCTCCACCGGTTGTACTTCCGTCCCGGCTGCTTTGTAAGCGGTATTCCAAGAAATAAAAACGAAAAGTGGACCCGGTTACGTGTCCAGTGGGGTGTCACTGTTAACAAAGAGTAAGCACAATTGGAAGCAGGAAAAGTAATGGGGTGCGTATCTAGAGCATCCATACAGTTGAGAAAGGGGGGTAGAACCAATTAAGGTTACGCAATCTGGGGGTACATCCACCCTTAAGTACAGAAGTAAAAAGGACTGAAACATTAAGAGGTAAAAGACCTACAGTCGCGCTATATGTAGGTCATCTCGATTCAGGCATACGTGATAAGAGGCTCGAGTCGAGAATAAAAGACTGTTATATCAACATCTATCCAAAATGATGCCAAGCGTAGGCAGCGTATTTCATTCAGAGCAACTCAGGAATATAGATAAAACCACTTAATGAAGGCTGTGAGTAGAGTCTAGACAAAATCCCTTCATACGGCCTGTGTGTAGAATCTGGGCATAATTGGATGGTACTAAAGAGTTCAATAAGGAAACAATTAATTACCTCGAATCACATAGCTTCTGATAAGTCAGCGTACGAGTACATAAGAGCTTGGAAAGGCTCTCTCCAGGGTACATGATCCTGCAAAGAACAGAGTAGGTATGGTACATTCTGCGGTAGGGCAAGCGTGTGTGAGCTAAGGACGGCATGGATGGTGATCCTTACCTCCGGGTAATCTGTGTGAGGCAGCGAGTACGCTGTAGGATCTGCAGGCCTGCGGCGATAACCGGAAGTATGGTTACGTCGTAAGCCCGCCTTAAAAAATGAACATCTAAAAAAAGGCTATAACGTCAACCTGCGTTCGAAACTGAACCAGGAAGTGAGAATGACGTGTAAGTGGTAGATCGGAAAAAAGGGGGGGCTTCCCTTAAAAAACACATATGTGTGTGTGTTGTTTCTGTTGTGGCGTGCGCCAGAGAGCGGGTGAAAAAGAGATGGAAAATCAGGTACCATAATGATAAAACGATACAACGAGGATTACTATACGTTTAGTATATAGTATTATAATAGCTGGTATCAGAAAATTGTCTAATGTATGAGTCAGGGGAAAACAACCTATTGGTATGTGTCACAGGTATAAATTCAGGTTATGCAAGATCGCCATGCTGACATATGCAATAGCCAGGAGAAATAGGCAGCTCTTATTTACAAGCATTACAGTATACATTTCAACACATAGGTGTCCTGATGTGTAACGGTCATTAGGTCAGTCATATCAGTGCGATAATTACGCAATGGTTATAGAACAAAGTTTGGGACTAACCACAGGATAACCCAACCCATATGTCCAAGATAGTACAGTAGATCCTAATGTTAACACATGTGTGATTATATTAAGGTATGTCTTTCGTGAACCAAAATGAGGATAACCAAAGATCTCGTCTTGCTCTCTTCAATCAGTCCCCTAGAAAGAATTGTAATTCATGGTCTGTGTTAAGACCGAGCTCAACAGATTTCAATCTCATGATCCAAGTGGATTCTACGCGGCGTAGTAGGAGTTCCCTGTCCCCACCTCTTTGATTAGGTTGGACATGTTCTATCCCAAAAAAAGAAAATTGTTTGTAAGAACCTTGAGATTTGCAACCTATGGCATGGGTTGCCATGGGGTATCTCACATCCTCTTGTTTGAGTGCCCGTGTGTGTTCCCTGATGCGATCTTTGAGCATGCGAATTGTTCTTCCCACGTATTGTTTCTGACATTTGCACTCAATAATATATACAACGTAGCGTGTCATGCAGTTGATGTTCTGTTTGATCTTATATTCCCTCCCGTCCGGGCCGTGGAATCTCGTGACATTATGTGTGGCCCACCTACACACCCCGCAACTTCCACATTTATGGAAGCCCAATGTGCGTTGTGTGAGCCAGTCATTTTCTTTGGTGGTAGTAGGGACAGTTGGACTCAAAATGGTTCTTAGTGTTCTACCTCTTCTGTATGTAATGAGAGGTCTGTGTGTGGTAAAGGCATCTAGAGACTTATCTGCTTTCAAAATGTTCCAGTCTTTGTACATGCTTTTAGAGAGCATGTTGGACATTTCATTATGGTTGGTAATGAGTCTGACAGGTTGTGTGGGTGGGTTCTTGGTTTCTTTTTCTTTAAGTGTCTCTGCTCGTGGAAGTTTCATGATACGTTTTTCTGCCTTGTCTAGGGATGCTCGATGATAGGCTCTGAACCTGGCTTTCATGGAGTGCAGGCAGGAGATAAACTCCTTCTTCTCACTACAGTTCCTCCTGGCTCTGGTGATGGTCATCAATCTTTCATCCCTCACACTTACAAACAATATGGTATCACTGCTGAAAAAGGGTTTAGGCTTTTGCCCAATTGAGAAAGGGGATGCATGCAAAGCAAAGATAGACCTTTTCAAGTTTACCAGGAATATGAAACTGAAGAAAATGTTTGTAAACAATCCTATTGAGAATAAAAACCCTAAAAACATCCCTGTGTGTGGTGTATCAGATGCACTCAGTATACAAGATATTTACGATACCCAGCTATTACTTTCCATCACCAATCAGGAGGATACACCGCAGGACATGAGCCAGCTCTTAATGGAATTAAACATAGACACAGACTACTCCATAGCCAGTGGACTTAAATCCAAATCCAGGTGGACACCTGCCCTACCTGGGGGCAACGCCATAGACACTTTCCACAGATTGGTCTTAAGAGACATTGACAAATATGAGGCTAAGATGAGACCAGGCAGGAGACTTACCAAAGACAATCTTATACAGGGTGAACGCCAGGCCTTGACACTTCTATCTGCAGATAACTCCATCATCATCAGAGAAGCAGATAAAGGGGAAACATTGTAGTCATGAATAAGCAGGACTACAATAGTGAGGTTTTAAGCCATCTAGGGGACACTACATGCTATGAGGTTCTCACCTCAAACCCCATTGGACCTCTTACCATTCTTATCAACAAGCATCTCAGAACATGGCACGCAGAGGGGCTCCTTAGCGAAGATGAACACATGTATCTGAAAGTGCAGAGACCTAGATTTCCTGTACTGTATACTCTATCAAAGGTTCATAAGAACCTGCCCTTTCCACCAGGGAGACCCATTGTGTCATGTATAGGAGGTCCCACAGAGAGACTGGCAGAATACGTGGACATGTTCCTTCAGCCCATGGTACAAAATCTCCCTGCTTACATAAGGGACACCAAACACAACCTGAGTCTACTCATTGATCTCACCTGGCAGAATGACATCATCTTAGCTACACTAGATGTGGTCTCCCTTTACACCAACATCAACCCACAAATGGGCTTACAGGCCATGGAGTGGCATCTCAGCAAGAAACCGGAGACACAATGGCAACACACAAGAATGCTTCTATCCATGACAGAACTCATTCTGGATAACAATTGTTTCATATTTGAGAGCCAGTGGTACAAGCAAACACGAGGAGTGGCCATGGGCTCCAAATTTTCACCCTCATTTGCTAACCCCTCTTTATGGGGTATTTTGAAGCTAAATGGATCTGGAGTGACAAGGGTAGTTCGTTTATTCAATACATTGTATACGGGGGTCATTACATAGACGACTGTCTACTACTCTGGTCAGGGACAGAAGACACACTACAAGAGTTCTATGGGTACCTGGACACCAACACACTGGGAGTTGAATTTACCCATCACCACAGTAGCACAAGCATAGTCTTTTTAGACGTGGAACTATATGTCAAAGAGGGGTCCATACACAGCAAACTCTATCGCAAACCTACATCATGCAACGCAGTTTTGCACGCTACCAGCGCTCACCCTTCTCATCAAATTGAGGCCATCCCCTATGGAGAGTTCACCAGAGCCAGGAGGAACTGTAGTGAGAACAAGGAGTTTATCTCCTGCCTGCACTCCATGAAAGCCAGGTTCAGAGCCAGAGGCTATCATCGAGCATCCCTAGACAAGGCAGAAAAACGTATCATGAAACTTCCACGAGCAGAGACACTTAAAGAAAAAGAAACCAAGAACCCACCCACACAACCTGTCAGACTCATTACCAACCATAATGAAATGTCCAACGTGCTCTCTAAAAGCATGTACAAACACTGGAACATTTTGAAAGCAGATAAGTCTCTAGATGCCTTTACCACACACAGACCTCTCATTACATACAGAAGAGGTAGAACACTAAGAACCATTTTGAGTCCAACTGTCCCTACTACCACCAAAGAAAATTACTGGCTCACACAACGCACATTGGGCTTCCATAAATGTGGAAGTTGCGGGGTGTGTAGGTGGGCCACACATAATGTCACGAGATTCCGTGGCCCGGACGGGAGGGAATATAAGATCAAACAGAGCATCAACTGCATGACACGCTACGTTGTATATATTATTGAGTGCAAATGTCAGAAACAATACGTGGGAAGTACAATTCGCATGCTCAAAGATCCCATCAGCGAACACACACGGGCACTCAAACAAGAGGATGTGAGATACCCAATGGCAACCCATGCCATAGGTTGCAAATCTCAAGGTTCTTACAAACAACTTTCTTTTTTTGGGATAGAACACGTCCAACCTAATCAAAGAGGTGGGGACAGGGAACTCCTACTACGCGGTGTAGAAGCCACTTGGATCATGAGATTGAAATCTGTTGAGCTCGGTCTTAACACAGACCATGAATTACAATTCTTTCTAGGGGACTGATTGAAGAGAGCAAGACGAGATCTTTGGTTCTCCTCATTTTGGTTCACGAAAGACATACCTTAATATAATCACACATGTGTTGACATTAGGATCTACTGTACTATCTTGGACATATGGGTTGGGTTATCCTGTGGTTAGTCCCAAACTTTGTTCTATAACCATTGCGTAATTATCGCACTGATATGACTGACCAAATGACCGTTACACATAAGGACACCTATGTGTTGAAATGTATACTGTAATGCTTGTAAATAAGAACTGCCTATTTCTCCTGGCTATTGCATATGTCAGCATGGCGATCTTGCATAACCTGAATTTGTACCTGTGACACATACCAATAGGTTGTTTTCCCCTGACTCATACATTAGACAATTTTCTGATACCAGCTATTATAATACTATATACTGAACGTATAGTAATCCTCGTTGTATCGTTTTATCATTATGGTACCTGAGTTCCCATCTCTTTTTCACCCGCTCTCTGGCGCACGCCACAACAGCAACAACACACACACATATGTGTTTTTTAAGGGAAGCCCCCCCTTTTTTTCCGTTCTACCACTTACGCGTCATTCTCACTTCCTGGTTCAGTTTCGAACGCAGGTTGACGTTATAGCCTTTTTTTTAGATGTTCCTTTTTTTTTAGGCGGGCGTACGACGTAACCATACTTCCAGTTATCGCTGCAGGTCTGCAGATCCTACAGCGTACTCACTGCCTCACACAGATTACCCGGAGGTAAGGATCACCATCCATGCCGTCCTTAGCTCACACACGCTTGCCCTACCGCAGAATGTACCATACCTACTCTGTTCTTTGCAGGATCACGTACCCTGGAGAGAGCCTTTCCAAGCTCTTATGTACTCGAACGCTGACTTATCAGAAGCTACGTGATTCGAGGTAATTAATTGTTTCCTTATTGAACTCTTTAGTACCATCCAATCATGCCCAGATTCTACACACAGGCCGTATGAAGTGATTTTGTCTAGACTCTACTCACAGCCTTCATTAAGTGGTTTTATCTATATTCCTGAGTTGCTCTGAATGAAATACGCCGCCTACGCTTGGCGTCATTTTGGATAGATGTTGATATAACAGACTTTTATTCTCGACTCGAGCCTCTTATCACGTATGCCTGAATCGAGATGACCTACATATAGCGCAACTGTAGGTCTTTTACCTCTTAATGTTTCAGTCCTTTTTACTTCTGTCCTTAAGGGTGGATGTACCCCCAGATTGCGTAACCTTAATTGGTTCTACCCCCCCTTTCTCAACTGTATGGGTGCTCTAGATAGGCACCACATTACTTTTCCTGCTTCCAATTGTGCTTACTCTTTGTTAACTGTGACACCCCACTGGACACGTAACCAGGTCCACTTTTCATTTTTATTTCTTGGAATACCGCTTACAAAGCAGCCGGGACGGAAGTACAACCGGTGGAGAGGTAAGCCTCCCATTTCGCTTTGATATAATTGAGCGTTTGCGGTAGCGCAGCTTTTGAGTCCACTACTCGGTTGGATGACTCATCCACTCTTCACGCACTCTTGTCTTTTCAGATCGACCAACTTACAGCTAGCTTGCCTTAAAGGTAGGATTACACACTCTGGATACTAACCGTCATTACCCCGCTACATATCAGAAACACCCTCTTCTCTGCACTTTTGGCTATCTTTTCTCTCTTCTCCCTCCATTCTTTTGAGAGATCATGTCTAGTTTCATATCTCTGTCAGATGTCAACAGCTGTTTTAATAAACAATATGAGACGCATGTTTGGCGCCACTCTAATAAATACATCATGTTGAGATAGAGCTAGTACTGCATGTTATGACCCAATGATTTGCTAACAATGTACGATGTTACCGCTCAAATGAAAACAATGTATTGACTATGCTAGTCATGCTCCACGCGTTTTCCCAGAGATACTTCATATTTATATTTTTTGCATCATATAAACCACTACGTGTGCACTGATCGTATTGTGTGAACCCCCAATGTTTCTTGACACCCTTTAACGTCACAGGATTTCACCCCACCTGTAGGACCTATCCTACCTATAGTGATTGATTACACTATTTTGGGTATGTCACCAAGGGTGTTGTTGTACTTAGTCACATGTCGCCTAGTATCTGCACACAAGATTTAATGTGCCGCAGTGTCGGATATTATGCCATTGTACATCTTCTAGCCCTGAAGAAGTCGTGGGTTTGCCACCCTGACGAAACACGTGTTGGCTGGGCAATCGATCTTCATTAAACAAAAAGAACGCGTGACACCTGGAGTGTTCTTTTTATATATTACTTGTTTTACTGTATTTGTTGTGTTTTTCCACTAATTCATGACTTCAGTGATGCAGAATTTGCTCTGCATATCACTTTACGTGTGCACAGGCCTCTTGTATAATCATTTTAACTGACTTTAGTGTGTTATTTTACCCGAACCTGGATATATGAGACGGTCCTGCATATGCCTGCTTCTCTTCTTTCTTGTAACCTTGCTGTCTTTCAGTGGGAGCTGTCACGGAGTAGAACAGTCTTGCCAAGAACAGAAGGTGTGGGATGTGCATTTGAAAGCGTGAGAGGGAGAGAGAGGTGTGGAATGTCGAAGTGCAGTGTTGTGAGCAGTGATGCACACATGTGCTCGGTGTTGTACATTGAGAGATAAAGTATGTGATGCTATAGGACATTGAGAGATGAAGTATGTGAATCTATAAGCAGTTGTGCACAGTTGTGTATTGTGTTGTACATTGGTGAGAATTATGAAGTACTTACTATTGGCTTTGACATGGCCTCATGTCATCCTTTTTTCCTGGCTTTACCTTGCTTCAGTTTTTCTGCGTGCACAGCTGTGCTTGCAAGTTGTTTGGGTTAAGTGCTTACTATTGGCTTTGACATAGCCTCATGTCATCTTGTTTTCTGACTTTGCCTTGCTTCAGCTTTTGTGCGTGCACAGCAGGGCTTGCAAGTTGTTTGGGTTATGAAGTGCTTACTATTGGCTTTGACATGGCCTCATGTCATCCTTTTTACTGACTCCATTTTCTGAACTGACGCCATTTTCTGTGCTCGCACGTAGCTGCAAAGTGGGGAGGGCATGTTTCTGCTCCTCACTTGTTTTTTGCTCTTCACTGACCAGAGTGAACTGGATATTATCTGTGGAATGTACAACTCTGCCTCGGAGTCAAAATACGGGAATTTTGGACAGCCTCCGTCTTGGCCTTGACGCAGACTGGTACAGTCAGCTCGGTTCTTTCTCATGAGAAGGGGGCGAGGTTTTCTAGAAGCTTCGTCTTACATTTAGTAATGATATTTAAGCTGGGAACCTTCGAGGGCCAGGTGGAAGCTCACCACAGAATAGACGTATTGCTGTGGAGGTGACGGAATTTGAGTCCTGATCGAACTCCTTCCTGGGCTGGTGAAGGGCTCCCCCAGCTTGAGTTGGCAAGGATGTTGCTTAATCAATCGGTGAGGTGTTCTTAACCATTTTGTATATATATTCTACTCTTTGCTACTTGTATAGACTGCATTTTATTCTAATTGTTCATTTTAGTCACTTGATACTTGGGAATCTGCATTTACTGATATATTTGGCCTACCATTCTAAAATGTTGCATTAATAAACTTGTGTGTGTTATTTTAAATGCACCTGGATTTGTTTTCTTGCCTCGCCTAAAGGGAGTGCTGCGTCTTTTCCTCGTCTTTAGGGAGTGCTGCTCAAAGTGTATTATTTAAAGGTGCAGTGGTATATTTGCCTCCAAAGTGGGAGTGCAGGGTTTGGGTGTGTCCTTTTAGAGAAAAGCACATTCATTACAACATCTTTGTTATTTTTGTACCTAGAATTTGAGAATGTAATAGGCCTCTCCTTCAAAAGCTCTTCTTTCTCTCAAATATTTTATGTACTCTTGTTGCTCTTATCTAGCTACCTAGGTAACCCTCCATAAATATCCATGTGTATATATACATACATAAACCTTGTTTAACAAAGTTAGAACATTTACTGTGTTTGGGAGGACAATGTTTGTAAGTAGTACATACAACCAGTTTTCCTGGACATGGGTATTTGCCACTTTCTCAATCCCTGCTGTGCTCCATCAAAGAGCTCATGAAGAGCGAAACACTTGTTAAGGGGTAAGAAAAATGAAATATTTCAAAGAAATTAACACATCATGCTTTGCTCGATTGGAAGAACTGTAACTTTGCAAAGATGGACAACATTGACCAGAATGGAGGGCTACTGAGTCTGGTCTGTTGCTGATGCCAGTCCTGTTGTGTGTGTGTGTGTGTGTGTGTGTGTGTGTGTATATGTGTATAAGTGTAAAAAAAAAAATATATATATATATATATCCAAACAAAAGGACTTCCACCCTCCACCTTACCTCGCGTCTCGGGTGCCAATCCCGCGGTGGCGAGCCGCTATGCACTAAAACACTCCGGCATTTGTGATCGCGCAGCCAGTAACGAGTGCACTCCCGACATTGAGGAAGGCGACGTCCCGAAACGCGTCTGTCAGTGCTGATGACTTGTCAATAAATTGATTATGAATTATGGACCCGGGAGTGCACACATTACTGGCTGCGCGATCGCAAATGCCGGAGTGTTTTGATATATATATATATATATTACCTACTGGCGGTCGCGTTTCCATAGGAAAAGCATTTTTTGATGTGCTTATAACTTTGGCGTCGTTTGACGAATCTTTACGAAATTTTCCAAAAGTTCCTCTTTTCAGGTCAGCTCCTATCCTAAAATTTTGGGGGGATTCATCAAGGGGGGCTAAGAAAAAGGGGGTCCCAAAACGTGTTTTCTCCATGCAATTTCCATAGGAAACTTTAGACAAGGCTACAGGTCAAACTGCTGAACGGAATTATGCCAAATTTGGCACAGAGAAAGGTCTTGGTCCAGAAAGCACGCTTTTGTTTAAATCGGGTAAATCCGTTCAGTAGTTTTAGAGAAATATCAAATTTTCCAGATATCGATATTTAAGAATTCTGACATCTGATTGGCTGAAGCGTTACGAGCACGAGCTTGCGGCTCATTGGCTGCGAACTGTTGAAACTAGGAAGTGTTGGCAGCCATTTTGTGATTCAGTCCGTCAGCTCACAACTCTCCCTCTACAAGGCATCAGGTCTGTAGTTCTACCTCTGAGAGGCAACACTAAAAATATACCGCAGCTCTGTCTGTGCGAGATACCCCTTTCACGGTCCCTCTCCCCACATCAAAAGCTCACAGCTATGCCTTTAGAAGCCAGTCCGTCGGCTCGCAGCTCTGCGACTGCGAGCTGTGAGCCATTTTGTGACTCAGTCCATCAGCTCGCATCTCTCCCTCTAAAAGGCATCGGATCCGTAATTCTACCTCTGCAAGGCAATACTGAAAATATCCCGCAGGTCTGTCTGTGTGAGATACTCCTTTTACGCTCCCTCCCCCCACATCATCAGCTCGCGGATATGCCTTTAGAAGCCAGTCCGTCGGCTCGCAGCTCTGTGTCTGCGAGCCGTTGGGCCCGCAGCTCTACCTCTGTGAGCCACCTCGTTAGCTCGTAGCTGTGTCTGTGCTAGCAGGCCCGTCGGCCCGTTACTCTCCCTCTGCGAGTTAGCCCGTCGGGTTGCAGCTCGGAGGGCTCGCAGCTGTATCTCTGCGAGCCAGCCCGTTAACTGATAGCTGTGTGTCTGCTAGCAGGCCTGTTGGGCCATTGGTCTCCCTCTGCGACTCCGGCCACAGGTCTCCCTCTGCGAGCCAGTACGGTGCTGTGCTTTTGCGAGCCAACGGCTCGTAGGTCTCCCTCTGCGAGCTGAGCCCACGGGCCGCAGCTCTTCCTCTGTGAGCCTGCCCGATGGCCCGCAGGTGTCCCTCTGCTAGCCGAACCGCAGCTGACACTCTGCGAGCCGAAATTGGGAATATAAGGCCGCTCTAAAAAGAGCCCTTGTGTTTATTAGTTGGAGCTATATGTAAGTGCGAATGCACAGCTTCAGATTAATCAGGAAAACTCAGTTTCCCTCATCTGTGAAGTGTACTCCATCCCTTCTGTAGATATCAGCCATATCAAAACGTATGTTGTTGTTGTAAATCAACCCCATTCTGTGGTCTCTGAGGTATGCAGACACAGCTTTGTTGACATTCTTCCTAGATTTTTCAATCTTATGACAAATTTGGTTTGACCATTTCCACTTCTGTCTTTGGCATATATTGGAATATACAAAGACAGTTTGACGCAAAAGTAACATCAATTGTCCAAAGGTGTCCTTCATAAGCATTTCCAAACCTACCCCAGTCAATGTGCCTAGGTCATTACCACCACAGTGCACAATCATGAGATCAGGGTGTTGGAGATGCAAACAGGTTTTAACCAAAGGGAGCAATTGGTGCCACTTCAATCCTCTCTGTGCAAACCATTTAATGTGCACATTTTGTAAACCTAGGTCTAAGTCAATACGTCTCTGTTCTGCATACCTCTTGCACCAGAAAACATAGCTATGTCCTACAATCCACACTAGCATTTTGAAGGTATGGCTAGAAGATATGGATAAATGTCTGTAGCTCATGCAGTCCGTTCGTAGAATAAGAGATATGTTTAAACATGGGGAACTACTTTTTTTTACACACAAAACGTTAACCGATTGGGAGATGAAATGTATTGTGTCCTAAAAAGTAGGGTGTATATTAGTTTTGATGAAAAGCATCTTTGTGATTGGTTAATAAAAAAGCAGTTTATACGTGGAGTACATATTATAGGATGAAATTTGCTCAGCTCAACCACACCTGCTAATTGTATTTGGAAGATGCAGTTCAAACTTGAAAGAATGTTGAACTTTCGACCTCCACGTGCCGTTAAATGTTGGAGAAAATGTTGCAAAAAAAAATATCGGTAGGTTTAAAAAAATGATGAACTTTTAACCTGCACGTGTCGTAGAATGTTCTAGAAAGTGTTGATACAATACCTTGAACTTTTCACCTGTATGTGTCCTTAAAAAAACTGTTTATATGGAAAGTTCAAAAATAACCAATAAAGAGAGGTTTTGCAATCTAAAAAAAATAAGGAACTATTCGGATTTGTTCTTTACATGTATTTATGTGTGGAGCAACAGGGAAATTGTGCCATTACTGGTTCCATTCTTGATGAAAGCGGTGCATTACATGTACTGTGTGACAAGAAAAGAATTGCATGCGTTTGTGACATTTGAAATCTGCATACCAACTACGAAGGTAAATTAGAAATTAAGAAGGTGTGTTATGTGTTTTGTAGTAGTGGTTAAGTATTTGAGACGATATTTTTAACTTTGAAAGTATTTTTTATTTCTAAATAACATAGTGTTAGTAAAGTCTGGTGTTTTATTGGTTCTAAAATATGCATAATGTGTAACTAGTTGTTAAACAAGTACTTTATATATGTTTAGGAGTTTTTCACAAAGAAAAAGTGTAAGTTGTCATCTGTAAAAGACTGTGGGCCATATTCTCAAGACCAGCGATAACATTATCGCCGCTTTAGCGGCAGTTTCCTGCCGCTAAAGCGGCGATAATGTTATCGCCATTCTTGTGAATATGGCCCTGTATGGTTTTGAAAATTCGATGTAGCGTTAATTTCGATTTGTATATCTATTCCGGCGAGATAAACAGAATGTGGCACGTTTGGAAATTATGCTCAGTCTGGAAATAGTGGAGAAGGGGTGACAGTAGAAAATTCATGTGTTATTAACTTAACAGAGATAGAATGTGGATCAGTTACAGGCTCAGCTTCCGCATTGCCCACGTCACCTGCGTCCAGCCCTGGTTCCACTGCCGAACATGCACATTCGAGTGTCCCATGGATGTCTGCCTATCCAACACAACTGTTGATGAATTGGACTATGACTTGTGTTTGCGCCCCCTGTTGGATCACGAACAGGAGTGTAACTGAGACAGCCGTGCATGGGATGCCTTGACATACTGCGTATGTATTGGTAGTTGTGCATGGGAGATGGCACAATTTCTCGTGTGCAGTGACCACATCAAGGCGCTCCCCTATTGGGCTGTGTTGCGGATCGGTGAGACGGCGTGGGCTGAGCACACCTGCCCGGACCACCTAATGGATTGGCTCACCCTGGTGTTCCTTGAACACGACAACGACGTACTATTGGAACACATTGCACATGAAGCTGCACGGGCATTCATGGACGAGTGACTACGTACCTGCAGCCACATCCTATTGCCACCCACAGCACATGGCCCAACAACTTATTGGACAGTGGGGATTGCTCACATATCCCACCAAAACAGAGGACACATCTCCCTTCGGTCGAGCTCTGGATGCATGTGCGTGGAATAACGCATGTGCACACACACCTGTCCAAGGCGACGCAGGTCCATGGTCCGAGCAACACAGCGTCGTTTAGCAACTTTGCCAATTCGGACACACTGCTCGGTGAGAGCACACACATGGCGATGTAGCACGACATGTGAACCTGTCGGACCCTCACACCTGATCACTGTCGGCAGAACAGACAATTGCCACACCCCGGAGGCAGAGCACCATGCAGACCCCACGTAAAGTGAGTTGTGCCCCCTCCCACGGGGCACTGTGCAGACGCCAAATAAACCATCCGACTTATCCACAGCCCACACATAGAAGCCCCTGCCTGTGGTACCCCCACATGGCATGGCCTTGACACCCACGAAAACAGCAACCCATGTCCCACAACGTTGCACACACATTCAAATCATTGCTCAGAGCTGTGGCATATCCTCCACACAAAAAAGAAGAAATGTTATGTGCACACTTTGTGGTCTCATTTTTTACACTGAGAGGTAGATTTCAATGTCAGTCAAGGCTGGTGTGGTACTGCGAGGCTTTGCATTTGGGTGTTCTTAGGAAATCTAAGTTGTTGGGGAGCAAGGCAAGGTGGGCTGTGAGCGTTGCCATATGTGATAAATCTTGTCCATTTCAGCCCCAACATCATCTGCCCCTCGACATGTACCCATGCTGCGTGTAAGTGTCTTAAGCATGTCCGTGCCTGTTGTGGCCATTGCCTCGTCTGTACTCACACGCACATGCCAATAAAGCCTATGCCACTCCACTGGAGTCTAACTGTGAGGTGTGTTGTAAAGATTGTCCACTCGTGTGCCACAATCAGCCTCGTCCCAACACAGGGAAGAACTGACTGTCGCATCTGCAACAGGGGTGTATCCCTTTGGCAAGCTCCGCCTCTGTGAGCCAGACATTGTTTTTGCATAGGTGCTGGACGACATCTGATGCAGCCCCATCACCTATGCAGTCTGATGTGTCAGGGGCACGCAGCCATCACCCCGCCACACACACCGGACACAGAACCCATATGAGGGGAGTTTTGTACCACATTGCCTTCATTGCTGATGTTCTGTGATTGCTATGTGTGTGGGCTGCATTGTGGGGGAATTGCCTGTGCACGGATGGCGATGCACACACACATGTTGGCATGTGGAGCCAGGTGCCCGTACGGCCTTGCGCTGCTTGTGCTATCTCATTCCGTCTCTCTCCCTCGCTCTCGCCCGCCCTGTCATAGCAAACTTGTGAAAGCGATGGGTGTGCGGCTCTCAGCGCGGCACTCGAGTACTTCTTAAGTCTTTCAAACACCAAGGGGTATATTCTAAAGGACATATCGCCGAGTTAACGGCACTTTATCGCAACCAAAATGGTGATAAATTTAACGCACCATTCACAAGCTGGAGTAAACAGCCCATATCACCAGTTTACCAGCGATAGCAGCCTCAAAAAGCATTGTCACGGATGACTCCGGCAAATATTGTTAATGAGATGTAGAGTAGGCGTTCCCGTGCAAAAAGCAGCGAACACATCACTTTGCAAGTGTCTCAACCACCAGCAAGATCGTCAAAGAGAGTACAAAACAGGCGATAAGGTGCGTTAGTACCAGACAGTTTACACCTGCTCTGAGCTGGTGTAAAGTCGGACTACAACCTGCAATATGAAAGGGAGCCCAGCCCAGAGCCACACGTGAATGACAACAGATGCAATGGAGCCAACGATCATGCAGCTCGGACACCCAACACTGCTCCGACAGCCCCCGCCACCAGCCCATTGTCCGCCATCCCCCCTCACCTCCCCCCTCCACACAAACAAATGTGACAGCAACCTTAGGAAATCTGGAACGTAACAAATTGGCTGATGTCGCACAATTATAGTAAAGAAGATGCATGTGAGGTTGGACAAATAAGAATCTCAGTCATCTATGGATTTACATATAAAACATTTTAAACAAAACAACAAAATAAAAGTAGGTACAGGTATGGCGTGTCATCCCTCGACAATTTGTGAATCACAGCCTGCAAGACAAAAAGAAAGATAAGATTGTGCGTCATGCGTCCATGAAAGGAGAGAGAGAGAGAGAAAGAGAGAAAGAGTGAGAGAGAGGAAGAGAGAGAGAAAGAAAGAGTGAGACAGAGAGGAAGACAGAGAAAGAGAGAAAGAGTGAGAGAGAGAGGAAGAGAGAGAGAAAGAGAGAAAGAGTGAGATACAAGGAAGAGAGAGAGAATGAGAGAAACAGTGTGAGAGAGAGGTAGAGAGAGAGAGAAAGAGTGAGACAGAGAGGAAGAGAGAGAGAAAAAAGAATGAGAGAGAGAGAGGAAGAGACATAGAAAGAGAGAAAGAGTGTGAGAGAGAGAAAGGAAGAGATAGAGAGTGAGAGAGAGAGAGAAGAGTGTGAGTGACAGAAAGGAAGAGATGGAGAGGGAGAGTGAGTGTTGACACTGTGGAGAAAATCCTCACAGCTCACCTTTCTGCCACCGGTGTGTCTCCAACCACGTGCCGGGACATAGTGCAGTCTTCAAGTTTAGTCATCTGAAACATAGTATAGAATCAGTAATGGCAGAGTACATACAACTGCACACGCCTAATTCTCTGTTTCGCCCCAGCGCACCCAGGCTGCTGCACCCCATCGACTCCCACCGCCCAGAGGTGTCTGCCCGCCTCTGCGCACCCAGGCTGCTGTACCCCATCCACTCCCACTGCCCAGAGGTGTCTGCCCGCTGCTGTGCACCCAGGCTGGTGCACCCCATCCAGTCCCACTGCCCGGAGGTGACTGCCCATTCTTGCGCACCCAGACTGCTGCATCCCATCCACTCCCACTGCCTAGAGGTGTCTGCCCGCTCCTGTGCACCCAGGCTGCTGCACCCCATCCATTCCCACTGCTCGGAGATGTATGCCCGCTCTTGTGCACCCAGGGTGCTGCACACTATCCACTCCCACCGCCCAGAGGTGACTGCTCGCTGCTGCGGAAACAAGCCTCTCTGCTCACCTTCCACCACCGGCGTGTGTCTAAGAGGGTCCACCACGTGCCGAAGCAACCTCCTCAGGCGTTGCGTACACACGGTCAAGCCGAGCTCACAATTCAAAGTGGGTGTTGATTGCAGGATGGCCACACATCATCGCAGGCTGCACACGCGCTCAGCTCTGGTGGCACTAACTCAGTGGAACTGAAGTCATCGCCTCGTAGCGGGAGGTCCGTGTCGGGGGAAGGGGGGGTGTCGTCAATCTGTGAATCACAGCCTGCTAGACAAAAAGCAAGATAAGATTGTGCGTCATGCGTCCATCAAAGGAGAGAGAGAGAGAAAGAGTGAGAGAGAGAGAGAAAGAAAGAAAGAGTGAGAGGTAGACAGAGAGAAAGAGTGAGAGAGGAAGAGAGAGAGAGAAACAGTGAGAGAGAGGAAGAGAGAGAAAGAGAGAAACAGTGTGAGAAAGAGGAAGAGAGAAACAGAGGAAGAGTGAGAGAGAGAGAAAGAGAGAGAGGTAGAGAGAAAGAAAAAAACAGTGTGAGAAAGAGGACGAGATAGAGTGAGAGAGAGAGGAAGAGAGAGAGAAAGAGTGTGAGGGAGAGAAAGGAAGAGATGGAGAGGGACAGTGAGTGCCCACACTGTGGACAAAACCCTCACAGCTCACCTTTCCGTCACCGGTGTGTCTCCAACCACGTGCCGGGACATAGTGGAGCCCTCAAGCTTACTCATCTGAAACGTAGTATGGAATCAGTAATGGTAGAGTACATACAACTGCACACGCCTAATTCTCTGTCCCGCCTTTGTGCATCCAGGCTGCTGCACCCCATCCACTTCCACTGCCCAGAAGTGTCTGCTCGACGCTGCGCACCCAGGCTGCTGCACCCCATCCAGTTCCACTGCTCAGAGGTGTCTGCTCGCCGCTGCACACCCAGGCTGCTGCACCCCATCCACTTCCACTGCCCAGAGGTGTCTGCCTGCTGTTGCACACCCAGGCTGCTGCACCCCATCCACTCCCACTGCCCAGAGGTGACTGTCCGCCGCTGCGCACCCAGGCTGCTGCACCCCATCCACTCCCACTGCCCGGAGGTGACTGCCCGCCGCTGCGCTAACAAGCCTCTCTGCTCACCTTTCACAACCTGCGTGTAGAAAAGAGGGCCTATCACGTGCCGCTGCAAACCCCAAGCCCGGGGCCCGCGGACACGGCACCCTGCATATCATGCAGCCCCGCTCCGCAGGCCACCAGGTCTCACATTTGGTGCTGGGTCTTGATTTCGCCATGGCAGAGGACATACCAGTGCACCGGGCTTTTCATCGCAGGCTGCACACCCGCTCAGCCCTTGCGGTGCCACTAACTCTGTGACCAGCGAGGCGACGCCACGTGGCGGTAGGCCTGCGCTGTCTGATGGCTCAGGCCTACACTGCGGTCTAGCAGGGCACACAAAACCTGAGCTGTCCAGACCGCCGGGACGGGCCATCACCGCAGGCTGCACGGGTACCGTAACAGCAGTTACGGTACCCGTACCTCAGTGGACCGAAAGTCACCGTCCCGTGCCGGTGTGCCTGTGCCGGCCGCAGTGCATCCGGTGCGAGCAACTCTGAAATGGCGTCAAGCACGTGCGCCCGGTCTTTTTTATTGGCAGGGTCACGTGTCCTGTGACGCCTGTGCTGGATGGGTGTGGTGCGGGTGTATACTAGCTGTGACGGAGTGGCTGTGGCGTACTGACAACAAGGGTGTGACCAGCAGATCACTGCAATGAAAATCTGGGCCATGTAGCGTTGTTGTCCTTCCCTGTAAGCGTAAGCGGAGTGGGCTGGCCTGGCGTATGCCAGTCCTGCGTGAGGCTGTGAAGAATGACTCCGGAGCTATGGGCATGGCTCCGTCCTGGGCTGTATGAGGAATCAACTGATGCGGGTGTCCCTGTTGTAGTGCTGATGTCACCCGGGTCGCAAGCGCCAATGTGTCACTCTGTGAGCCAAGTCCCACAACATGGCCAACATGGAAGGTACGGGGAATCACTGACCCTACATTCATCCATAGTTCCACACATGAAAGATGGTGGACATGACACATCTGTGTGGATATGAATGTTTATTGCACATTCAGTGGAGTGTTGCAGCTGTAGCAATACAGGGCCATGCAAAGTTCAAGTTTCAGTTTTTGGCACATGGAGGGCAGCCAATTAGAGCCAAGCTTGTGTTCGGGGTTAGGCTGCGCCAACATATGTACTTATACAATTACTCCGCCAATCCCCAAGCACTTATAAATTCACTATACACTCTCCTTGCAGTACTCTAATGATCCACTCTCTACGTACGTACTTGTACAATGACCGAGAGAAAGTTACATAACCAAAGTTTTCCCCACTGCCAGAGGTAACATGGTTGCATACGCTGTCCACAGCACAATGTAATGTGGTAGGGCCCAGGGGCGGCATCTTGCATACATAATGAACACACGGACACAGATAGATAGTGGAACTGGGTACGGGCACGTGCGCTCGACTCATTTTTTTTACCAGGGTCACATGTCCAGTGACGTCTGTGCTGGATGCGTGTGGGGTGAGTGTAAGCCACCCTTCCGGGAATGGTTGGTGCTGGCAACAAGTACAACAGTAATCATTGGATCAGACACACAAATTCAATCATAAAGGGTCAATTATTTGTGCTGCACTAAGGTAGGGGCAACAGATGTGAAATAATACACAAAACATTGTATCATAAAGGGTCCATGAGTTGTGCTGCACTGAGATACGGGCATCAGAAGCATTCAGCGTGTGCGCGGCCAGCGATGATGCGTGGTGCGGGTGAGCCGCACTGGGAGCAATGTCTGTTGCCTACTGGACTGAGTCATCTGCAATCGCGACTCGATGTGAATTGTGAGCCCTGCTATCCGCAGTGTAGATCGAAGGCAGTAGTCAGCACAGACATCGAAGAATGCTTTTAGTCACTTCCTGTTTACAAAATTCGAGGACATAGAGTACAATTCTCTCTGCAATAAATAAATCATGTCTCAATTTAAATTGTGAGCTCTGCTAACCGCAGTGTAGGTGTATGGAACAAAAGATGAAACATTTATGGAATACACTGTCGAAATATGTAGGTTTCAGGGACGTTATAGTTAGTTGCCTACTGGACTCTGAAATTAATGAATGAAGACTGAATTTGAATTGTGAGCCCTGATGAGCACAGTGTAGGCCGGAGGCAGCGGTCAGGAAGGGCCTACAGCCACGTGGCGTTGACTTGAGCTGCATACAGTTAGTGGTAGGTGTGGCGCTCAGCGTGTGCGCAGCCAGCGATGATGCAATGTCTCTTGCCTACTGGACTGCATCATCTGCAATCGCGACTCGATCTGAATTGTGAGCCCTGCTGACCGCAGTGTAGGCCGGAGGCAGTGGTCAGGAAGAGCCCAGAGCCACGTGGCGTTGACTTGAGCTGCATAGAGTTAGTGGTAGGTGTGGCGCTCAGCGTGTGCGCAGCCAGCGATCATGCAATGTCTCTTGCCTACTGGACTGCGTCACCTGCAATCGCGACTCGATCTGAATTGTGAGCCCTGCTGACCGCAGTGTAGATCGAAGGCAGTAGTCAGCACAGACATCAAGGAATGCTTTTTGTCACTTCCTCTTGACAAAATTAGAGGACATAGAGTACAATTATGTCTGCAATTAATAAATCAAGACTGAATTCAAATTGTGAGCTCTGCTGTCCGCAGTGTAGACTGCCATTCAGTGTTCCTTTGGACTTGCAAGATGAATTTGGTCATTGTACTAAAGCTATAACTGATATAAAACAAGTTCTTGAAGCAAGGATACTAAAAGGATATTATGTAGGTTTTAGGGACTTAATACTTAGTTGCCTACTGGACTCTGCAATTAATGAATCAAGAGTCAATTTTAAATGTGAGCCCTGATGACCGCAGTCTAGGCCGGAGGCAGCGGTCAGCAAGGGCCCACAGCCATGTGGCGTTGAGTTGAGCTGTACAGGTACTGTCACCTGAAGCAACCAGCGTGTGTGGAGCCTGCGATGATGCGTGGTCCGGGCGGGCCGCACTGGTAGCAATGTCTTTTGCCTAATGAATTCTGTCTTAATAAGTCCACGTGGCGTTGACTTGTGGTGCACTGAGTTAGTGGCACCTGAAGCACTCAGTGTGTGCGCAGTCTGCGATGATGCGTGGTCCGGGCGGGCCGCACTGGGATCAATGTCTCTTGCCTACTGGACTGCGTCATCTGCAATCGCGACTCGATCTGAATTGTGAGCCCTGCTGTCCGCAGTGTAGTTTGAAGGCAGTAGTCTGTACAGACATAAGTCTGTGGTGCTCTGCTGCTGGGTTCGCAGGGACCCTGTGTCGAGGAGGCCGGCGGTCACGGTGGAGGCCTCGTGGCAGGGTGAGGGCTGCCGCCCTGGCAGACGCTTTGGCCTTCCCACAAGTGAACCACGCCCAGAGCCCCAGCCTATTTATTCATACTCCTACGCTGGAGTGGCGTACGTTGGACCAGCCCACTCTGCTTCCGCTTCCAGGGGGGGACAACACAGCTACATGACCGAGATCTTCCCCACTGCCTGAGGTAACATGGTTGCGTCTATTGTCCACAACACTACAAGCACCAGCAGTATATGTCCACATGGAGAGGTTTGTGCTCTGCATAGTGATGTCTGTCCACCACATCACCGCTACACTTGGTATTGTGTGCATTTTTATTGATGGGTGACTTGCGTCCTTCACACATACTTGGTTGCCACATCTCCCAAGATTCAGCTATTGTGTGGCTGAGGGACCATGCCATTTTTGGAAGGTCCGCTGTCCTGTTCTGCGCTGCCTCGGTGGTAGTAGGGAGGGGGTGGTCCGGGGGGAGGTCCTGAGGGTGATGGCAGTGGGTGTTGTGGCCTTCTTGGGTGTCGGAGCTGCATGGTCAGTAGCTCTATGACATGTGTTGGTCTTCAGATGTGGTTCTGGGCTGGGCTCCCTTGCACACTGTAGGTAGTCGTCCTGCTTTACACCAGTAAAAGGCAGATGTTAAATTCCTACTGCTAACGCAGCTTATTGCCTGTTTTTGGATCGCACCCCAGATTTGGCTGCTCGTTGAAAATATCGGGAAGTGGTGTTTTCGTGTTATTTTTGCACGGGAGCGCCTACTCTGCATATTATTAGCGTTAGTTGTCGCTCTCATTTGTGGCGAATTTTTTTGCGGAAGCTATTGTTGGAAAACTGGCGATATCGGCTGTTTTCACTAGGTTGAGAATGGAATGATAATTTAAAATCACTGAAAAAACCATAGGTTTAATGAACATTATAATTAGAAATTAGCATTTAAAAAACGTTTGAAATTCACTGAAAAAACCATAGGTTTCAGGCACGTTATAGTTAGAAATTAGCATTTAAAAATCCTTAGAAATTCACTGAAAAAACCATAGGTTTCAGGAACGTTATAGTTAGAAATTAGCATTTAAAAAACCTTTGAAATTCACTGAAAAAACCATAGGTTTCAGGGACGTTATAGTTAGCTGGACATTTCACTCGTACAAAACCATAGAAATTCCACTGTTATAGTTAGTTCAGCTAACTATAACTCGCGCCCCGCAATGCACTGCTGATGACATCACATATTACATCATTCATGACATGGCCAGTGACATCACTGATGACATCACTGATGACATCTCAAATGACATCACTGATGACATCATCCAGTGAATGTGTTTTTCTTTAAAGTTTAAATATGTATTATATATATACCAAGGTGTATTGAAGAATGAGTGGGTGTATAAGTGTCTGGATGGAGGATTTAGTAGGTGTGTGACTGACTGTTTAACTGAGTTATTACATGTGTCTTACTGAATGCATGGGTTAGTGACTAAACTGTGTGAATGTCTATATCAGTCTGTTTGCTGTTGTATAAGCTGCTGCATGGGTTGGTCAGTAGCTACATGAGTATCTATATGGGTTATTAATTGGCTGCCAGAGTATTTGTATGGGTGCCTGAGTGTGTGTGTGTGGGTGCGTGGGAGGTGTGTGACTCTGTGCATACATGTTTGAGTGGTTGATTCACTGGGTGTATGGGTTCAAGAGTGCATGTGGAAACAGCTGTATGCGTGGGTGAGTGTGTGTATGGGTGTGTTAGTGAGTGAATGGATGTCTCAGTGGTACATGTCCAACTAACTACATATGTAAAAGACAGTGTATGTGAGAGTTGGAGTATATAAATGACTATACGTGAGAGTTAGTGATTGTGAGAGTGGCTGTATGGATGAGTGTGTACTTGTATCAGTGATTGTATAAGAGAGTAATTATGCATTTCTTTCTATTTGAATAAGTGATGTGTTGTGTGTATAACTGTATAGGTCAGTAAATGGAAGTGTGATTGATTATTTGCATGACTGACTAGGTGTGTGAGTAACTCTGGATGAGTGCTGGTGTGTGAGTGTCTGTGTAGGTGTATGAGTGCATATGATAGTGTTGTATTGATGAGTGACTGCATGTATGAGTGATTGTATGGGTGAATGAGTGGATGAGTGTGTAGACCTAAGAACCAGTGATTAGATATGTAGTAAGTGGTATTGGTGTGTCTATGGTTTCAAAAATGGTATTCTGTTTTTTGGAGTGGGTGTATCAAAGGTTATATTAGGGTGTGAGAAGGTGCATCAGATTGTCACATGGATGATGTCATCAGTGATGTCATCAGTGATGTCATTTGAGATGTCATCAGTGATGTCACTGACCATGTCATGAATGATGTAATATGTGATGTCATCAGCAGTGCATTGCGGGGGCGCGAGTTATAGTTAGCTGAACTAACTATAACAGTGGAATTTCTATGGTTTTGTACGAGTGAAATGTCCAGCTAACTATAACGTCCCTGAACCCTATGGTTTTTTCAGTGAATATATATATATATATATATAGATAGATAGATAGATAGATAGATAGATAGATAGATAGATAGATATAGATATATGATTGCTGCAAACTCCACAAGGAAGGAAACCGCACTCGGGAGATAAGGAAAACTCTGTTTATTCACAGAGACTCAACAGGACGCATTTTGGCTGACTACTTTCTCAACGTACAGCTCGCACTCGCTGTTCAAAACAATATATAACATTTCATTGGTCTAGTGAAGATGTGACATCATAATTCATTGACATAGAAAAGGTCAGTGGTTGAAAATCTAGATCAAGACAGTAGTAATGAGGTCACCATTTTGTAGCGTGCAGTGATATAATCTTATTACTCTTAGATTTTCAAATGTATAATATTTACAAATTACTGTTCACCATTTAGATTTTCATGATAAACCCACCCAATAGTAACGAAGCTCTGAATGGGCGTACTGCATTACACTGATCTTACTGTTGTGTGTCTATAACATGCCCATCTGATCATTGTGATTGCTGTTACTCTGATCAATTGCATGATTATACCCTGTATGGGCTTTCCACAGCATATTGTTATCAAATCCTATATGTAACACATAATCAAAATTGTGAGAAATTCTAAAAATTCTAAGAAGTCGATGAGATCATATATCAGCAGAGTCAATGGGTAATTCTAGGACAGTGTATTGTTCGCTAGTCTAAAGAGCCCTCTCTTCGTGGTATTTGGATCTTAATATCCTAGATATACTGCCAATTCTTCCTCTGTATTCAAACCCATAGGTACCTTTGTTTGAAGGTCCAAAATGCATTGGATTCTAATCTTCTCAGCTTGGCTACTGGGTCGCCTCCCCTTTCATGAATGGGCAGATGATCCAGGCAAAAGTATCTAAGTAAATCTCTATCACTGTTTTGGTAGATTTCAAAATGCCTTGCAACAGGATATGATTGATCTTTGTTCATGATGGCTCGTGCATGTTCTAGAATCCGCCGTTTGGTTGGATGTATTGTACTGCCAATGTAATTTAGATGGCATGGGCACTGTAGACAGTAAATTGTATAGGGTGTATTACAATTCATAAACCTATTGATACTTCTGGGTTTATCACACCCTGGTACTGAGTAGGTGAGTTTTAAGGGACTATTCTTACATACTTTACATTTGTTGCACGGAAAAACTCTGTGATGTTACTAATTCTTGTATCAATAATTTCTGCTAAAAGATAACGCTGTACTAGTTCATCTTTGAGTGACCGACTTTTTTAAAAACGTATGCTGGGGTGTTCTTGTATGTCCTTCCCCATAACTGTATCAGTTTTGAGAATATGCCAGTTTCGTCTAATAATGTGACTTACTTCCCCTGCATCCTTTGAAAAGGTGGTGATCATTCTAAATTCTTGATTTTTTCTTTTGTCGTGTTTCTTTGCCAAAAATAAGCTATCCCTCTGTTTATGATCTACTCTTGTTAATCCACTTTCTAGTATCTCTCTTGGATACTCTCATGTCGTGAATATGTTTCTGGCATCATCTGCTGCTCTATCATAGTCTTCTTTCCTAGAGCGATTGCGTTTGTTTCAACTGGAGTAATTCCCCATAGGGGATGCTTCACTTTAATAAAGTAGGGTGAATGCTTGTAGGTTGTAAGATGGAATTCCCTGCTGTGGACTTATGGTATAGATCAGTGCACATCTTGCCATCTCCTGTAAATACTCTCAGGTCCAAAGGAAAGGGTCTCAAACATCAGCAGAACAATATATAGGGGCACTGAATGTCAATGAAGTTTATTTGAAATTTACAGGAGAAATAAGTTCTAACTCTGTAAATTTCTTGACCTGAGAGTATACTGTAAAACACAGCCTGGTGAGGAGCGTGCACAGGCTCCAACTGCCTGTCTGAGCACTGAAGCACGGTGCTCAGACCAATCAGAACGCTCAATGCAGCGTTGTGATTGACTTAGGGGAGCCTGGGTATGCTTCCTGCTTCATGCAGGCACTGAAGAGGACGACACGAAGTGAGGCGGCGGTCCGGCAGCAAAGTAAATCACTTTTTAATGTATTTTTCTACCTCCCTGCCCCGCCCGTGCTGCTAGGTGACAGCTGCCACTGAGCGTGAATCATACTAACATATAAGCAAACACTGGTTTATTTGAGTGGTTTCCCCGGCCAAAAAATAGTTTGTTACAGCCCAGGATTCAGGTGCTCTGACAGAGATGTATGATGAATTACATTTTACGAATAGCGAGTTTTCACATCACTCTTCAGGTGCAGTGGTATGTGTGTATATTGGAGGCATCTGATATCTGGATTTGTCTCAAGTGTTACACATTACCATTGCAGAGAATTACTAAAGAAATCAAAAGAACATATCCACAGAGCTAAGAATTACACGTACAATCATCCAAGTGGGGAAAGTGTCTCAGAGACTTATGGCTGCTAATGTATGTGTGTATGCTTATGTTTAGAGGAATATATTCAGTAATGGGTGGGCAGATGCATCCTAGAAATGTGCCCACAATGTGGGTCCATTTGAAAATGCGTGCCTATATTTTACATGCCATAGAAGGACTTATTGCCCATAAATGTTCAAAATTCATTTTAATGTTGAAAGCAGTTGATAAAAGCAATCCTTGAGTAAACAACACTGAGGAGAGTATGTTGCGCAACGGTCTGAGCTGCTGACTTTGGACCTAGTGGGAACCATGTTTGAGTCTTGGCGTCAGCGTCAACATCCTGTGGTTCTGGGCAAATTACTCAGTGCCCCTTGTGCCACCGGACCGCACTTTTTGTGACGTTCCGTGGCGCAGGAGCCTGCTCCATATTTACGAGGTAGCACTAAGCCACTTTTTTGGGCTTAATACTCCCTCATAAATATCGTTCCCTTTAACACAGTTTTCTGCGTTAAAGAGGTGTGCAATGGGTGTTGCTGGGGGCGTTCCCAGCAACATCCATGGCTTTTTGACACTGCCCCAGAATTATGAGAAATCGTAAATCTGAGGCAGCACCAAAAACTTACGCATCCCCAGTGGAGGCGTAAGGAAGGCACAATGAGGAGAAATATCTTTATTTCTCCTCGTTTTTTCCTTTTTCAATGTGTGCTGCATTCTGCCGCACACATAGAAGGAGGAATACACCTCTTCTGATTGTTTTTGTGCAGGAAGGTTTCCCTTCCTGCACAAAAATAATCATCCCCGTCACGCAGGCACCCTTGAACCGTGGTGCAAAGGTGCCTGCATTGGCGCACCGAAGGCCATTGTGTGCCTGTGCAGGGGAAATGGACAGGAATGCGCCTTATCTGATACAAACAGCAC